>CM059780.1:5217389-5299568 GCA_030435695.1 Brachymystax lenok tsinlingensis
CCACATACGACTCGTGTCTGAGCCGTTGAATTGCGACTCCACTTTGTCTCTATACTGACGCTTAGCTAGTTTACTAATAACAAGTCATCCTAATTCCTAAAACACACTTGATAATAGTGCTATTCTATAATAATCTCAGAGGTTATGTTCTGTTTTTTTATTCCCCTTCATGCTGACTGTATAATCTGGCTATTAAGCTTCACATTGTGATCGGATCGTCATCATAATTTGACAGATAAAACGAACAGAGAAAATTAAAGATAGGAAGTACATTTTCTCTGACATGTTACTTCATGTTTTTTTTATTTAAACATTTATATCACAGTCTTTTTTTCCCGTACAGCTGTATTCACACATTTCTTATTCTTGTTTTCTATTGGGCCGAATCCTAACTCGAGATGAGCGGCTCAATCAAAGTTTTGGTGCAAATCTCTGATCAATATCAATCAATGAATGATTTAAACCAATCAGTGAATGATTTAAACCAATCAATGAATGATTTAAACCAATCAATGAATGATTTAAACCAATCAATGAATGATTTAAACCAATCAATGAATGATTTAAACCAATCAATGAATGATTTAAACCGATGAATGAATGATTGGTTTAAATCATTCATAGATTTTTTTTAATCATTCATTCATCGGTTTAAATCATTCATTGATTGGTTTAAATCATTCATTGATTGGCTTAAATCATTCATTGATTGGCTTAAATCATTCATTGATTGGCTTAAATCATTCATTGATTGGTTTAAATCATTCATTGATTGGTTTAAATCATTCATTGATTTTTTTTAATCAATGAATGATTTAAGCCAATCAATGAATGATTTAAACCAATCAATGAATGATTTATTTTGAGTGTGGGTCCTATCTCAAGTTAGCATCTAGTCAGAAACCAATCAACCAATCAGCGACCACAATCACGGACACCCAACATTTGGGACATGAAGCTACAGCTTAATAAATACTAACACAGGCTTTTTATACCGGAGATAACGACCTGGAGGGAGGAATCAATACGCAAGAGGGGAGATTGGTAAAGAAGAAGAAGAAAAACAACATGCTAAATATAAGCATACATGGGAACCTGAATATTAGAGCTACCAATGGGCAGAATGCTAACCCATCGCTCGGTAGCTTCTGGATGCTACAAGACTCCTCTCCCATACACTCAGTTACAACTGTGATATCCACAGCACAAAGACACCCTTTGATTCTGATAGGTCAGGGATCTCTCTCTCTCTCTCTCTCTCTCTCTCTCTCTAGCTCTCTTCTACTAGGTCAGGGATCTCTCTCTCTCTCTAGCTCTCTTCGGATAGGTCAGGGATCTCTCTCTCTCTCTAGCTCTCTTCTAATAGGTGAGGGATGTCTCTCTCTCTCTAGCTCTCTTCTACTAGATCAGGGATCTCTCTCTCTCTCTAGCTCTCTTCTAATAGGTCAGGGATCTCTTTCTCTCTCTATCTCTCTTCTAATAGGTGAGGGATGTCTCTCTATCTCTCTTCGGATAGGTCAGGGATCTCTCTCTCTCTTTTCTGATAGGTCAGGGATGTCTCTCTCTCTCTTCTGATAGGTCAGGGATGTCTCTCTCTGTCTCTTCTGATAGGTCAGGGATGTCTCTCTCTGTCTCTTCTGATAGGTCAGGGATGTCTCTCGCTCTCTTCTGATAGGTTAGGGGGGTGTGACTCAAAACATGGAGATCCGGATCTGATCATTCAGCCAATTAAGAATCCCTGAGCTCTCCTTTTGGCCAATCAGAAACAAACTAAACTTACAAACAAATCTAAAACATGAAAAGTAATTTTCCCTTTTTATAAAGCTACACCAAGCTATCCCTTTTAAACCAAACCATTTATAGAATTATTATCAGAAAAAAATATTGTAAAAATCCATCATACAGTTTTACTTTGAATACCATTTGATTTGAGGCATATGTCATAGAAATGAAGACCTAACATGACTTATAGACTGTGATTATGGTGAGGACAAGTTCCTTGTGTCCAAGTGAGAGAGAAATTGTCTCTTTATCACGTTGGCTGATCAACAGACAGTCCTGTTCATGTGGCACCTAGTTCAAAAGTCTACAAAACACTCATGGATGGTTTGAAGCACCAATTTGAAGTACCAGATTCATAAACATTTCTCCGATAGTTTAAGTGTTTTTTCCCTTCACACGTTCATCTCTCCAGTTCTAAAACTCTCGAGCGTCCTCCACCTGTTTGAGGTAATCCTCATCCAGGGGGTTGTCTGGACACTTCTGCCCGTTGTTAGGAGGCCTGACCTGGTTATAGCGGCTCCAGTCCCCTTTACAGATGATCCAGGGCAGGATGTCTACCTTGTAGTGGAGGTCAGCAGAGAACTCATTGCTGATGAGGTTGGGTGTTCCTGCTCCTTTACCCCGGGTGATGAGCTTCATGTTGTCGTTGTAGCAGCAGTGCTGTGCGGCCAGAGTAGTGGACTCTAGAGTTAACATTGAGCGGATGCAGTACCGGGCCGTGGGTTTGTAGATCTCTAGCTTCTCCTTGGTGCCGCTGGCGTCTTTCCAGCGGAAATCCCGGCGCGTGGCGGGGTCGGGGACATCGGCCGTGCTGTAGGCCACCTCAGTGGGGTAGGAGCAGGGGCAGCTGGGGAGGTCGTTGGAGACTTTGGTCATGTATTTCTTCAGGAACTCAGACTTACAGTTCATCCAGCGTTCACAGCTGTCTGTGTCTAGAAGACATTAGAGACAGAGTTAGTCTGGATCTATTCCTACAGCTGTCTGGGTCTAGAAGACATTAGAGACAGAGTTAGTTAGTCTGGATCTATTCCTACAGCTGTCTGGGTCTGGAAGACATTAGAGACAGAGTTAGTCTGGGTCTATTCCTACAGCTGTCTGGGTCTAGAAGACATTAGAGACAGAGTTAGTCTGGATCTATTCCTACAGCTGTCTGGGTCTAGAAGACATTAGAGACAGAGTTAGTCTGGATCTATTCCTACAGCTGTCTGGGTCTAGAAGACATTAGAGACAGAGTTAGTCTGGATCTATTCCTACAGCTGTCTGGGTCTAGAAGACATTAGAGACAGAGTTAGTTAGTCTGGAAGAGACATTGTTAGTTAGTCACCCCCAGCCTCTCTCTCTCTCTCTCTCCCTCTCTCTCTCTCTCTCTCTCTCTCTCTCTCTCTCTCTCTCTCTCTCTCTCTCTCTTTCCTTCTCACCCCCCACCCTCTCTCTCTCTCTCTCTCTCTATTTCTCTTCCTATCCTGATGCACAATGAGAAGGAATGATGAGTGGGGCCCAGGAAGGACTGGGCCATAGAAATATAATGACTAGAACGGACATATCCTCGCAAATCAATGGACTGTTCTGGGAGGACTGGGCCATAGAAATATAATGACTAGAACGGACATATCCTCGCAAATCAATGGACTGTTCTGGGAGGACTGGGCCATAGAAATATAATGACTAGAACGGACATATCCTCGCAAATCAATGGACTGTTCTGGGAGGACTGGGCCATAGAAATATAATGACTAGAATGGACATATCCTCGCAAATCAATGGACTGTTCTGGGAGGACTGGGCCATAGAAATATAATGAGTAGATCAGATATTCCCTCTCAAATCAATGGACTGTTCTGGGAGGACTGGGCCAGTGTTTGAGGTCAGAAAGTAACTCTGACCTGGACATTAACGCCGAATAGGAATCGCCGTTGCGTTTGCCAGCGGATGAAACCTGATAATTAGATACATGAGGGAGAAAGAACAAAAAAAGACTGCTGAAAGAAGAGTCTCACCAACACCAAAGAGCTCTGTGGCGTTGAACTCATCTGTTCCAGCCAGCAGACTGACCTCAGTGGCGGCTGTCTTGAACGCATCTTCAATACCTGTGGACAGACACATGGTCAGTTAATGATGCAAACAGGAAGAAAGATGTAAGGACAGTAAACACACCGTGTACTTCCTGTTTCACACACAGTGTACAGTACTTACTGTCACTCTGACCTCCTATAATACTGAAGTGCTGTTTAAAAAAAATCTACCGTTATTTATCATTCGTTTAAAAAAAACAAAACAAAAAAAAAAACGTAAATACGACAGTGGCCCTTTAAACATATGACCTGGATCCACTGGCACATACAGAGAAAACTAGTTTCAGACCACACAGCCTGTCACACTCTCCTCACCTGGGCAGGACGGCATGTCACAGGTGCGTGACTCAGTGGCGGTGCAGGCGTAACCACATGACCTGGTCCTCTTCTGGTTCCCGTTCCTACAGGTCACACTGCATGCAGACCAGTTACTCCAGCCACCCTCTCCGTCTATATAGTCTGGAGAGGAGTGAGCGAGAGAGAGAGAGAGAGAGAGAGAGATCAACAAAAAGTGTCCACTTTACAGTAGTAGTGAGTCAGTGTACTGGGGTACGAAGTAGTAGTGAGTCAGTGTACTGGGGTACGAGGTAGTAATGAGTCAGTGTACTGGGGTACGAGGTAGTAATGAGTCAGTGTACTGGGAGTGCGAGGTAGTAGTGAGTCAGTGTGCTGGGAGTGCGAGGTAGTAGTGAGTCAGTGTACTGGGGTTTGAGGTAGTAGTGAGTCAGTGTACTGGGGTACGAGGTAGTAGTGAGTCAGTGTACTGGGGTACGAGGTAGTAGTGAGTCAGTGTACTGGGGTACGAGGTAGTAGTGAGTCAGTGTACTGGGGTACGAGGTAGTAGTGAGTCAGTGTACTGGGGTACGAGGTAGTAGTGAGTCAGTGTACTGGGGTACGAGGTAGTAGTGAGTCAGTGTACTGGGGTACGAGGTAGTTGGGGTGATTGATTGATATCAGTGTGGTCGTAGTCTAACTCTATAGTGATGATGATATCAGTGTGGTCGTAGTCTAACTCTATAGTGGTGGTGATGATATCAGTGTGGTCGTAGTCTAACTCTATAGTGGTGGTGATGATATCAGTGTGGTCGTAGTCTAACTCTATAGTGGTGATGATATCAGTGTGGTCGTAGTCTAACTCTATAGTGGTGGTGATATCAGTGTGGTCGTAGTCTAACTCTATAGTGGTGGTGATGATATCAGTGTGGTCGTAGTCTAACTCTATAGTGGTGATGATGATATCAGTGTGGTCGTAGTCTAACTCTATAGTGGTGATGATGATATCAGTGTGGTCGTAGTCTAACTCTATAGTGGTGATGATATCAGTGTGGTCGTAGTCTAACTCTATAGTGGTGGTGATATCAGTGTGGTCGTAGTCTAACTCTATAGTGGTGATGATGATATCAGTGTGGTCGTAGTCTAACTCTATAGTGGTGGTGATATCAGTGTGGTCGTAGTCTAACTCTATAGTGGTGGTGATGATATCAGTGTGGTCGTAGTCTAACTCTATAGTGGTGGTGATGATATCAGTGTGGTCGTAGTCTAACTCTATAGTGGTGGTGATGATATCAGTGTGGTCGTAGTCTAACTCTATAGTGGTGGTGATATCAGTGTGGTCGTAGTCTAACTCTATAGTGGTGGTGATGATATCAGTGTGGTCGTAGTCTAACTCTATAGTGGTGATGATATCAGTGTGGTCGTAGTCTAACTCTATAGTGGTGGTGATGATATCAGTGTGGTCGTAGTCTAACTCTATAGTGGTGGTGATGATATCAGTGTGGTCGTAGTCTAACTCTATAGTGGTGGTGATGATATCAGTGTGGTCGTAGTCTAACTCTATAGTGATGATGATATCAGTGTGGTCGTAGTCTAACTCTATAGTGGTGGTGATGATATCAGTGTGGTCGTAGTCTAACTCTATAGTGGTGGTGATATCAGTGTGGTCGTAGTCTAACTCTATAGTGGTGGTGATGATATCAGTGTGGTCGTAGTCTAACTCTATAGTGGTGGTGATGATATCAGTGTGGTCGTAGTCTAACTCTATAGTGATGATGATATCAGTGTGGTCGTAGTCTAACTCTATAGTGGTGATGATATCAGTGTGGTCGTAGTCTAACTCTATAGTGGTGGTGATGATATCAGTGTGGTCGTAGTCTAACTCTATAGTGATGATGATATCAGTGTGGTCGTAGTCTAACTCTATAGTGGTGGTGATGATATCAGTGTGGTCGTAGTCTAACTCTATAGTGGTGATGATATCAGTGTGGTCGTAGTCTAACTCTATAGTGGTGATGATATCAGTGTGGTCGTAGTCTAACTCTATAGTGGTGATGATGATATCAGTGTGGTCGTAGTCTAACTCTATAGTGGTGGTGATATCAGTGTGGTCGTAGTCTAACTCTATAGTGGTGATGATATCAGTGTGGTCGTAGTCTAACTCTATAGTGGTGGTGATATCAGTGTGGTCGTAGTCTAACTCTATAGTGGTGATGATATCAGTGTGGTCGTAGTCTAACTCTATAGTGGTGGTGATATCAGTGTGGTCGTAGTCTAACTCTATAGTGGTGGTGATGATATCAGTGTGGTCGTAGTCTAACTCTATAGTGGTGATGATATCAGTGTGGTCGTAGTCTAACTCTATAGTGGTGGTGATGATATCAGTGTGGTCGTAGTCTAACTCTATAGTGGTGATGATATCAGTGTGGTCGTAGTCTAACTCTATAGTGGTGGTGATATCAGTGTGGTCGTAGTCTAACTCTATAGTGGTGGTGATATCAGTGTGGTCGTAGTCTAACTCTATAGTGGTGGTGATGATATCAGTGTGGTCGTAGTCTAACTCTATAGTGGTGATGATATCAGTGTGGTCGTAGTCTAACTCTATAGTGGTAATGATATCAGTGTGGTCGTAGTCTAACTCTATAGTGGTGATGATATCAGTGTGGTCGTAGTCTAACTCTATAGTGGTGGTGATGATATCGGTGTGGTCGTAGTCTAACTCTATAGTGGTGATGATATCAGTGTGGTCGTAGTCTAACTCTATAGTGGTGGTGATGATATCAGTGTGGTCGTAGTCTAACTCTATAGTGGTGGTGATATCAGTGTGGTCGTAGTCTAACTCTATAGTGGTGATGATATCAGTGTGGTCGTAGTCTAACTCTATAGTGGTGATGATATCAGTGTGGTCGTAGTCTAACTCTATAGTGGTGATGATATCAGTGTGGTCGTAGTCTAACTCTATAGTGGTGATGATATCAGTGTGGTCGTAGTCTAACTCTATAGTGGTGGTGATGATATCAGTGTGGTCGTAGTCTAACTCTATAGTGGTGATGATATCAGTGTGGTCGTAGTCTAACTCTATAGTGGTGATGATATCAGTGTGGTCGTAGTCTAACTCTATAGTGGTGGTGATGATATCAGTGTGGTCGTAGTCTAACTCTATAGTGATGATGATATCAGTGTGGTCGTAGTCTAACTCTATAGTGATGGTGATATCAGTGTGGTCGTAGTCTAACTCTATAGTGGTGGTGATGATATCAGTGTGGTCGTAGTCTAACTCTATAGTGGTGATGATATCAGTGTGGTCGTAGTCTAACTCTATAGTGGTGATGATATCAGTGTGGTCGTAGTCTAACTCTATAGTGATGGTGATATCAGTGTGGTCGTAGTCTAACTCTATAGTGGTGGTGATATCAGTGTGGTCGTAGTCTAACTCTATAGTGGTGATGATATCAGTGTGGTCGTAGTCTAACTCTATAGTGGTGATGATATCAGTGTGGTCGTAGTCTAACTCTATAGTGGTGATGATATCAGTGTGGTCGTAGTCTAACTCTATAGTGATGATGATATCAGTGTGGTCGTAGTCTAACTCTATAGTGGTGGTGATGATATCAGTGTGGTCGTAGTCTAACTCTATAGTGATGATGATATCAGTGTGGTCGTAGTCTAACTCTATAGTGGTGATGATATCAGTGTGGTCATAGTCTAACTCTATAGTGGTGGTGATATCAGTGTGGTCGTAGTCTAACTCTATAGTGGTGGTGATGATATCAGTGTGGTCGTAGTCTAACTCTATAGTGGTGATGATATCAGTGTGGTCGTAGTCTAACTCTATAGTGATGATGATATCAGTGTGGTCGTAGTCTAACTCTATAGTGGTGATGATATCAGTGTGGTCGTAGTCTAACTCTATAGTGGTGATGATGATATCAGTGTGGTCGTAGTCTAACTCTATAGTGGTGATGATATCAGTGTGGTCGTAGTCTAACTCTATAGTGGTGATGATATCAGTGTGGTCGTAGTCTAACTCTATAGTGGTGATGATATCAGTGTGGTCGTAGTCTAACTCTATAGTGGTGGTGATGATATCAGTGTGGTCGTAGTCTAACTCTATAGTGGTGATGATATCAGTGTGGTCGTAGTCTAACTCTATAGTGGTGATGATATCAGTGTGGTCGTAGTCTAACTCTATAGTGGTGATGATATCGGTGTGGTCGTAGTCTAACTCTATAGTGGTGGTGATGATATCAGTGTGGTCGTAGTCTAACTCTATAGTGATGATGATATCAGTGTGGTCGTAGTCTAACTCTATAGTGGTGATGATATCGGTGTGGTCGTAGTCTAACTCTATAGTGATGATGATATCAGTGTGGTCGTAGTCTAACTCTATAGTGGTGATGATATCAGTGTGGTCGTAGTCTAACTCTATAGTGGTGATGATATCAGTGTGGTCGTAGTCTAACTCTATAGTGGTGGTGATGATATCAGTGTGGTCGTAGTCTAACTCTATAGTGGTGATGATATCAGTGTGGTCGTAGTCTAACTCTATAGTGGTGATGATATCAGTGTGGTCGTAGTCTAACTCTATAGTGGTGGTGATGATATCAGTGTGGTCGTAGTCTAACTCTATAGTGGTGATGATATCAGTGTGGTCGTAGTCTAACTCTATAGTGGTGATGATATCAGTGTGGTCGTAGTCTAACTCTATAGTGGTGATGATATCAGTGTGGTCGTAGTCTAACTCTATAGTGAGGATGATATCAGTGTGGTCGTAGTCTAACTCTATAGTGGTGGTGATGATATCAGTGTGGTCGTAGTCTAACTCTATAGTGGTGATGATATCAGTGTGGTCGTAGTCTAACTCTATAGTGGTGATGATATCAGTGTGGTCGTAGTCTAACTCTATAGTGGTGATGATATCGGTGTGGTCGTAGTCTAACTCTATAGTGGTGGTGATGATATCAGTGTGGTCGTAGTCTAACTCTATAGTGGTGGTGATGATATCAGTGTGGTCGTAGTCTAACTCTATAGTGGTGATGATATCAGTGTGGTCGTAGTCTAACTCTATAGTGGTGGTGATGATATCAGTGTGGTCGTAGTCTAACTCTATAGTGGTGGTGATGATATCAGTGTGGTCGTAGTCTAACTCTATAGTGGTGGTGATGATATCAGTGTGGTCGTAGTCTAACTCTATAGTGATGATGATATCAGTGTGGTCGTAGTCTAACTCTATAGTGGTGATGATGATATCAGTGTGGTCGTAGTCTAACTCTATAGTGGTGGTGATGATATCAGTGTGGTCGTAGTCTAACTCTATAGTGGTGATGATATCAATGTGGTCGTAGTCTAACTCTATAGTGGTGGTGATGATATCAGTGTGGTCGTAGTCTAACTCTATAGTGGTGATGATATCAGTGTGGTCGTAGTCTAACTCTATAGTGGTGATGATATCAGTGTGGTCGTAGTCTAACTCTATAGTGATGATGATATCAGTGTGGTCGTAGTCTAACTCTATAGTGGTGGTGATATCAGTGTGGTCGTAGTCTAACTCTATAGTGATGATGATATCAGTGTGGTCGTAGTCTAACTCTATAGTGGTGATGATATCAGTGTGGTCGTAGTCTAACTCTATAGTGGTGGTGATGATATCAGTGTGGTCGTAGTCTAACTCTATAGTGGTGGTGATGATATCAGTGTGGTCGTAGTCTAACTCTATAGTGATGATGATATCAGTGTGGTCGTAGTCTAACTCTATAGTGGTGGTGATGATATCAGTGTGGTCGTAGTCTAACTCTATAGTGGTGGTGATGATATCAGTGTGGTCGTAGTCTAACTCTATAGTGGTGATGATATCAGTGTGGTCGTAGTCTAACTCTATAGTGGTGATGATATCAGTGTGGTCGTAGTCTAACTCTATAGTGGTGGTGATGATATCAGTGTGGTCGTAGTCTAACTCTATAGTGGTGATGATATCAGTGTGGTCGTAGTCTAACTCTATAGTGGTGATGATATCAGTGTGGTCGTAGTCTAACTCTATAGTGATGATGATATCAGTGTGGTCGTAGTCTAACTCTATAGTGGTGATGATATCAGTGTGGTCGTAGTCTAACTCTATAGTGGTGATGATATCAGTGTGGTCGTAGTCTAACTCTATAGTGGTGATGATATCAGTGTGGTCGTAGTCTAACTCTATAGTGGTGATGATGATATCAGTGTGGTCGTAGTCTAACTCTATAGTGGTGATGATATCAGTGTGGTCGTAGTCTAACTCTATAGTGGTGATGATATCAGTGTGGTCGTAGTCTAACTCTATAGTGGTGATGATATCAGTGTGGTCGTAGTCTAACTCTATAGTGGTGATGATGATATCAGTGTGGTCGTAGTCTAACTCTATAGTGGTGATGATATCAGTGTGGTCGTAGTCTAACTCTATAGTGGTGGTGATGATATCAGTGTGGTCGTAGTCTAACTCTATAGTGGTGGTGATATCAGTGTGGTCGTAGTCTAACTCTATAGTGGTGATGATATCAGTGTGGTCGTAGTCTAACTCTATAGTGGTGGTGATGATATCAGTGTGGTCGTAGTCTAACTCTATAGTGGTGGTGATGATATCAGTGTGGTCGTAGTCTAACTCTATAGTGGTGGTGATATCAGTGTGGTCGTAGTCTAACTCTATAGTGGTGATGATATCAGTGTGGTCGTAGTCTAACTCTATAGTGGTGGTGATGATATCAGTGTGGTCGTAGTCTAACTCTATAGTGGTGATGATATCAGTGTGGTCGTAGTCTAACTCTATAGTGGTGATGATATCAGTGTGGTCGTAGTCTAACTCTATAGTGGTGGTGATATCAGTGTGGTCGTAGTCTAACTCTATAGTGGTGGTGATGATATCAGTGTGGTCGTAGTCTAACTCTATAGTGATGATGATATCAGTGTGGTCGTAGTCTAACTCTATAGTGGTGATGATATCAGTGTGGTCGTAGTCTAACTCTATAGTGGTGATGATATCAGTGTGGTCGTAGTCTAACTCTATAGTGGTGGTGATGATATCAGTGTGGTCGTAGTCTAACTCTATAGTGGTGGTGATGATATCAGTGTGGTCGTAGTCTAACTCTATAGTGGTGATGATATCAGTGTGGTCGTAGTCTAACTCTATAGTGATGATGATATCAGTGTGGTCGTAGTCTAACTCTATAGTGATGATGATATCAGTGTGGTCGTAGTCTAACTCTATAGTGGTGATGATATCAGTGTGGTCGTAGTCTAACTCTATAGTGGTGATGATATCAGTGTGGTCGTAGTCTAACTCTATAGTGGTGATGATATCAGTGTGGTCGTAGTCTAACTCTATAGTGATGATGATATCAGTGTGGTCGTAGTCTAACTCTATAGTGGTGATGATATCAGTGTGGTCGTAGTCTAACTCTATAGTGGTGATGATATCAGTGTGGTCGTAGTCTAACTCTATAGTGGTGATGATATCAGTGTGGTCGTAGTCTAACTCTATAGTGGTGATGATATCAGTGTGGTCGTAGTCTAACTCTATAGTGGTGATGATATCAGTGTGGTCGTAGTCTAACTCTATAGTGGTGGTGATGATATCAGTGTGGTCGTAGTCTAACTCTATAGTGGTGATGATATCAGTGTGGTCGTAGTCTAACTCTATAGTGGTGATGATATCAGTGTGGTCGTAGTCTAACTCTATAGTGGTGATGATATCAGTGTGGTCGTAGTCTAACTCTATAGTGATGATGATATCAGTGTGGTCGTAGTCTAACTCTATAGTGGTGATGATATCAGTGTGGTCGTAGTCTAACTCTATAGTGGTGATGATATCAGTGTGGTCGTAGTCTAACTCTATAGTGGTGATGATATCAGTGTGGTCGTAGTCTAACTCTATAGTGGTGATGATATCAGTGTGGTCGTAGTCTAACTCTATAGTGGTGGTGATGATATCAGTGTGGTCGTAGTCTAACTCTATAGTGGTGATGATATCAGTGTGGTCGTAGTCTAACTCTATAGTGGTGATGATATCAGTGTGGTCGTAGTCTAACTCTATAGTGATGATGATATCAGTGTGGTCGTAGTCTAACTCTATAGTGGTGGTGATGATATCAGTGTGGTCGTAGTCTAACTCTATAGTGGTGATGATATCAGTGTGGTCGTAGTCTAACTCTATAGTGGTGATGATGATATCAGTGTGGTCGTAGTCTAACTCTATAGTGGTGATGATGATATCAGTGTGGTCGTAGTCTAACTCTATAGTGGTGGTGATGATACTACAGTTGGGAAACACTGTTGTAGAGGGTGGGGGTCATGGAGGGGTGTGGGGGTCATGGAGGGTGTGGGGGTCATGGAGAAGGGGGTGGTCATGGAGGGAAGGTCATGGAGGGAGTGTGGGGGTCATGGAGGAGGGTGTTGGGGTCATGGAGGGGGTGTGTGGGTCATGGAGAAGGGGGTCATGGAGGGGGCAGAGTGTTTACAAAAACACACCAGGAAGCATTCGGCAACAAAAACAAATATTTTCCAGGAAGCTCTACTTCTAACCAGGGAGGTTAGACACACTGTAATAACTTCAAATGAGGTGTAAAAAATCTAATCGAATAGTTTTCGTTTTAGCATAAGACACATTGAAATGAGTCTGGGCTGGAGCTGCTTCAGTCTAGTGGTTTTCTGGAAGTGGGGGCTGAAATAGCAGGAAATCCTCGTTTAGTTACAATTATCATTAAAGGGATCAGTTGAATAATAATACGTGGAAACAGTTCCTCTGCCCGGGCTCAGTAGAATGTTTTTCACATGTGAATGTTTTCACGTGAAACTGCATAATCGAATGTAACGTGAACGTTTTTAACATGAAACCGCACATTTCAAACTGCAATTCACATGTGAGGTGAAAACATGTCATTTTCCACATGTGAAAAGGTGCTGTTAACATGTGGACTGTAAATGTAAATCACAGACTCCTAGTGTCTCCTGTTTCTGTAGTGAGACAGCTTGATGTACAGTACACCCCCTGGACAGGACACTAGTCTATCTCCTGTTTCTGTAGTGAGACAGCTTGATGTACAGGACACCCCCTGGACAGGACACTAGTCTATCTCCTGTTTCTGTAGTGAGACAGCTTGATGTACAGCACACCTCCTGGACAGGACACTAGTCTATCTCCTGTTTCTGTAGTGAGACAGCTTGATGTACAGTACACCCCCTGGACAGGACACTAGTCTATCTCCTGTTTCTGTAGTGAGACAGCTTGATGTACAGAACACACCCCTGTACAGGACACTAGTCTATCTCCTGTTTCTGTAGAGAGACAGCTTGATGTACAGGACACCCCCTGGACAGGACACTAGTCTATCTCCTGTTTCTGTAGTGAGACAGCTTGATGTACAGCACACCCCCTGGACAGGACACTAGTCTATCTCCTGTTTCTGTAGTGAGACAGCTTGATGTACAGAACACACCCCTGTACAGGACACTAGTCTATCTCCTGTTTCTGTAGAGAGACAGCTTGATGTACAGGACACCCCCTGGACAGGACACTAGTCTATCTACTGTTTCTGTAGTGAGACAGCTTGATGTACAGTACACCCCCTGGACAGGACACTAGTCTATCTCCTGTTTCTGTAGTGAGACAGCTTGATGTACAGTACACCCCCTGGACAGGACACTAGTCTATCTCCTGTTTCTGTAGTGAGACAGCTTGATGTACAGTACACCCCCTGGACAGGACACTAGTCTATCTCCTGTTTCTGTAGTGAGACAGCTTGATGTACAGTACACCCCCTGGACAGGACACTAGTCTATCTCCTGTTTCTGTAGTGAGACAGCTTGATGTACCAGTACACCCCCTGGACAGGACACTAGTCTATCTCCTGTTTCTGTAGTGAGACAGCTTGATGTACAGTAAATCCCCCTGGACAGGACACTAGTCTATCTCCTGTTCCTGTAGTGAGACAGCTTGATGTACAGTACACCCCCTGGACAGGACACTAGTCTATCTCCTGTTTCTGTAGTGAGACAGCTTGATGTACCAGTACACCCCCTGGACAGGACACTAGTCTATCTCCTGTTTCTGTAGTGAGACAGCTTGATGTACAGTAAATCCCCCTGGACAGGACACTAGTCTATCTCCTGTTCCTGTAGTGAGACAGCTTGATGTACAGTACACCCCCTGGACAGGACACTAGTCTATCTCCTGTTTCTGTAGTGAGACAGCTTGATGTACCAGTACACCCCCAGGACAGGACACTAGTCTATCTCCTGTTTCTGTAGTGAGACAGCTTGATGTACAGTACACCCCCTGGACAGGACACTAGTCTATCTCCTGTTTCTGTAGTGAGACAGCTTGATGTACAGTACACCCCCTGGACAGGACACTAGTCTATCTCCTGTTTCTGTAGTGAGACAGCTTGATGTACAGGACATCCCCTTGGACAGGACACTAGTCTATCTCCTGTTTCTGTAGTGAGACAGCTTGATGTACAGTACACCCCCTGGACAGGACACTAGTCTACCCCAGGGCAGTCCAATAGTAGTCAACTAGATAGCTGTGATTAAACATTGGATTTCAGTTTGAACAAGAATGTAACAGATGGATAAATGATATTTCTTGTCTCTCTATAACACCCACATTCCTGTGTAACAGTCGGTGGACAGGCTGAGACATGGCGAGGATGTACGACTTCAGGGTGAATTCTTCTACAGCAGATTTATCTATCTAGCGGGCCAGTTGTGAAGCTTGTTGTGAGAATGTTATGAGTGTTGCGTGGCCAGCGCTTGACAGTAGTGGTCTGTTCTAAACACTAGGGAACAAGGTGCAATCTGGGATACAGCCCTGGTATTGGCCCGGGTTCCTGTCAGGGGACGTTGACGTTCCCGAGGCGTTTAAACTGTACGCACACACACACGTTCACACATGTACGCACGCACGCACGCACGCACACACACACACACACACACACACACACACACACACACACACACACTTGCTCAGCTCCACGGACAAATCCAGCTCATGGAACTAAAGTGTTAAAAGTTTCAATCACAGCCCAGTCTGGCCTGAGAGGACTGGAACCAGTGCACTGTAGTTATTATGGTATCAGCTATCTGCTAACTACACTGTAGTTATTATGGTACCAGCTGACTGCTAACTACACTGCAGTTATTATGGTACCAGCTATCTGCTAACTACACTGTAGTTATTATGGTGATTGTTATCTGCTAACTACACTGTAGTTATTATGGTACCAGCTATCTGCTAACTACACTGTAGTTATTATGGTACCAGCTATCTGCTAACTACACTGTAGTTATTATGGTACCAGCTATCTGCTAACTACACTGTAGTTATTATGGTACCAGCTATCTGCTAACTACACTGTAGTTATTATGGTACCAGCTGACTGCTAACTACACTGTAGTTATTATGGTACCAGCTATCTGCTAACTACACTGTAGTTATTATGGTACCAGCTATCTTCTAACTACACTGCAGTTATTATGGTGCCAGCTATCTGCTAACTACACCGTACACCGTAGTTATTATGGTGATAGTTATCTGCTAACTACACTGCAGTTATTATGGTACCAGCTATCTGCTAACTACAATGTAGTTATTATGGTACCAGCTATCTGCTAACTACACTGTAGTTATTATGGTACCAGCTATCTGCTAACTACACTGTAGTTATTATGGTACCAGCTATCTGCTAACTACACTGTAGTTATTATGGTACCAGCTATCTGCTAACTACACCGTAGTTATTATGGTACCAGCTGACTGCTAACTACACCGTAGTTATTATGGTACCAGCTATCTGCTAACTACACTGTAGTTATTATGGTACCAGCTATCTGCTAACTACACCGTAGTTATTATGGTGCCAGCTATCTGCTAACTACACCGTAGTTATTTTGGTGATAGTTATCTGCTAACTACACTGTAGTTATTATGGTACCAGCTATCTGCTAACTACACTGTAGTTATTATGGTACCAGCTATCTGCTAACTACACTGTAGTTATTATGGTACCAGCTATCTGCTAACTACACCGTAGTTATTTTGGTGATAGTTATCTGCTAACTACACTGTAGTTATTATGGTACCAGCTACCTCCTCCTTTTAGGCTGGGTTTCTGTACAGCTGATGTAAGGGGGGCTTTATAAATAAATTTGATTTGATTTGATTTGATCTGCTAACTACACTGTAGTTATTATGGTGATAGTTATCTGCTAACTACACTGTAGTTATTATGGTGCCAGCTATTTGCTAACTACACCGTAGTTATTATGGTGCCAGCTATCTGCTAACTACACTGTAGTTATTATGGTACCAGCTATCTGCTAACTACACCGTAGTTATTATGGTACCAGCTGACTGCTAACTACACCGTAGTTATTATGGTACCAGCTATCTGCTAACTACACTGTAGTTATTATGGTACCAGCTGACAGCTAACTACACTGTAGTTATTATGGTACCAGCTATCTGCTAACTTCACTGTAGTTATTATGGTACCAGCTACCTGCTAACTACACTGTAGTTATTATGTCTATTTACCTTGGCACCATCAGAACCAGAACTCCAGACTGTCTATTTAGCTAGGTACCATCAGAACCAGGACTCCAGACTGTCTATTTACCTAGGCACCATCAGAACCAGAACTCCAGACTGTCTATTTAGCTAGATACCATCTGAACCAGAACTCCAGACTGTTTATTTAGCTAGGTACCATCAGAACCAGAACTCCAGACTGTCTATTTAGCCAGGTACCATCAGAACCAGGACTCCAGACTGTCTATTTAGCCTTGTCCCATCAGAACCAGGACTCCAGACTGTCTATTTAGCTAGGTACCATCAGAACCAGAACTCCAGACTGTCTATTTAGCTAGGTACCATCAGAACCAGAACTCCAGACTGTCTATTTAGCTAGATACCATCTGAACCAGAACTCCAGACTGTCTATTTAGCTAGATAACATCAGAACCAGAACTCCAGACTGTCTATTTAGCCTTGTCCCATCAGAACCAGAACTCCAGACTGTCTATTTAGCCTTGTCCCATCAGAACCAGGACTCCAGACTGTCTATTTACCTAGGTACCATCAGAACCAGAACTCCAGACTGTTTATTTAGCTAGGTACCATCAGAACCAGGACTCCAGACTGTCTATTTAGCTAGGTACCATCAGAACCAGAACTCCAGACTGTCTATTTAGCTAGGTACCATCAGAACCAGAACTCCAGACTGTCTATTTAGCTAGGTACCATCAGAACCAGGACTCCAGACTGTCTATTTAGCTAGGTACCATCAGAACCAGGACTCCAGACTGTCTATTTATCTAGGTACCATCAGAACCAGAACTCCAGACTGTCTATTTAGCTAGATACCATCTGAACCAGAACTCCAGACTGTCTATTTAGCTAGATAACATCAGAACCAGAACTCCAGACTGTCTATTTAGCCTTGTCCCATCAGAACCAGAACTCCAGACTGTCTATTTAGCCTTGTCCCATCAGAACCAGGACTCCAGACTGTCTATTTAGCTAGGTACCATCAGAACCAGAACTCCAGACTGTCTATTTAGCTAGGTACCATCAGAACCAGAACTCCAGACTGTCTATTTAGCTAGATACCATCAGAACCAGGACTCCAGACTGTCTATTTAGCTAGGTACCATCAGAACCAGGACTCCAGACTGTCTATTTAGCTAGGTACCATCAGAACCAGGACTCCAGACTGTCTATTTATCTAGGTACCATCAGAACCAGAACTCCAGACTGTCTATTTATCTAGGTACCATCAGAACTCCAGACTGTCTATTTATCTAGGTACCATAACCCTAAATACTCTCAATGAGTGACTCTCATCACACTCGCACGCTTGGAACATACACACACACACACACTCACATACACATCCCTTCACAAACAAACACTCCCATCTTCCGTCAGTCCCCCCTCACACACACAACACTCACCATATTCAGTCTGAGCCTTGCTGGTGCCTCCTCCTCCTCCTCCTGTGCCTCCTCTCCTCTCCCAGTCCCCAAGTGGCTTTAGGAAGTTACTATCCTCTGTGTTATCAGCTCCTCCTTTACCTCCCCCTCGTCCTTCTCCTTCTCCTCTGTACGGCGGCTGCTTCTCCCTAGCCTGCTCCTCGGGCCTGCGGGGGGTCGAGACCGAGGAGGAGGAGGTGGAGGAGGTCTGCCACCAGTTCCTCCAGTTGGGAGCAGCCCATCCTGGTTTGTTCTCTTTCTTCAGGCCTTTCTCAGGCTCTGCTGCCTCTAGACCGTCCACCACCTCTATGGTCACCTGGACGGAGAGAGAGAGAGAGAGAGAGAGAGAGAGAGAGAGAGGAGCAGGGTCAAAGGTCAGAGTCTGTCTGGAACATGATGTAGCAATCAAATAATGATTGACACAACTGTCCATTATGTATTTGAGTTGAACGTCATGTTTCCCTCTAATACTACATTCTAGATATTTCTGACACAAAATACCAGTTGCTCTGATCTAACGGTCACCCCTGAGCAGTCCCACTGAGACCGTCCGGGTAGCAGCAGTCAAACTTGATGTGGTCCTGACTCCCTCCCCCTTCTTCCCTCCGGTCCTTCCTAACACATGTGCCTCCCAGAAGAGAGGGGCGAACCTCCATCCCAATACAATGCCCCCACTAACCCCTCGCCCACCTCAACCCTCTCCACCAAAAACAGTGAGTTCCAAGGGTCTTCTCCACCTTCTCCAGAACATGAAAGGTCCGCTGAACCTTCTCCAGAACATGAAGGGTCTGCTAGCCTGCTGCTAGGGACTCTTCTCCTCGTCTCCTCCTATACCCTGTACCCCTCTGTCTTATTGTTGACTCTTCTCCTCGTCTCCTCCTATACCCTGTACCCCTCTGTCTTATTGTTGACTCTTCTCCTCGTCTCCTCCTATACCCTGTACCCCCTCTGTCTTATTGTTGACTCTTCTCCTCGTCTCCTCCTATACCCTGTACCCCTCTGTCTTATTGTTGACTATTCTCCTCGTCTCCTCCTATACCCTGTACCCCCTCTGTCTTATTGTTGACTCTTCTCCTCGTCTCCTCCTATACCCTGTACCCCCTCTGTCTTATTGTTGACTCTTCTCCTCGTCTCCTCCTATACCCTGTACCCCTCTGTCTTATTGTTGACTCTTCTCCTCGTCTCCTCCTATACCCTGTACCCCTCTGTCTTATTGTTGACTCTTCTCCTCGTCTCCTCCTATACCCTGTACCCTCTGTCTTATTGTTGACTCTTCTCCTCGTCTCCTCCTATACCCTGTACCCCTCTGTCTTATTGTTGACTCTTCTCCTCGTCTCCTCCTATACCCTGTACCCCTCTGTCTTATTGTTGACTCTTCTCCTCGTCTCCTCCTATACCCTGTACCCCTCTGTCTTATTGTTGACTCTTCTCCTCGTCTCCTCCTATACCCTGTACCCCTCTGTCTTATTGTTGACTCTTCTCCTCGTCTCCTCCTATACCCTGTACCCCTCTGTCTTATTGTTGACCCAATGTGCCTCTGGAATCTAAGTACTTTAGATTTATCACACCATATCGCTATTGAATTAGTTGACTCGGCCGGTGAAATGGCTGTCACGAGAATTGTTGTTCTAAAATGTTCTAAAATGAACTTTTAATTATCCTGCTTATATCTGTATGTTCATAAGTATGTTTAATACAATTTTTCTCCTTCTTTTGGAATTTTATTAGATGTGACTTTTGAGCAAATATTCGGTCTCACACTTATACAACTTTGAATAATTATTGGTTAACTTGTTAGGGATCGGCTCATGAGGTGACCGAGGTGATGAGTATGGAACACTTGTATATTGGTGGATGTTTAATAATTCAACTTTTGGATTTTGAATTTGGCGCCTTGCATTTCACCTGGTAGTGTCGGGATTGGGGCGCTAGCGCCCCAGCAATCCCTGAGAGGTTAACACTATCGGTAACCCGGAGGTCGTAAAGCTCCAGTTCCATGAGACGGATAGAGTTAAGGCAAATATACAGTTGTTTATGACTCTTGACTTATATTTTATTTCTCACACATGCTATTTTTATTCCGTTGGACTTTATTATTAGGCGCGACTCTTGATTCGGATCTGTGATTAATTTAACACACTTAATTATTCTATAACCCCTATCATATGTGGATCTTATTATTAGGGTGTGACTCTTGAGCAAACTTATGACTAAATATAATATTGAGTCATATAAATCATCCAATCCCATAGGGGGCTTTTATAAGTATGTTTAATATAATTCAGATAGTTTTGGAAACATAGAAACAACGACACCTATTTTATATCCCTCCTTAATAATCGACCTGTTACGTCTAAACCTTAGGTCTTTGCGGACCTGTCCTTCCTTCCTACCGGTTTTACTTGAGGTTTTAGTGCCGTCTCTCGTTTGTATAGAATACTCATTATTATCTAACTTTCTCTACACAAAACTCCTGGACACGGTATACCAAACTCAAATACCTTCCTTCCTAGATCTAGACCGTATTTACTTCCGCCGATACCAATATTCTAAACAACATGTTTACTTGCTGTTTTAAATATCTAATACAAGTGTTAGATTCTACCCCCAAATCAATGAATTAAGACTACTGACCTTCTTCTTGCAGACTGGGAAAAGTAATTTTGGTTGGATCTCGTCACTGCCTCTGTTGTGTTCAGATTTACACCGGCCTGTAACGGACCCCCAATGTCAGAGGACAGGTCTTTACTAGTACGGATATTTCATCCGCCCGTTCACGGAATTCGGTGTGTTATCCTTGGACGACAGAAGCAAATATTGAGATCCGGCTCGAAGGACCAAATTGTCGAGAGAATTTTGTTCTCAATGTTCTAAAATGAACTTTTAATTAACTACTTTGGGTCTGTAACCCAAAGGTTGTAAAGCTTTGATGAAAAATAAAACAGACTGAGGCCCAGCTACAATGGTCAGAGAACGTTCTGAATTCACAATGGGAACACAGTCTTTTATATGTACATACAATTTAACTCCACCCCGCTTTAAGCGGGCTGTGTTTTACATAATACAGCTTATCACTTCTAAACAGTTTTCTAACCGTTTTCTCCTTTTTTCTAATCCTCCCGGTTTTGACCCTTGCCTGTTTCTGGACTCTGTACCCGCCTGCCTGACCATTTTGCCTGCCTTGACCACGAGCCTGTCTGTCACTCTGTACCTCCTGGACTCTGATCTGGTTTTGACCTTTTGCCTGTCCACGAGCATTCTCTTGCCTACTCCTTTTTGGATCTAAAACTCCAACCATCTGCCTCCTGTGTCTGTATCTGGGTCTCGCCTTGCGTCATGATACCGTGGTGGTAGGCTAACTAGGCTAGTAAGATGACTAGCTAGCTAGCAGGCTAAAATAACACACTTTAGCTGGACTAACATTAGCAAGCTAGTTGGCTAGCAACCTTACAAGCTGATTTGTAACAATATATTCATAAAGTATTTGCTTGTGAGTTGGCTGAAATGTTCATTGAAACCAGTAGTCATGAGTGCAAGCGATTTGGTTTCATTTGTAGTGCTGAGCAAATTTCTGTCTTTTTTTGGTTTTTTAAACAACTAATTGACAGGCGTAGGTTCAACGATTGGAATACATTTTTTTGGGGGTTGTGTTTTGCATTGCGCAGATTCTCTGGAGATAAATCAGATCTAGCCTGAACTTTGTGATATAGTAGGGAGTTGTAATTTCCAACAGGCCATTATTCTTAATAGTTTAGCACAGAAAAACATGCTAAAAAAAATCTAATCCGCACCTTCTTGTCCGGTCTGTGTGGTGCAGTCTGAGAGAAGGTATCTCTACCTGAAAATATATGCTCTAAGTGATTGATAGTTGGTATTCAGCAGTCATAAAAGTATGCCTTGTTTACTTTGAAGAACTACTAAAATAGTGATTTTATCAGACAGTATAGGCAGCAGCTCTATAGAGATGAGATGACTTGGGATGAAATAATAAAGTCATTAAAAAGGCCTAAAGCAAATGTAATATACACAAGAACTGAAATATTTTATTAAAGTGATGTGAATAAATGATGGTTAATAAGTAATAAGCAGTAATGGACAGTCACTGGCATCATGGGACTTTGATTCGTTCAAAAACATTGATAATCGAACCTAAACCGGACCAACCTCAAAAAGCACTAATCTCTCAGCACTACCCTTCAGGCTGTTTTCTATAGTCTTGATGGGCTTTCTTTTGAGCTGCTGCCAGACCCTTGTGTCGTTACAGAATTCAACCCACATAATGCATAGTGCATTTTAATGTCTAAAAACAATGAAACCGAAATTGAAAACCGTGATGACTTTTTATTAATCGAATCGAAACAGAACCGACTTCAAAAAGCAATAATTAATATGAAGGTGTACAGTTGGAGGTTACACCTGGGGCAATAGGCTGGCTTGCTGGATTCTCCATTCTGATCGGTTTTATGTAAGAAATATTTACATTTAAAAAAAAAAAAATTATACTGTCACAAAACTAACTAAAAAGCAGCATTCCCCAAGAGAGGATGGCTTTCACTTTAGCAGTGATAAATTCATGAACATCTTTGAGGAAACGATCATGATCATTAGAAAGCAAATTATGGACTCTTCTTTAAATCTGCGTATTCCTCCAAAGCTCAGTTGTCTTGAGTCTGCACAAGAAAGGAACTAGGATCCAGGAACTAGGATCAAGGGAGACACTCAAGTTTTTTAGTACCATATCTCTTGACACATTGATAAAAACAATCATGGCCTCTAAACCTTCAAGCTGCATACTGGACCCTATTCCAACTAAACTACTGAAAGAGCTGCTTCCTGTGCTTGGTCCTCCTATGTTGATGTGTACCAAACTCACTAAAAGTGGAAGTAATAAAGCCTCTCTTGAAAAAGCCAAACCTTGACCCAGAAAATATAAAAAACTATTGGCCTATATCGAATCTTCCATTCCTCTCAAAAAAAATTGAAAAAGCTGTTGCGCAGCAACTCACTGCCTTCCTGAAGACAAACAATTTATACGAAATGCTGTGCATTTGTGAAGGTGGTAAATGACTTTTTAATGGCGTCAGACCTTAGTGCTGCTTTTGATACCATCGATCACCACATTCTTTTGGAGAGTTTGGATGATGCAGAAAAATGTATCCATGCTTTTGTCACTTCTAGGTTAGACTACTGCAATGCTCTGCTTTCCGGCTACCCGGATAAAGCACTAAATAAACTTCAGTTAGTGCTAAACACGGCTGCTAGAATCTTGACTAGAACCCCAAAATGTGATCATATTACTCCAGTACTAGCCTCTCTACACTGGCCTCCTGTTAAGGCAAGGGCTGATTTCAAGGTTTTACTGCTAACCTACAAAGCATTACATGGGCTTGCTCCTACCTATCTTTCTGATTTGGTCCTGCCGTACATACCTACACGTACGCTACGGTCACAAGATGCAGGCCTCCTTACTGTCCCTAGAATTTCTAAGCAAACAGCTGGAGGCAGGGCTTTCTCCTATAGAGCTAAATTTTCATGGAATGGTCTGCCTATCCATGTGAGAGACGCAGACTCGGTGTCAACCTTTAAGTCTTTATTGAAGACTCATCTCTTCAGTAGATCCTATGATTGAGTGTAGTCTGGCCCAGGAGTGTGAAGGTGAACGGAAAGGCACTGGAGCAACGAACCACCCTTGCTGTCTCTGCCTGGCCGGTTCCCCTCCACTGGGATTCTCTGCCTCTAACCCTATTACAGGGGCTGAGTCACTGGCTTACTGGTGCTCTTCCATGCTGTCCCTGGAGGGGTGCGTCGCTTGAGTGGGTTGAGTCACTGACGTGATCTTCCTGTCCGGGTTGCCCCCTCTTGGGTTGTGCCGTGGCGGAGATCTTTGTGGGCTATACTCGGCCTTGTCTCAGGATGGTAAGTTGGTGGTTGGAGATATCCCTCTAGTGGTTTTGGGGGCTGTGCTTCGGCTGTGTCTCCCGACCCCTCCTGTCTCAAACCTCCAGTATTTATGCTGCAGTAGTTTATGTGTTGGGGGGCTAGGGTCCATCTGTTATATCTGGAGTATTTCTCCTCTCTTATCTGGTGTCCTGTGTGAATTTAAGCATGCTCTCTCTAATTATCTCTTTCTTTCTTTCTCTCTCTCGGAGGACCTGAGCCTTAGGACCATTCCTCAGGATTACCTGGCCTGATGACTCCTTGCTGTCCCCAGTCCACCTGGCCGTGCTGCTGCTCCAGTTTCAACTGTTCTGCCTGCGGGCTATGGAACCCTGACCTGTTCACCGGACGTGCTACCTGTCCCAGACCTGCTGTTTTCAACTCTCTAGAGACAGCAGGAGCGGTAGAGATACTCTGTATGATCGGCCATGAAAAGCCAACTGACATTTACTCCTGAGGTGCTGACGTGTTGCACCCTCTACAACCACTGTGATTATTATTATTTGACCCTGCTGGTCATCTATGAACATTTTAACATCTTGGCCGTGTTCTGTTCTAATCTCCACCCGGCACAGCCAGAAGAGGACTGGCCACCCCTCACAGCCTGGTTCCTCTCTAGGTTTTGGCCTTTCTAGGGAGTTTTTCCTAGCCACCGTGCTTTTACACCTGCATTGCTTGGCTGTTTGGGGTTTTAGGCTGGGTTTCTGTACAGCACTCTGTGACATCAGCTGATGTAAGAAGGGGTTTATAAATACATTTGATTTGATTTGAGGGTGTGTGTGTGGTAGAGAGAGAGAGAGAGAGGGGTAGTGATGTGCACCAGGGTATTCTGCCTCTTCCTGTTTGCTCTTCCTGCTCGGTGTGCTTGGTCAGCCATGTGGTCTCACACACACATTATGTTCTTCGTTGGGACCTGAAATGTATTTTCATTCAAAATCCTATTTTCCCTAATCCCAAAACCAAACCCTTACCATAACACCAACCTTGACTGGTGACCCTAACCCTAAACCTAACCCCTAAGCTTAAAATAGCCTTTGTCCTCATGGGGATGTGGGAAATGTCCCCACGAGGGAGAATTTTCCTTGTTTCAATACCCTTGTGGGGACTTTGGGGAATTTTAGGTCCCACACGGATAGAAGAACCAACCAACACACACCCTCTCCCATTTACTCCTCTGTCTGTGTCTCAGTGTTACCTGTATATTGGGGTTCTGTCTGTTTATATCAGCCTTGGAGAGGTCAGGGAAGTTGTGCAGGTCCAGGAAGAAGGCCCCAGGCCTGTCTCTCTGCAGGCTGCCTCCGGTAGCCTGACTCTGGGCCCAAGGGAGGGCAGCAGGCCGCTGGGCTGACCGGTGCTCTGGTCCTCTCCGCTCCCCTGGGCCCTGGTGGGCTGATGAACTGCTCTGTTCTCTGACATTATTCTAGAAGAGAGAGAGAGAGAGAGAGAGAGAGAGAGAGAGAGAGAGAGAGAGAGAGAGAGAGAGAGAGAGAGAGAGAGAGAGAGAGAGAGAGAGAGAGAGAGAGAGAGAGAGAGAGAGTTATATATATTCCTTTAGATTACTTGATCATAAGGATGTATATTTCCTGTGACCCCTAAACAGAGAATGGTCCAATCTGAAAACGCTTATCATGCTACGAAGAAAGAACACACAAGAAGTCACAGCCAGTCACCTGGACAAAGTTCAGTTCACTCAACTACGTGAATTATCCAAAGTCAGACAAGTCAAGTGTATGGGAACGATAACCACCGTGTCCGGGTGAAAGACAAGCATATGCAGCCAATTTGACCTTCCTAAAACCAACAGAAAGAGAACCATTTCTTATGGCTCAGGTATCCTGTTATTTCTGTGCCAGTTTGAGTGATGGGGGTCAGTCTCTACCTCTACAGCTGCCCCCTCCCATAGAGACCTAGATGACCTGACCCCCATAAAGAAACACTTAGCTACATTAGATTGATATTTCAGGATGACGGGGAAACATGGTTCACGTGGACATGACCGAGGGCATAGGGTTTAACCAGTCCAAACCTGCTGACCCAGTCTCACACTAGCTGTGTCCCAGGTCTTCTATGGCCCTCTTAATTGGTATGAAAATGACCACAGTAACTGGCAAGACAGCACAAATAAATCTGGGACCATGTCAGGGTTTTACAAATCCATATCGTAACTGTCCTTCAACATACACCAGACATAACATCAGGGAGCTGCTCAGCACTCTGGAACAATATGGGCTCTGTAGGGGCCCTAAAGGAAGCTGCTCAGCTCTCTGGGACACTATGGGCTCTGTAGGGGCCCTAAAGGAAGCTGCTCAGCTCTCTGGGACACTATGGGCTCTGTAGGGGCCCTAAAGGAAGCTGCTCAGCTCTCTGGGACAATATGGGCTCTGTAGGGGCCCTAAAGGAAGCTGCTCAGCTCTCTGGGACAATATGGGCTCTGTAGGGGCCCTAAAGGAAGCTGCTCAGCTCTCTGGGACAATATGAGCTCTGTAGGGGCCCTAAAGGAAGCTGCTCAGCTCTCTGGGACAATATGAGCTCTGTAGGGGCCCTAAAGGAAGTTGCTCTGCTCTCTGGGACAATATGCGCTCTGTAGGGTCCTAAAGAGATCTGGGACAATATGGGCTCTGTAGGGGCCCTAAAGGAAGTTGCTCAGCATTCTGAGACACTGTGGACTCTGTAGGGGCCCAAAAGGAAGCTGCTCAGCACTCTGGGACAATATGGGCTCTGTAGGGGCCCTAAAGGAAGTTGCTCAGCACTCTGGGACAATGTGGGCTCTGTAGGGGCCCTAAAGGAAGTTGCTCAGCACTCTGGGACACAATAGGCTCTGTAGGGGCCCTAAGGGAAGCTGCTCAGCACTCTGGGACAATATGGGATCTGTAGGGGCCCTAAAGGAAGCTGCTCAGCACTCTGGATGCATTATAAATGTCAACTACATGCGTTGTAGATCAGCAGCCTGGACATAGAGCGAGAAAAGGGCAGCACACTTCCACTAGACATACTGGACCAACCCTTATCCACGCAGAATGATCTCTGTGTATCACTTGTTGTGCTACACATTATTAGACTGGTGCTGTTTCTCCTTGTAGTTTTAAAGGGCTTTCAGACAAGACAAGTAGGTGGGGGAAAAAACGGACCTTCCCTATAATCAAAGGAATGGACATGAGCTCTAACCAAAGCTCCTCTATCTCAATAAAATCCCAGAATGTCATCATTTTGATCACCAAATTACCAGGAACGCATCGAAGCGTACAAACAAAGTTATTAAAATGCAAAAGACGGAAGTGCGGCAATTCAAACATTTAGAATATGAGAAGAACGACGCAAATCTACCACCACAAAGCGCCTTTAAGACCAGGATTGGCCGGGAGCTAAACAGGATATGGTAAGGGCTCATAACAGCACTGCAGGACACACACACAGCCCTGGTCCCCAGCCACTGTCCACCCCTCCATATGAACATCACAGGAACCTCTGTTGTTGTTTCAGGGCGGTCAAAGATCAGATGGCCATGTGATAACCTCCTCTTCCTGGCCCTCAGAAGTCCCTGTTTGTAATTGAACCCCTGAAAGAGTAAAGAAGGGCTCTTCTGGACAGGCACCCTGATTTCATCCTACAGATATCTGGAGAAACAGAAAGAAGAATCCTACAGATATCTGGAGAAACAGGAAAGAATATCCAACAGATATCTGGAGAAACAGGAAAAAGTCTCCATCAGAAATCTGGAGAAACAGGAAAAAGTCTCCATCAGATATCTGGAGAAACAGGAAAAAGTCTCCATCAGATATCTGGAGAAACAGGAAAAAGTCTCCATCAGATATCTGGAGAAACAGGAAAAAGTCTCCATCAGATATCTGGAGAAACAGGAAAAAGTCTCCAGCAGATATCTGGAGAAACAGGAAAAAGTCTCCATCAGATATCTGGAGAAACAGGAAAAAGTCTCCAGCAGATATCTGGAGAAACAGGAAAAAGTCTCCATCAGATATCTGGAGAAACAGGAAAAAGTCTCCAACAGATATCTGGAGAAACAGGAAAGAAGAGTCCTACAGATATCTGGAGAAACAGGAAAGAATATCCAACAGATATCTGGAGAAACAGGAAAGAAGAATCCAACAGATATCTACCTTCAAATGACTTCATGGGGAATGATCATGCAGCCTTTTGGCCAATCCAGTTATCCCGGTGTAGACCTGAGTCCAGTGTTACACAGCCGTTTAGACCCATTCTCCATGCTAGGTCTCCCCCAGGATTCTGTTACCCTCCCTTCTCCTCACACCCTGAAAATCCTTGAATGAAACGCCACACACCAGTCGCCCCCCCCCCCATCCTCTACTCCTTCCTACTATTTTTACCCACTTTTCCTGCTTCCTCCTTTTTCACTTTGCCAGGAGACGAGGAGGAGGAGGAGGAGGAGGAGGAGGAGGAGGAGGAGGAGGAGGAGAAAAGGGGATGAGGAAGAGGAGAAGGGGGATGTTTTCAATGGGTAACCACTCAGGGGGCAGTCCCCCCCCCCGGGGAGAGGGACAGGAAATGAAGGCAGGGTACACTGGGCCCAGATGCTGCTGCTCAACCAGCCAGCCCCCCCTAAGTGTTCCCTTTCTGTCTTATCTCGCAAACTTGGTAGACTGTGTAAAATATTTGACTTCAATCAATTAAAGCTACAATGTGTAACTTTTTTTGGGGATGACCTGACCAAATTCACATAGAAATGTGAATAATAGATCTGTCATTCTCGTTGACGGCAAGTCTGAGAAGTGGTTAGATCTGTTCTATGTGCGCTATTTCTGTGCTTCCCGTTCATAAGTTCTTGTTTTTGAATCTTGTACTTTTGGTGTTGTACACCAGCTTCAAACAGCTGAAAATACAATATGCGTGGTTATGGAAAATATATTTCGCAGCAGTTTTAGATGGTACAATGACTGTCTACACTATACTTACTTGTTTTGTCAAATAAACTGAAATTAGGCGAACTATTCGAATTTGAGCAATCAGGAAATGGGGGAGCGATTTCTGCATAGTGCATCTTTAATACAAGGAGAAGGAGGACATCGCATGTGCAGATTGTAAATCACTTGACTATTACGGTGTGGAGATCAACTGGGGAAGAAATGCATACCCCTGATTCCAATGTCAAACTCGTACAACTTGAATAGGTTGTATTTGCCTAAATAAGCTGTTCATTTCTCATTGTTCCTCAGTGGAAGGCTCATCTTCCTGTGAGTCGGTGGTGAGGATATTGTTCTCCTGTCACCACACTTCCTGTGCCAGCGTTGGGTCTAAAAAGGTCTATTCTCCATTCTACAGCCGTTCTACAGGTGCACACAGCCCCATCCTGTCCGTTTGTGTCTCAGTGAATGGGCTCTTTAAATATGACACCTTCCCATGAAAATAACCCCCTGGGCCGTGACAAGGCAAAGGGAGGGGGGGGATGACATCATCGTCTTCAGTGGCAGACCAGTCAACCAGATCTGGACATCACTGCCAGAGCAGAGTCTTTCATAGAACACAAAACCCCATTCTAGTCTAACAACAGAACTCAGGTTCACTATGCAGCGATGTTTTATTGGGGACTGGTGCAATGTTAAACTCACTGTGCGGCAGAGTGGCGGCTGACTCATTTCCTATGAGAAATATATATTTTTTTCTTTTCTCATGAATATCTTCTACAGTATTTTAAATAGTGGGCCAGTTTTCCAGACTCAGATTAAGCCTACTTCTAGACTAAAAAGCATGTTAATTGGAGAATCTACATTAAAAGTGCCTCTTATTCCAGGACTAGGCTTAATCTGTGTCCGGGAAACCGGCCCTTTATGTTTAGTAGAATTCGTACATCCATGTTGCACAGTGTTAGGTGTCATCTCCAGCCAGGTTAGGGGTTTAACCAGTCCAAACCAGCTGACCCAGTTTGACACTAGCCGTGTCCCAGGTCTTCTATGACCATCTTAATTGGTATGAAAATAACCAGATAAACTAGCAAGACAAGCACAAATAGATCTGGGACCATGTCAGGGTTTTCCTATTCCAAACGGTAAACTGTCCTTTAACATACACCAGATATAACAATATATCCTCTCCAGCCAGGTTAGGGGTGATATTTGGGGGTGATATTTGGGGGTGACATTTGTATTTTAACTGGCCCAAGTGACCCTCTTTCCTCTTGGAATGGCTTCCCTTGGCTTCCCTTCTCCACTCTTGCTCTTGTGCGTAGTGTTGGAACAGCCATAAACTATTCCAGGTCTGTTCCAACATTCTGCAGTGCAACAACGCACTCTGTAAATTCCTGGGATATTTCCTATTGCTGCAGCTCTGCAGAATATGCTGCAGCTAGCCAATCAAATTACAAAGACAAGACTGCTATACCTGAATCTATTTGTGTTGTTGATATATATTTACAGCAGGTTGTTTTAATCTATTATAAACATAATGAGCAGCAGAACATTCATGGACTGTGGGTACATCAAAGCCTAGCTCCTCCAAGTTGTATTAGTCGTATGAACAGGATACACATGGTACACATGGTCCAACTAAATGCTTACTTGCAGACTCTTTCTCCACAACGCAACAACAATAAGAAACAATAAAATATAAGAATATCAACATAAAGTAAATGGAATTTGAATAGAATAAACAGGAAGGCACAGTTATAGTCCAATATTTGGAGAGGACCCAGGGCGGCATGCAGAATTTCTTCACCGCCTTAGGAAGTAGAAGCGCTGTTGCGCCCTCTTGACCAGAGGGGTGGTGGTGTTGGTCCGTGTCAAGTCCTCTGTGATGTTGGACACCGAGGAACTTAATACCTGCTGACTCTCTCTACTGCAGTCCCGTTGATGTGGATCGGGGCATGTTCCCTCCTCTGGTTCCTGAAGCCAACAATCAACTCCTTTGCTTTGCCGACGTTGAGGGAGAGGTTGGTGTCCTGGCACCCCAATGCCAGTTCACATACCTCCTCCCTATAGGCTGACTCGTCGTTGTTGGTTATCAGGCCTACAACCGTGGTGTCGTCAGCAAACTTGATGATGGAGTTAGTGTCGTGAAAAGCCATGCAGTCGTGGGTGAACAGGGAGTACAGAAGAGGACTGAGGACACACCCTTGGGGGACCCCTGTGTTAAGAGTCAGTGTGGAGGAGGTGTTGTTGCCAGTCCTCACAGCATGTGGTCTGCCCGTCAGGAAGTCCAGGATCCAGCTGCAGAGGGTGGTGTCCAGACCCAGGGTTCTGAGCTTGGTGATGACCTTGGAGGGAACAATAGTGTTGAATCAATTAACAGCATTCTCACATAGGTGTTCCTCTTGTCCTGATGTGAATAGTGATGGAAATGGCGTCTTCAGTGGATCTGTTGCAGCAGTAAGAAAATTGGAGTCCTCACATCAGCCTCAGAGAATGAAAGCACCTGGTCGTCCAGAACAGCGAGAGTTCTCCTGGATGACTTGGTATTGTAAGCCTTGAAGCGAGCATAGAATGTGTTAAGCTCATCCATGAGGGAGGCTTCTGTGCGCAACGCACAGCTGGATTTGCGTTTATAGTCTGTGATAGTCTGTAGTCCTTGCCACGTGCTGCGAGCCTGAGTTGTCGAACATCAATTCAAGTTTGAGTCTGTATTGTCTTGTTTGCATCCTTAATGGATTTGCAGAGCTTGTTCATGCTTGCCTTGTATGCTTTGGGCGCCACCGAGTCATCAGGGTTTGTTCTGTTGACATTGAATGGTGCTGTACGGGCTCTCAGCATGGTACGGATGTCTCCGTTCATCCAGGGTTTTTGGTTGGGGTAAATTCTGATTGTTATTGTGGGTAACAACATCATTAACACATTTCCATATGAAGATTGACTATGTATATTCTTCAATGTTGATGGATGAGTCCTGGGGGGAACAGTCCTGCGCAATGAGTCTGCCTCCTCTGTCCAGCGCCTCACTATTCTCTGTGTTGGTGGCTCCCTCTTGAGTTGCTGCTTGTAGGCGGGGTGTAGGAACAGAGAGACGTGATCTAATTGGCCGAATTGGGGGTGGGGTATGGCTTTGCATCATGGATGTTTGTGTATACATGGTCAAGCACACTGGATCATCTTGTGCATGACAGGATACATGTTGGTGATATTTTGGGAAATATTGTTTTAGACAGGCTTGGTTAAAAGTCACCCGTGACAATAAAGACTGCTTCTGGGTGAGAGGATTCTTGCTGGATAATGAGCTTTTACAGTTCGCTGAGTGCCGCCTTGGTGTTTGCTTGTTGCAGTGTGTACACAGCTGTGATAATAACACACGTGAATTCCCCTCGGCTTATAGTGGGGTTGGCATTTTAGCATCAGAAACTCCAGGTCGGGTGAACAGGAGCTCGCAATGTTTTCAAATTCGATACACCAGGAATTATCTATGGAGAAACATAACAGCCCCAGTGTATTGTCTGTAAGCCACATCTCGGTAAAAAAGAAAGACACAGCATTCCCTGATGTCCCACGTGTGACGTTCTGTTAATCTCCATATTTTACACCATTCATTCTTTCCACTTTACTTCGCACTTACTTTCACACCAAAGGTGTCCCTTTAGGAAGGACACCTTTCTTAGCTCACCCCTAACCCAACCAACCACCAGGCATAAAAGTCGTGGATTCAAACATGATTTGAAATCCTTTGAAGTGCCAGGTGGGTGGGTTTTTTTGGGGGGGGGACTATTGAATCCATTGCAACAGGTCAGGTCACTAAAGCACAGCTAAAGTATTTGAAATGATTTCAAGTAGTATTGAACCCATGTTTAGGCACGAATCCCCATTTATCACGGTTGTTGTGTAGCAGGACACTGAGTGACAAGGATATTTCAGTGGCATGCTATAAATACATCAAACAGAGCTGAGGGAGGGAGGGAGGGAGGGAGGGGGGAGGCTGCTTAATGTAACAGCCTCCCTCAGAACCGCCCTGTTGATTCTAGACCCCTTTTAACCCTGAGGTTGGATTCTGGGCCTGCGTCCCAAATAGCATCTTATTCCATGTGTAGTGCACTACTGGCTGCTACATATGTCTAACCCTCTGTCCTGTCCTGTCCTCTACTGAAGAGTTAAACCATCCTTCTGGCTGCTACAGACTTCTAACTCTCTATCCTGTCCTGTCCTCTACTATCCTGTCCTGTCCTCTACTATCCTGTCCTGTCCTCTACTATCCTGTCCTGTCCTCTACTATCCTGTCCTGTCCTCTACTATCCTGTTCTGTCCTCTACTATCCTGTCCTGTCCTCTACTATCCTGTCCTGTCCTCTACTATCCTGTCCTGTCCTCTACTATCCTGTTCTGTCCTCTACTATCCTGTCCTGTCCTCTACTATCCTGTCCTGTCCTCTACTATCCTGTCCTGTCCTCTACTATCCTGTCCTGTCCTCTACTATCCTGTTCTGTCCTCTACTATCCTGTCCTGTCCTCTACTATCCTGTCCTGTCCTCTACTATCCTGTCCTGTCCTCTACTATCCTGTCCTGTCCTCTACTATCCTGTCCTGTCCTCTACTATCCTGTCCTGTCCTCTACTATCCTGTTCTGTCCTCTACTATCCTGTCCTGTCCTCTACTATCCTGTCCTGTCCTATACTATCCTGTCCTGTCCTCTACTATCCTGTCCTGTCCTCTACTATCCTGTTCTGTCCTCTACTATCCTGTCCTGTCCTCTACTATCCTGTCCTGTCCTCTACTATCCTGTCCTCTACTATCCTGTCCTGTCCTCTACTATCCTGTTCTGTCCTCTACTATCCTGTCCTGTCCTCTACTATCCTGTTCTGTCCTCTACTATCCTGTTCTGTCCTCTACTATCCTGTCCTGTCCTCTACTATCCTGTCCTGTCCTCTACTATCCTGTCCTGTCCTCTACTATCCTGTCCTGTCCTCTACTATCCTGTCCTGTCCTCTACTATCCTGTTCTGTCCTCTACTATCCTGTCCTGTCCTCTACTATCCTGTTCTGTCCTCTACTATCCTGTTCTGTCCTCTACTATCCTGTCCTGTCCTCTACTATCCTGTCCTGTCCTCTACTATCCTGTCCTGTCCTCTACTATCCTGTTCTGTCCTCTACTATCCTGTCCTGTCCTCTACTATCCTGTCCTGTCCTCTACTATCCTGTTCTGTCCTCTACTATCCTGTCCTGTCCTCTACTATCCTGTTCTGTCCTCTACTATCCTGTCCTGTCCTCTACTATCCTGTCCTGTCCTCTACTATCCTGTCCTGTCCTCTACTATCCTGTTCTGTCCTCTACTATCCTGTCCTGTCCTCTACTATCCTGTCCTGTCCTCTACTATCCTGTCCTGTCCTCTACTATCCTGTTCTGTCCTCTACTATCCTGTCCTGTCCTCTACTATCCTGTCCTGTCCTCTACATTGGCTCTTTTAGATGTTCTGCTAAAACCACAGAATTAGATTTTAGAATTAGAATGACTGATTTTAGAATTAGAATGACTGATTTTAGAATTAGAATGACTGATTTTAGAATTAGAATGACTGATTTTAGAATTAGAATGACTGATTTTAGAATTAGAATGACGGATTTTAGAATTAGAATGACTGATTTTAGAATTAGAATGACTGAGTTTAGAATTAGAATGACTGATTTTAGAATTAGAATGACGGATTTTAGAACTAGAATGGCTGATTTTAGAATTAGAATACTGATTTTAGAATTAGAATGACTGAGTTTAGAATTAGAATGACTGATTTTAGAATTAGAATGACTGAGTTTAGAATTAGAATGGCTGATTTTAGAATTAGAATGACTGAGTTTAGAATTAGAATGACTGATTTTAGAATTAGAATGACGGATTTTAGAATTGGAATGACTGAGTTTAGAATTAGAATGACGGATTTTAGAACTAGAATGGCTGATTTTAGAATTAGAATACTGATTTTAGAATTAGAATGACTGAGTTTAGAATTAGAATGACTGATTTTAGAATTAGAATGACTGAGTTTAGAATTAGAATGGCTGATTTTAGAATTAGAATGACTGAGTTTAGAATTAGAATGACTGATTTTAGAATTAGAATGACGGATTTTAGAACTAGAATGACTGATTTTAGAATTAGAATTACGGATTTTAGAACTAGAATGGCTGATTTTAGAATTAGAATGACTGAGTTTAGAATTAGAATGACTGAGTTTAGAATTAGAATGACTGAGTTTAGAATTAGAATGACAGTTTAGAATTAGAATGACTGAGTTTAGAATTAGAATGGATCTAATTCTAATTCTAGAACAGGGGGATATCAGTTCAAGTGATTATTGTGATGGTGAGTCCTATTGGCGGCAGGTAGCCTAGAGGTTAGAGCGTTGGGCCAGTAACTGAAAGGTTGCTAGATCGAATCTCTGAGCTGACAATGTAAATATCTGTTGTTCTGCCCCTGAACAAGGCAGTTAACCCACTGTTCCTAGGACGTCGTTGTAAATAAGAATCTGTTCTTAACTGACTTGCCTAGTTAAAATAAAATAAACAAATACTAGGGTATTAAAGACACTGACCTGGTTAAAACCTCACCAACGTAACAGGTGGATGCAAGGGTCTGCCTGAACAAACAGACACATTTTCAGTCATCAGAGGGGAGAAAATATGAGTAAAAAGGGGGAGACAAAAAATATGTTTTCTTTTGGCTGTAAAACTGCAGTGGAAAGGTGGATTAACATTAAGGCAACAACAGTGTGGTGCAAGTGTGGGAGAGAGCACTCCAACTGAAGGGCTCTAACTGAAGGGCTCTAACTGAAGGGCTCCAACTGAAGGGCTCTAACTGAAGGGCTCTAACTGAAGGGCTCCAACAGAAGTGCTCTAACTGAAGGGCTCCAACAGAAGTTCTCTAACTGAAGGGCTCCAGCTGAAGGGCTCCAACTGAAGGGCTCCAACTGAAGGGCTCCAACAGAAGTGCTCTAACTGAAGGGCTCTAACTGAAGGGCTCCAACTGAAGGGCTCCAACAGAAGTGCTCTAACTGAAGGGCTCCAGCTGAAGGGCTCCAACTGAACGGCTCCAACTGAAGGGCTCTAACTGAAGGGCTCCAACAGAAGTGCTCTAACTGAAGGGCTCTAACTGAAGGGCTCTAACTGAAGGGCTCCAACAGAAGGGCTCTAACTGAAGGGCTCTAACTGAAGGGTTCCAACTGAAGGGCTCTAACTGAAGGGCTCTAACTGAAGGGCTCTAACTGAAGGGCTCCAACAGAAGTGCTCTAACTGAAGGGCTCCAACAGAAGTGCTCTAACTGAAGGGCTCCAGCTGAAGGGCTCCAACTGAAGGGCTCCAACTGAAGGGCTCTAACTGAAGGGCTCCAACAGAAGTGCTCTAACTGAAGGGCTCTAACTGAAGGGCTCCAACAGAAGGGCTCTAACTGAAGGGCTCTAACTGAAGGGCTCTAACTGAAGGGCTCCAACAGAAGTGCTCCAACAGAAGTGCTCTAATTGAAGGGCTCTAACTGAATGGCTCCAATAGAAGTGCTCTAACTGAAGGGCTCCAGCTGAAGGGCTCCAACTGAAGGGCTCCAACAGAAGTGCTCTAACTGAAGGGCTCTAACTGAAGGGCTCCAACTGAAGGGCTCCAACAGAAGTGCTCTAACTGAAGGGCTCCAGCTGAAGGGCTCCAACTGAACGGCTCCAACTGAAGGGCTCCAACAGAAGGGCTCCAACAGAAGGGCTCCAACAGAAGTGCTCTAACTGAAGGGCTCCAACTGAAGGGCTCCAACTGAAGGGCTCCAACAGAAGGGCTCCAACTGAAGGGCTCCAACTGAAGGGCTCCAACTGAAGGGCTCCAACTGAAGGGCTCTAACTGAAGGGCTCTAACTGAAGGGCTCCAACAGAAGTGCTCTAACTGAAGGGCTCCAACAGAAGTGCTCTAACTGAAGGGCTCCAGCTGAAGGGCTCCAACTGAAGGGCTCCAACTGAAGGGCTCCAACTGAAGGGCTCCAACAGAAGTGCTCTAACTGAAGGGCTCTAACTGAAGGGCTCCAACAGAAGGGCTCTAACTGAAGGGCTCTAACTGAAGGGCTCTAACTGAAGGGCTCCAACAGAAGTGCTCCAACAGAAGTGCTCTAATTGAAGGGCTCTAACTGAATGGCTCCAATAGAAGTGCTCTAACTGAAGGGCTCCAGCTGAAGGGCTCCAACTGAAGGGCTCCAACAGAAGTGCTCTAACTGAAGGGCTCTAACTGAAGGGCTCCAACTGAAGGGCTCCAACAGAAGTGCTCTAACTGAAGGGCTCCAGCTGAAGGGCTCCAACTGAACGGCTCCAACTGAAGGGCTCCAACAGAAGGGCTCCAACAGAAGGGCTCCAACAGAAGTGCTCTAACTGAAGGGCTCCAACTGAAGGGCTCCAACCGAAGGGCTCCAAACTTAGAAGGGCTCCAACCGAAGGGCTGAAAAGGGCCCCAATGAAGGGCTCAACAACCAGGGCTCTAACTGAAGGGCTCTAAGAAGGGCTCCAACTGAATAATGGGCTCCAACCGAAGGGCAATCCAACTGAAGGGCTCTAACTGAAGGGCTCCAACTGAAAGGCTCCAACTGAAGGGCTCCAACAGAAGTGCTCTAACTGGGGTGTGAATACCTATGTAAATGATATATTTCTGTATTTAATTATAAATGCATTTGCTAAAATATCTAAAAACATGTTTTCACTTTGTCATTATGGGATATTTTGTGTAAATGGGTGCAACAACAAAAAAAGATATGTAATCCGTTTAGAATTCAGGCTGTAACACAACAAAATGTGATATAAATCCAGGGGTCTGAATCCTTTCTGAAGGCCCTGCCGAAATCCCGAAGTATCCCTTTTAAACGGTTCTATGAAGTTAACAAATATATATTACTAGTGATGCGCGAGTTGACTAAAGAGAAAACGATACCTTCAAAAAATGCATAAATGTATCATTCTTGTGCAATTTATATCTATAGGCTACATTGAGTTTTTTTCCTTTCACTGTTTAAGGCTGTCTGTCTGGCATTAGTGTGGAAGCCTACGCTTTTGGGCCTAACTGTACGTGCACCAAATAGCCTACACTCCCAATCGCCAAAAAAGCTTTTGGGAATCGGACAGGAAAAGGACAATGTTGGAGTTTAATTCAATAAGAGAAAAGCTGCAAAAAATGGAGAGTTGAAAATAAACAGAAAACGGAGGGCCAGAAAAGTAATGTTTGGGAATGGTTTTTGTTGAAGTGGTAGAAGAGGATGATGGCAGTGCCGGGCTATGTTATGTGTGATGATTGTGAGGCGCTGCACAAATGGGTTCAGATGAGTTAAATAGAAACTGAAAATCTGGACACTGACTGTAGGTCTATAACCTCTTACAGTCCTTAATATTAAGTCCTGGAGAATTAAGAATTTCTTGCAGTAAAACGATACACCAAATGTAGACAAAAGATTTTTTAACACATAACAGGAGTGGAGAAAATACACTTGTTTTATTTCAGCATCTTGAGAAAATGCCATCTCTACAGACAGTATCTGTCTTTATCAGCAGCATAAAAGCTGATGGTACCAGATAAAATATGCAATCCAAACAAAACTGCAATCTGATCAGAAACCTGTTGGGTTCTTTTCACAGCTTTCCATTTCCTTTCAAACGGTCAAACTGATGTCATTTGGAAAATATAGTGAACACTGAATTATAATTATTATTATTATTATTTTTTTTATTAAATCTTTATTTAACTAGGAAAGTCAGTTAAGGACAAATTCTTATTTACAATGACGGCCAACCTCGGAACAAACCCCGGACTACGCTGGGCCAATTGTACACTGAGTTTAGATTACCAAACACTAAACGCCTATTTAAACCCGATCACCATCTCTCCAAATAAGTTACTAAATATAGTGAGTTTGTAACATTCTTTGTGAAAAGGGCTTTTAAACGATGTGAAATTTTGAAATGTTTGATGTATGTTCACTTTAAAGTGGTTAAAATTCATCGGCATTCTGTATGATTGTAGCATGATAAATGAAAATGTATATTTTCTTTAGTTTATATGTTTACTTTTTGAAAATACTAACATTTAATAGACCAAAATACCAACAAATCTCAAAATGTATAAATAAATGTATAAATGCCATTTCAGCCTGTGGTGCCTGGCCTTAACTCCTATGTGGTTAATGTGCCCAATCAATTTAAAATGTACAGGGGACAGATTAGAGTGGCAGCTAGTCATTAACTTTTAATGGTTGAGCATTTTGGCATGTCCTTTTGGTCTGTTTTGCCCTGTAGTCGCTGTCAGATTGGAAGTCTTTGTTAAGGCCTGTAGAAGTACCAGTGATATAAAACACCAAATATTAATTAATTACGCTGTAATGGGTTAACACTTTACCTAGCTAGCACCAATAACTTATAATTACAGGAAGAACTGTGAAATACAAAACCCTTCCCCTCAATGAACTTTATTCATCCATTAATTCCGATTACAGTAGCATCTACTTGTTTTTGGTTTTTTTTACAGTATAATACAGTCAATTTTACAGTATTTTACTGTGTGTCATTACACATTACTTGCTTTGATACCGTATATATATTACAGTTGGTGTCCTGTAATATTAAGTACAGAATGTTACTTGCCTGTAAATTGCTGTCAAATTCATGGTAACCCCTTTACAGTGTAGTCATTACCCCTTTACAGTCATTACCCCCGTTACAGTGTAGTCATTACCCCTTTACAGTGTAGTCATTACCCCTTTACTGTGTAGTCATTACCCCTTTACCGTGTAGTCATTACCCCTTTACCGTGTAGTCATTACCCCTTTACAGTGCAGTCATTACCCCTTTACAGTGTAGTCATTACCCCTTTACAGTGTAGTCATTACCCCTTTACTGTGTAGTCATTACCCCTTTACCGTGTAGTCATTACCCCTTTACCGTGTAGTCATTACCCCTTTACAGTGCAGTCATTACCCCTTTACAGTGTAGTCATTACCCCTTTACAGTGCAGTCATTACCCCTTTACAGTGCAGTCATTACCCCTTTACAGTGCAGTCATTACCCCTTTACAGTGTAGTCATTACCCCTTTACAGTGCAGTCATTACCCCTTTGCAGTGTAGTCATTACCCCTTTACAGTGTAGTCATTACCCCTTTGCAGTGTAGTCATTACCCCTTTACAGTGTAGTCAAAGAGCCCCTGTCAACTGATGCTGGGGTCTATCAACTCCTGCAGAATAGAATATAAATTACAGGTTTATTCCCCATTTTGAGCCCTAACCACAAACTCAATAGCCTAAAGAGCCCCATCAATTTATACTACAGGTTCTGATAGAATGGAACAGATTCATAAATAGCACTCACCTCTGCGAGCACTGTATCCTGCTGATCCTGGCTCAAAGTAAAATTCCCTTGGTGCAGCGGGCTGCTCCGTAACACGGTGATGTGTAAGGTAAGAAGTAGAAGTCCTAAAAGCAACAAGAGTTCTGCCGCCAATCGAACCATCCTTTTCACCTGACCGGTCTTCGGTCCCTGCGGGGTGACAGGAGGTCCGCCGCCAGCTCCTCCCGCTGCAGACACTCCCAGCTCCGGATCCGCTGCGGGCGAGGAGCCGCAACACCACTTCGGAGCCACTTCTGGATTCAGAATTACAATTTTAAAGGGGAAAGGAGAATAGAGGAATCAAGAAAACAAAATCGGTCAAAAAAAAATGTCAAGTTTGGGACCATGTGGTTATGTTAGGTTCGGTTTACATCAGATCAACCTCGGTGGAGAGCGGTCTTCAAGTGGAACAAAAAGTGGATTCGGATTCGATGTGTAGAAAGAATCAGAGTTAAAGGTCCCTACAGCGAGGTTCAGGTTTCCTTTGGGTATCCCCCGTGTATGATATGCTTCGTCTATGTCGGCGTGGATCTCCCAAGTTATTTCTCCAAAATGCTGTCAGGGCGACTGTGTAAAACTGCCCATGGGTAAAAGTAATGAAATAACCAAAGAACTCTGTTTTTTTTGTTGTTGTGGCGCCCAACGTCTACACTATGTTAAAAAACATGTAGTTTATCGCGTGTTGCACTCCAGGTAGGGTCTTGTATCAAGAGACTTGCAGCCCAGTTCCAGCGCGGTGTTCCCGGCGCCGCGTTCTCCTCCACCTTTTACCCGAATTATACCTTTTCCTCGCCTTTACAATCACACCGCGTTGCTCTCTTCTGTCTCATCCGTGGTACGCAGGACTCCTTGGTTCTGATGTGTCGGACGCATTCTCCCTCCCGCCCATTATCTGGGTTTATCCTCTATCCAAAAACTTCATATTGAATTCTCACAGGCGGATTAACGCGTTGGTGTGGTATACCTTTGGCACACCATCCAACCACCCGCCCCCCCAAAAAAGTGGTTCCCCGGATAAAAAAAAAAAAAAACTCTACTAGTTTGAGGAATTCTCCCTTTCAAGCACAAATCCAGACATGCTGCTGGCTATTCCCCGCAGTATAAAAGCAGTAGCTGTCCGATCCAAGCTCCAAGTGCGTCCCTCAGTCCTCACCGTGTCCAAAACAGTGTCAACCAAACGACCGTCCGTCCACACTATATACACGCTGTCTTTCTCTCGCAGCGCTACCCTGTAGGAGAAAGTGTTTTTATACGCCCCTCTTCTGGTTTGCGGTCAAGCTCTCCCCCACCCCACCACCCCACCCCACCCCACCCCCCTCCCATTTCTTAATTTAACCCCTTCTATCCTTGCAGCGCTGGTGACACCGGAGGGACTCACAGTCAACCCACTGACCACTCTGTAGCCCCGGCATCTGCACATGTGCTCGATGTTAATTGCACGAACTGAACATATTAACTTTAAAACTGAAATGTATACATGATACATTGAAGCTATTAGGATACATTACCTAAATGAATTATGTGGCCAGCCTTCTAGGCTACAGTGGGTGACTGACTGACTCTGTTACTGCTAGGCTACAGTGGGTGACTGACTGACTGACTCTGTTACTGCTAGGCTACAGTGGGTGACTGACTGACTGACTCTGTTACTGCTAGGCTACAGTGGGTGACTGACTGACTGACTCTGTTACTGCTAGGCTACAGTGGGTGACTGACTGACTCTGTTACTGCTAGGCTACAGTGGGTGACTGACTGACTCTGTTACTGCTAGGCTACAGTGGGTGACTGACTGAATATGTTACTGCTAGGCTACAGTGGGTGACTGACTGACTGACTCTGTTACTGCTAGGCTACAGTGGGTGACTGACTGACTCTGTTACTGCTAGGCTACAGTGGGTGACTGACTGACTCTGTTACTGCTAGGCTACAGTGGGTGACTGACTGAATATGTTACTGCTAGGCTACAGTGGGTGACTGACTGACTCTGTTACTGCTAGGCTACAGTGGGTGACTGACTGACTCTGTTACTGCTAGGCTACAGTGGGTGACTGACTGACTCTGTTACTGCTAGGCTACAGTGGGTGTCTGACTGACTCTGTTACTGCTAGGCTACAGTGGGTGACTGACTGACTCTGTTACTGCTAGGCTACAGTGGGTGACTGAATGACTCTGTTACTGCTAGGCTACAGTGGGTGACTGACCGACTCTGTTACTGCCTAGCTACAGTGGGTGACTGACTGACTCTGTTACTGCTAGGCTACAGTGGGTGACTTACTGACTCTGTTACTGCTAGGCTACAGTGGGTGACTGACTGACTATGTTACTGCTAGGCTACAGTGGGTGACTGATTGACTCTGTTACTGCTAGGCTACAGTGGGTGACTGACTGACTCTGTTACTGCTAGGCTACAGTAGGTGACTGACTGACTTTGTTATTGCTAGGCTACAGTGGGTGACTGACTGACTGACTCTGTTACTGCTAGGCTACAGTGGGTGACTGACTGACTCTGTTACTGCTAGGCTACAGTGGGTGACTGACTGACTCTGTTACTGCTAGGCTACAGTGGGTGACTGACTGATATGTTACTGCTAGGCTACAGTGGGTGACTGACTGACTGACTCTGTTACTGCTAGGCTACAGTGGGTGACTGACTGAATATGTTACTGCTAGGCTACAGTGGGTGACTGACTGACTCTGTTACTGCTAGGCTACAGTGGGTGACTGACTGACTCTGTTACTGCTAGGCTACAGTGGGTGACTGACTGACTCTGTTACTGCTAGGCTACAGTGGGTGACTGACTGACTCTGTTACTGCTAGGCTACAGTTGGTGACTGACTGACTCTGTTACTGCTAGGCTACAGTGGGTGACTGACTGACTCTGTTACTGCTAGGCTACAGTGGGTGACTGACTGACTCTGTTACTGCTAGGCTACAGTGGGTGACTGACTGACTCTGTTACTGCTAGGCTACAGTGGGTGACTTACTGACTCTGTTACTGCTAGGCTACAGTGGGTGACTGACTGACTATGTTACTGCTAGGCTACAGTGGGTGACTGATTGACTCTGTTACTGCTAGGCTACAGTGGGTGACTGACTGACTCTGTTACTGCTAGGCTACAGTGGGTGACTGACTGACTTTGTTATTGCTAGGCTACAGTGGGTGACTGACTGACTCTGTTACTGCTAGGCTACAGTGGGTGACTGACTGACTCTGTTACTGCTAGGCTACAGTGGGTGACTGACTGACTGACTCTGTTACTGCTAGGCTACAGTGGGTGACTGACTGACTCTGTTACTGCTAGGCTACAGTGGGTGACTGACTGACTCTGTTACTGCTAGGCTACAGTGGGTGACTGACTGAATATGTTACTGCTAGGCTACAGTGGGTGACTGACTGACTGACTCTGTTACTGCTAGGCTACAGTGGGTGACTGACTGAATATGTTACTGCTAGGCTACAGTGGGTGACTGACTGACTCTGTTACTGCTAGGCTACAGTGGGTGACTGACTGACTCTGTTACTGCTAGGCTACAGTGGGTGACTGACTGACTCTGTTACTGCTAGGCTACAGTGGGTGACTGACTGACTCTGTTACTGCTAGGCTACAGTGGGTGACTGACTGACTCTGTTACTGCTAGGCTACAGTGGGTGACTGACTGACTGACTCTGTTACTGCTAGGCTACAGTGGGTGACTGACTGACTCTGTTACTGCTAGGCTACAGTGGGTGACTGACTGACTCTGTTACTGCTAGGCTACAGTGGGTGACTGACTGACTCTGTTACTGCTAGGCTACAGTGGGTGACTGACTGACTCTGTTACTGCTAGGCTACAGTGGGTGACTGACTGACTCTGTTACTGCTAGGCTACAGTGGGTGACTGACTGACTCTGTTACTGCTAGGCTACAGTGGGTGACTGACTGACTCTGTTACTGCTAGGCTACAGTGGGTGACTGACTGACTCTGTTACTGCTAGGCTACAGTGGGTGACTGACTGACTCTGTTACTGCTAGGCTACAGTGGGTGACTGACTGACTCTGTTACTGCTAGGCTACAGTGGGTGACTGACTGACTCTGTTACTGCTAGGCTACAGTGGGTGACTGACTGACTCTGTTACTGCTAGGCTACAGTGGGTGACTGACTGACTCTGTTACTGCTAGGCTACAGTGGGTGACTGACTGACTCTGTTACTGCTAGGCTACAGTGGGTGACTGACTGACTGACTCTGTTACTGCTAGGCTACAGTGGGTGACTGACTGACTCTGTTACTGCTAGGCTACAGTGGGTGACTGACTGACTCTGTTACTGCTAGGCTACAGTGGGTGACTGACTGACTCTGTTACTGCTAGGCTACAGTGGGTGACTGACTGACTCTGTTACTGCTAGGCTACAGTGGGTGACTGACTGACTCTGTTACTGCTAGGCTACAGTGGGTGACTGACTGACTCTGTTACTGCTAGGCTACAGTGGGTGACTGACTGACTCTGTTACTGCTAGGCTACAGTGGGTGACTGACTGACTCTGTTACTGCTAGGCTACAGTGGGTGACTGACTGACTCTGTTACTGCTAGGCTACAGTGGGTGACTGACTGACTCTGTTACTGCTAGGCTACAGTGGGTGACTGACTGACTCTGTTACTGCTAGGCTACAGTGGGTGACTGACTGACTCTGTTACTGCTAGGCTACAGTGGGTGACTGACTGACTCTGTTACTGCTAGGCTACAGTGGGTGACTGACTGACTCTGTTACTGCTAGGCTACAGTGGGTGACTGACTGACTCTGTTACTGCTAGGCTACAGTGGGTGACTGACTGACTCTGTTACTGCTAGGCTACAGTGGGTGACTGACTGACTCTGTTACTGCTAGGCTACAGTGGGTGACTGACTGACTCTGTTACTGCTAGGCTACAGTGGGTGACTGACTGACTCTGTTACTGCTAGGCTACAGTGGGTGACTGACTGACTGACTCTGTTACTGCTAGGCTACAGTGGGTGACTGACTGACTCTGTTACTGCTAGGCTACAGTGGGTGACTGACTGACTCTGTTACTGCTAGGCTACAGTGGGTGACTGACTGACTCTGTTACTGCTAGGCTACAGTGGGTGACTGACTGACTCTGTTACTGCTAGGCTACAGTGGGTGACTGACTGACTCTGTTACTGCTAGGCTACAGTGGGTGACTGACTGACTCTGTTACTGCTAGGCTACAGTGGGTGACTGACTGACTCTGTTACTGCTAGGCTACAGTGGGTGACTGACTGACTCTGTTACTGCTAGGCTACAGTGGGTGACTGACTGACTCTGTTACTGCTAGGCTACAGTAGGTGACTGACTGACTCTGTTACTGCTAGGCTACAGTGGGTGACTGACTGACTCTGTTACTGCTAGGCTACAGTGGGTGACTGACTGACTCTGTTACTGCTAGGCTACAGTGGGTGACTGACTGACTCTGTTACTGCTAGGCTACAGTGGGTGACTGACTGACTCTGTTACTGCTAGGCTACAGTGGGTGACTGACTGACTCTGTTACTGCTAGGCTACAGTGGGTGACTGACTGACTCTGTTACTGCTAGGCTACAGTGGGTGACTGACTGACTCTGTTACTGCTAGGCTACAGTGGGTGACTGACTGACTCTGTTACTGCTAGGCTACAGTGGGTGACTGACTGACTTTGTTATTGCTAGGCTACAGTGGGTGACTGACTGACTCTGTTACTGCTAGGCTACAGTGGGTGACTGACTGACTCTGTTACTGCTAGGCTACAGTGGGTGACTGACTGACTCTGTTACTGCTAGGCTACAGTGGGTGACTGACTGACTCTGTTACTGCTAGGCTACAGTGGGTGACTGACTGACTCTGTTACTGCTAGGCTACAGTGGGTGACTGACTGACTCTGTTACTGCTAGGCTACAGTGGGTGACTGACTGACTCTGTTACTGCTAGGCTACAGTGGGTGACTGACTGACTGACTCTGTTACTGCTAGGCTACAGTGGGTGACTGACTGACTCTGTTACTGCTAGGCTACAGTGGGTGACTGACTGACTCTGTTACTGCTAGGCTACAGTGGGTGACTGACTGACTCTGTTACTGCTAGGCTACAGTGGGTGACTGACTGACTCTGTTACTGCTAGGCTACAGTGGGTGACTGACTGACTCTGTTACTGCTAGGCTACAGTGGGTGACTGACTGACTCTGTTACTGCTAGGCTACAGTGGGTGACTGACTGACTCTGTTACTGCTAGGCTACAGTGGGTGACTGACTGACTCTGTTACTGCTAGGCTACAGTGGGTGACTGACTGACTCTGTTACTGCTAGGCTACAGTGGGTGACTGACTGACTCTGTTACTGCTAGGCTACAGTGGGTGACTGACTGACTCTGTTACTGCTAGGCTACAGTGGGTGACTGACTGACTCTGTTACTGCTAGGCTACAGTGGGTGACTGACTGACTCTGTTACTGCTAGGCTACAGTGGGTGACTGACTGACTGACTCTGTTACTGCTAGGCTACAGTGGGTGACTGACTGACTCTGTTACTGCTAGGCTACAGTGGGTGACTGACTGACTCTGTTACTGCTAGGCTACAGTGGGTGACTGACTGACTCTGTTACTGCTAGGCTACAGTGGGTGACTGACTGACTCTGTTACTGCTAGGCTACAGTGGGTGACTGACTGACTCTGTTACTGCTAGGCTACAGTGGGTGACTGACTGACTCTGTTACTGCTAGGCTACAGTGGGTGACTGACTGACTCTGTTACTGCTAGGCTACAGTGGGTGACTGACTGACTCTGTTACTGCTAGGCTACAGTGGGTGACTGACTGACTCTGTTACTGCTAGGCTACAGTGGGTGACTGACTGACTCTGTTACTGCTAGGCTACAGTGGGTGACTGACTGACTCTGTTACTGCTAGGCTACAGTGGGTGACTGACTGACTCTGTTACTGCTAGGCTACAGTGGGTGACTGACTGACTCTGTTACTGCTAGGCTACAGTGGGTGACTGACTGACTCTGTTACTGCTAGGCTACAGTGGGTGACTGACTGACTCTGTTACTGCTAGGCTACAGTGGGTGACTGACTGACTCTGTTACTGCTAGGCTACAGTGGGTGACTGACTGACTCTGTTACTGCTAGGCTACAGTGGGTGACTGACTGACTCTGTTACTGCTAGGCTACAGTGGGTGACTGACTGACTCTGTTACTGCTAGGCTACAGTGGGTGACTGACTGACTCTGTTACTGCTAGGCTACAGTGGGTGACTGACTGACTCTGTTACTGCTAGGCTACAGTGGGTGACTGACTGACTCTGTTACTGCTAGGCTACAGTGGGTGACTGACTGACTGACTCTGTTACTGCTAGGCTACAGTGGGTGACTGACTGACTCTGTTACTGCTAGGCTACAGTGGGTGACTGACTGACTCTGTTACTGCTAGGCTACAGTGGGTGACTGACTGACTCTGTTACTGCTAGGCTACAGTGGGTGACTGACTGACTCTGTTACTGCTAGGCTACAGTGGGTGACTGACTGACTTTGTTATTGCTAGGCTACAGTGGGTGACTGACTGACTGACTCTGTTACTGCTAGGCTACAGTGGGTGACTGACTGACTCTGTTACTGCTAGGCTACAGTGGGTGACTGACTGACTCTGTTACTGCTAGGCTACAGTGGGTGACTGACTGACTCTGTTACTGCTAGGCTACAGTGGGTGACTGACTGACTCTGTTACTGCTAGGCTACAGTGGGTGACTGACTGACTCTGTTACTGCTAGGCTACAGTGGGTGACTGACTGACTCTGTTACTGCTAGGCTACAGTGGGTGACTGACTGACTCTGTTACTGCTAGGCTACAGTAGGTGACTGACTGACTCTGTTACTGCTAGGCTACAGTGGGTGACTGACTGACTCTGTTACTGCTAGGCTACAGTGGGTGACTGACTGACTGAATATGTTACTGCTAGGCTACAGTGGGTGACTGACTGACTCTGTTACTGCTAGGCTACAGTGGGTGACTGACTGACTCTGTTACTGCTAGGCTACAGTGGGTGACTGACTGACTCTGTTACTGCTAGGCTACAGTGGGTGACTGACTGACTCTGTTACTGCTAGGCTACAGTGGGTGACTGACTGACTCTGTTACTGCTAGGCTACAGTGGGTGACTGACTGACTCTGTTACTGCTAGGCTACAGTGGGTGACTGACTGACTCTGTTACTGCTAGGCTACAGTGGGTGACTGACTGACTGACTCTGTTACTGCTAGGCTACAGTGGGTGACTGACTGACTCTGTTACTGCTAGGCTACAGTGGGTGACTGACTGACTCTGTTACTGCTAGGCTACAGTGGGTGACTGACTGACTCTGTTACTGCTAGGCTACAGTGGGTGACTGACTGACTCTGTTACTGCTAGGCTACAGTGGGTGACTGACTGACTCTGTTACTGCTAGGCTACAGTGGGTGACTGACTGACTCTGTTACTGCTAGGCTACAGTGGGTGACTGACTGACTCTGTTACTGCTAGGCTACAGTGGGTGACTGACTGACTCTGTTACTGCTAGGCTACAGTGGGTGACTGACTGACTCTGTTACTGCTAGGCTACAGTGGGTGACTGACTGACTCTGTTACTGCTAGGCTACAGTGGGTGACTGACTGACTCTGTTACTGCTAGGCTACAGTGGGTGACTGACTGACTCTGTTACTGCTAGGCTACAGTGGGTGACTGACTGACTCTGTTACTGCTAGGCTACAGTGGGTGACTGACTGACTCTGTTACTGCTAGGCTACAGTGGGTGACTGACTGACTCTGTTACTGCTAGGCTACAGTGGGTGACTGACTGACTCTGTTACTGCTAGGCTACAGTGGGTGACTGACTGACTCTGTTACTGCTAGGCTACAGTGGGTGACTGACTGACTTTGTTACTGCTAGGCTACAGTGGGTGACTGACTGACTCTGTTACTGCTAGGCTACAGTGGGTGACTGACTGACTCTGTTACTGCTAGGCTACAGTGGGTGACTGACTGACTCTGTTACTGCTAGGCTACAGTGGGTGACTGACTGACTCTGTTACTGCTAGGCTACAGTGGGTGACTGACTGACTCTGTTACTGCTAGGCTACAGTGGGTGACTGACTGACTCTGTTACTGCTAGGCTACAGTGGGTGACTGACTGACTCTGTTACTGCTAGGCTACAGTGGGTGACTGACTGACTCTGTTACTGCTAGGCTACAGTGGGTGACTGACTGACTCTGTTACTGCTAGGCTACAGTGGGTGACTGACTGACTCTGTTACTGCTAGGCTACAGTGGGTGACTGACTGACTCTGTTACTGCTAGGCTACAGTGGGTGACTGACTGACTCTGTTACTGCTAGGCTACAGTGGGTGACTGACTGACTCTGTTACTGCTAGGCTACAGTGGGTGACTGACTGACTGACTCTGTTACTGCTAGGCTACAGTGGGTGACTGACTGACTCTGTTACTGCTAGGCTACAGTGGGTGACTGACTGACTCTGTTACTGCTAGGCTACAGTGGGTGACTGACTGACTCTGTTACTGCTAGGCTACAGTGGGTGACTGACTGACTCTGTTACTGCTAGGCTACAGTGGGTGACTGACTGACTCTGTTACTGCTAGGCTACAGTGGGTGACTGACTGACTCTGTTACTGCTAGGCTACAGTGGGTGACTGACTGACTCTGTTACTGCTAGGCTACAGTGGGTGACTGACTGACTCTGTTACTGCTAGGCTACAGTGGGTGACTGACTGACTCTGTTACTGCTAGGCTACAGTGGGTGACTGACTGACTCTGTTACTGCTAGGCTACAGTGGGTGACTGACTGACTCTGTTACTGCTAGGCTACAGTGGGTGACTGACTGACTCTGTTACTGCTAGGCTACAGTGGGTGACTGACTGACTGTCTCTGTTACTGCTAGGCTACAGTGGGTGACTGACTGACTCTGTTACTGCTAGGCTACAGTGGGTGACTGACTGACTCTGTTACTGCTAGGCTACAGTGGGTGACTGACTGACTCTGTTACTGCTAGGCTACAGTGGGTGACTGACTGACTCTGTTACTGCTAGGCTACAGTGGGTGACTGACTGACTCTGTTACTGCTAGGCTACAGTGGGTGACTGACTGACTCTGTTACTGCTAGGCTACAGTGGGTGACTGACTGACTCTGTTACTGCTAGGCTACAGTGGGTGACTGACTGACTCTGTTACTGCTAGGCTACAGTGGGTGACTGACTGACTGACTCTGTTACTGCTAGGCTACAGTGGGTGACTGACTGACTCTGTTACTGCTAGGCTACAGTGGGTGACTGACTGACTCTGTTACTGCTAGGCTACAGTGGGTGACTGACTGACTCTGTTACTGCTAGGCTACAGTGGGTGACTGACTGACTTTGTTATTGCTAGGCTACAGTGGGTGACTGACTGACTCTGTTACTGCTAGGCTACAGTGGGTGACTGACTGACTCTGTTACTGCTAGGCTACAGTGGGTGACTGACTGACTCTGTTACTGCTAGGCTACAGTGGGTGACTGACTGACTCTGTTACTGCTAGGCTACAGTGGGTGACTGACTGACTCTGTTACTGCTAGGCTACAGTGGGTGACTGACTGACTCTGTTACTGCTAGGCTACAGTGGGTGACTGACTGACTGACTCTGTTACTGCTAGGCTACAGTGGGTGACTGACTGACTCTGTTACTGCTAGGCTACAGTGGGTGACTGACTGACTCTGTTACTGCTAGGCTACAGTGGGTGACTGACTGACTCTGTTACTGCTAGGCTACAGTGGGTGACTGACTGACTCTGTTACTGCTAGGCTACAGTGGGTGACTGACTGACTCTGTTACTGCTAGGCTACAGTGGGTGACTGATTGACTCTGTTACTGCTAGGCTACAGTGGGTGACTGACTGACTCTGTTACTGCTAGGCTACAGTGGGTGACTGACTGACTCTGTTACTGCTAGGCTACAGTGGGTGACTGACTGACTCTGTTACTGCTAGGCTACAGTGGGTGACTGACTGACTCTGTTACTGCTAGGCTACAGTGGGTGACTGACTGACTCTGTTACTGCTAGGCTACAGTGGGTGACTGACTGACTCTGTTACTGCTAGGCTACAGTGGGTGACTGACTGACTCTGTTACTGCTAGGCTACAGTGGGTGACTGACTGACTCTGTTACTGCTAGGCTACAGTGGGTGACTGACTGACTCTGTTACTGCTAGGCTACAGTGGGTGACTGACTGACTCTGTTACTGCTAGGCTACAGTGGGTGACTGACTGACTCTGTTACTGCTAGGCTACAGTGGGTGACTGACTGACTTTGTTACTGCTAGGCTACAGTGGGTGACTGACTGACTCTGTTACTGCTAGGCTACAGTGGGTGACTGACTGACTCTGTTACTGCTAGGCTACAGTGGGTGACTGACTGACTCTGTTACTGCTAGGCTACAGTGGGTGACTGACTGACTCTGTTACTGCTAGGCTACAGTGGGTGACTGACTGACTGACTCTGTTACTGCTAGGCTACAGTGGGTGACTGACTGACTCTGTTACTGCTAGGCTACAGTGGGTGACTGACTGACTCTGTTACTGCTAGGCTACAGTGGGTGACTGACTGACTCTGTTACTGCTAGGCTACAGTGGGTGACTGACTGACTCTGTTACTGCTAGGCTACAGTGGGTGACTGACTGACTGACTCTGTTACTGCTAGGCTACAGTGGGTGACTGACTGACTCTGTTACTGCTAGGCTACAGTGGGTGACTGACTGACTCTGTTACTGCTAGGCTACAGTGGGTGACTGACTGACTCTGTTACTGCTAGGCTACAGTGGGTGACTGACTGACTCTGTTACTGCTAGGCTACAGTGGGTGACTGACTGACTCTGTTACTGCTAGGCTACAGTGGGTGACTGACTGACTCTGTTACTGCTAGGCTACAGTGGGTGACTGACTGACTCTGTTACTGCTAGGCTACAGTGGGTGACTGACTGACTCTGTTACTGCTAGGCTACAGTGGGTGACTGACTGACTCTGTTACTGCTAGGCTACAGTGGGTGACTGACTGACTCTGTTACTGCTAGGCTACAGTGGGTGACTGACTGACTCTGTTACTGCTAGGCTACAGTGGGTGACTGACTGACTCTGTTACTGCTAGGCTACAGTGGGTGACTGACTGACTCTGTTACTGCTAGGCTACAGTGGGTGACTGACTGACTCTGTTACTGCTAGGCTACAGTGGGTGACTGACTGACTCTGTTACTGCTAGGCTACAGTGGGTGACTGACTGACTCTGTTACTGCTAGGCTACAGTGGGTGACTGACTGACTCTGTTACTGCTAGGCTACAGTGGGTGACTGACTGACTCTGTTACTGCTAGGCTACAGTGGGTGACTGACTGACTGACTCTGTTACTGCTAGGCTACAGTGGGTGACTGACTGACTCTGTTACTGCTAGGCTACAGTGGGTGACTGACTGACTCTGTTACTGCTAGGCTACAGTGGGTGACTGACTGACTCTGTTACTGCTAGGCTACAGTGGGTGACTGACTGACTTTGTTATTGCTAGGCTACAGTGGGTGACTGACTGACTCTGTTACTGCTAGGCTACAGTGGGTGACTGACTGACTCTGTTACTGCTAGGCTACAGTGGGTGACTGACTGACTCTGTTACTGCTAGGCTACAGTGGGTGACTGACTGACTGACTCTGTTACTGCTAGGCTACAGTGGGTGACTGACTGACTCTGTTACTGCTAGGCTACAGTGGGTGACTGACTGACTCTGTTACTGCTAGGCTACAGTGGGTGACTGACTGACTCTGTTACTGCTAGGCTACAGTGGGTGACTGACTGACTCTGTTACTGCTAGGCTACAGTGGGTGACTGACTGACTCTGTTACTGCTAGGCTACAGTGGGTGACTGACTGACTCTGTTACTGCTAGGCTACAGTGGGTGACTGACTGACTCTGTTACTGCTAGGCTACAGTGGGTGACTGACTGACTCTGTTACTGCTAGGCTACAGTGGGTGACTGACTGACTGACTCTGTTACTGCTAGGCTACAGTGGGTGACTGACTGACTCTGTTACTGCTAGGCTACAGTGGGTGACTGACTGACTCTGTTACTGCTAGGCTACAGTGGGTGACTGACTGACTCTGTTACTGCTAGGCTACAGTGGGTGACTGACTGACTCTGTTACTGCTAGGCTACAGTGGGTGACTGACTGACTCTGTTACTGCTAGGCTACAGTGGGTGACTGACTGACTCTGTTACTGCTAGGCTACAGTGGGTGACTGACTGACTCTGTTACTGCTAGGCTACAGTGGGTGACTGACTGACTCTGTTACTGCTAGGCTACAGTGGGTGACTGACTGACTCTGTTACTGCTAGGCTACAGTGGGTGACTGACTGACTCTGTTACTGCTAGGCTACAGTGGGTGACTGACTGACTGACTCTGTTACTGCTAGGCTACAGTGGGTGACTGACTGACTCTGTTACTGCTAGGCTACAGTGGGTGACTGACTGACTCTGTTACTGCTAGGCTACAGTGGGTGACTGACTGACTCTGTTACTGCTAGGCTACAGTGGGTGACTGACTGACTCTGTTACTGCTAGGCTACAGTGGGTGACTGACTGACTCTGTTACTGCTAGGCTACAGTGGGTGACTGACTGACTCTGTTACTGCTAGGCTACAGTGGGTGACTGACTGACTCTGTTACTGCTAGGCTACAGTGGGTGACTGACTGACTCTGTTACTGCTAGGCTACAGTGGGTGACTGACTGACTCTGTTACTGCTAGGCTACAGTGGGTGACTGACTGACTCTGTTACTGCTAGGCTACAGTGGGTGACTGACTGACTTTGTTATTGCTAGGCTACAGTGGGTGACTGACTGACTCTGTTACTGCTAGGCTACAGTGGGTGACTGACTGACTCTGTTACTGCTAGGCTACAGTGGGTGACTGACTGACTCTGTTACTGCTAGGCTACAGTGGGTGACTGACTGACTCTGTTACTGCTAGGCTACAGTGGGTGACTGACTGACTCTGTTACTGCTAGGCTACAGTGGGTGACTGACTGACTCTGTTACTGCTAGGCTACAGTGGGTGACTGACTGACTCTGTTACTGCTAGGCTACAGTGGGTGACTGACTGACTCTGTTACTGCTAGGCTACAGTGGGTGACTGACTGACTCTGTTACTGCTAGGCTACAGTGGGTGACTGACTGACTCTGTTACTGCTAGGCTACAGTGGGTGACTGACTGACTCTGTTACTGCTAGGCTACAGTGGGTGACTGACTGACTCTGTTACTGCTAGGCTACAGTGGGTGACTGACTGACTCTGTTACTGCTAGGCTACAGTGGGTGACTGACTGACTCTGTTACTGCTAGGCTACAGTGGGTGACTGACTGACTCTGTTACTGCTAGGCTACAGTGGGTGACTGACTGACTCTGTTACTGCTAGGCTACAGTGGGTGACTGACTGACTCTGTTACTGCTAGGCTACAGTGGGTGACTGACTGACTCTGTTACTGCTAGGCTACAGTGGGTGACTGACTGACTCTGTTACTGCTAGGCTACAGTGGGTGACTGACTGACTCTGTTACTGCTAGGCTACAGTGGGTGACTGACTGACTCTGTTACTGCTAGGCTACAGTGGGTGACTGACTGACTCTGTTACTGCTAGGCTACAGTGGGTGACTGACTGACTCTGTTACTGCTAGGCTACAGTGGGTGACTGACTGACTCTGTTACTGCTAGGCTACAGTGGGTGACTGACTGACTCTGTTACTGCTAGGCTACAGTGGGTGACTGACTGACTCTGTTACTGCTAGGCTACAGTGGGTGACTGACTGACTCTGTTACTGCTAGGCTACAGTGGGTGACTGACTGACTCTGTTACTGCTAGGCTACAGTGGGTGACTGACTGACTCTGTTACTGCTAGGCTACAGTGGGTGACTGACTGACTCTGTTACTGCTAGGCTACAGTGGGTGACTGACTGACTCTGTTACTGCTAGGCTACAGTGGGTGACTGACTGACTCTGTTACTGCTAGGCTACAGTGGGTGACTGACTGACTCTGTTACTGCTAGGCTACAGTGGGTGACTGACTGACTCTGTTACTGCTAGGCTACAGTGGGTGACTGACTGACTCTGTTACTGCTAGGCTACAGTGGGTGACTGACTGACTGACTCTGTTACTGCTAGGCTACAGTGGGTGACTGACTGACTATGTTACTGCTAGGCTACAGTGGGTGACTGATTGACTCTGTTACTGCTAGGCTACAGTGGGTGACTGACTGACTCTGTTACTGCTAGGCTACAGTGGGTGACTGACTGACTCTGTTACTGCTAGGCTACAGTGGGTGACTGACTGACTCTGTTACTGCTAGGCTACAGTGGGTGACTGACTGACTTTGTTATTGCTAGGCTACAGTGGGTGACTGACTGACTCTGTTACTGCTAGGCTACAGTGGGTGACTGACTGACTCTGTTACTGCTAGGCTACAGTGGGTGACTGACTGACTCTGTTACTGCTAGGCTACAGTGGGTGACTGACTGACTGACTCTGTTACTGCTAGGCTACAGTGGGTGACTGACTGACTCTGTTACTGCTAGGCTACAGTGGGTGACTGACTGACTCTGTTACTGCTAGGCTACAGTGGGTGACTGACTGACTCTGTTACTGCTAGGCTACAGTGGGTGACTGACTGACTTTGTTACTGCTAGGCTACAGTGGGTGACTGACTGACTCTGTTACTGCTAGGCTACAGTGGGTGACTGACTGACTCTGTTACTGCTAGGCTACAGTGGGTGACTGACTGACTCTGTTACTGCTAGGCTACAGTGGGTGACTGACTGACTCTGTTACTGCTAGGCTACAGTGGGTGACTGACTGACTGACTCTGTTACTGCTAGGCTACAGTGGGTGACTGACTGACTCTGTTACTGCTAGGCTACAGTGGGTGACTGACTGACTCTGTTACTGCTAGGCTACAGTGGGTGACTGACTGACTCTGTTACTGCTAGGCTACAGTGGGTGACTGACTGACTCTGTTACTGCTAGGCTACAGTGGGTGACTGACTGACTCTGTTACTGCTAGGCTACAGTGGGTGACTGACTGACTCTGTTACTGCTAGGCTACAGTGGGTGACTGACTGACTCTGTTACTGCTAGGCTACAGTGGGTGACTGACTGACTCTGTTACTGCTAGGCTACAGTGGGTGACTGACTGACTCTGTTACTGCTAGGCTACAGTGGGTGACTGACTGACTCTGTTACTGCTAGGCTACAGTGGGTGACTGACTGACTGACTCTGTTACTGCTAGGCTACAGTGGGTGACTGACTGACTCTGTTACTGCTAGGCTACAGTGGGTGACTGACTGACTCTGTTACTGCTAGGCTACAGTGGGTGACTGACTGACTCTGTTACTGCTAGGCTACAGTGGGTGACTGACTGACTCTGTTACTGCTAGGCTACAGTGGGTGACTGACTGACTCTGTTACTGCTAGGCTACAGTGGGTGACTGACTGACTCTGTTACTGCTAGGCTACAGTGGGTGACTGACTGACTCTGTTACTGCTAGGCTACAGTGGGTGACTGACTGACTCTGTTACTGCTAGGCTACAGTGGGTGACTGACTGACTCTGTTACTGCTAGGCTACAGTAGGTGACTGACTGACTTTGTTATTGCTAGGCTACAGTGGGTGACTGACTGACTCTGTTACTGCTAGGCTACAGTGGGTGACTGACTGACTCTGTTACTGCTAGGCTACAGTGGGTGACTGACTGACTCTGTTACTGCTAGGCTACAGTGGGTGACTGACTGACTGACTCTGTTACTGCTAGGCTACAGTGGGTGACTGACTGACTCTGTTACTGCTAGGCTACAGTGGGTGACTGACTGACTCTGTTACTGCTAGGCTACAGTGGGTGACTGACTGACTCTGTTACTGCTAGGCTACAGTGGGTGACTGACTGACTTTGTTATTGCTAGGCTACAGTGGGTGACTGACTGACTCTGTTACTGCTAGGCTACAGTGGGTGACTGACTGACTCTGTTACTGCTAGGCTACAGTGGGTGACTGACTGACTCTGTTACTGCTAGGCTACAGTGGGTGACTGACTGACTTTGTTATTGCTAGGCTACAGTGGGTGACTGACTGACTGACTCTGTTGCTGCTAGGCTACAGTGGGTGACTGACTGACTCTGTTACTGCTAGGCTACAGTGGGTGACTGACTGACTCTTTTACTGCTAGGCTACAGTGGGTGACTGACTGACTCTGTTACTGCTAGGCTACAGTGGGTGACTGACTGACTTTGTTATTGCTAGGCTACAGTGGGTGACTGACTGACTGACTCTGTTACTGCTAGGCTACAGTGGGTGACTGACTGACTCTGTTACTGCTAGGCTACAGTGGGTGACTGACTGACTCTGTTACTGCTAGGCTACAGTGGGTGACTGACTGACTCTGTTACTGCTAGGCTACAGTGGGTGACTGACTGACTCTGTTACTGCTAGGCTACAGTGGGTGACTGACTGACTCTGTTACTGCTAGGCTACAGTGGGTGACTGACTGACTCTGTTACTGCTAGGCTACAGTGGGTGACTGACTGACTCTGTTACTGCTAGGCTACAGTGGGTGACTGACTGACTCTGTTACTGCTAGGCTACAGTGGGTGACTGACTGACTCTGTTACTGCTAGGCTACAGTGGGTGACTGACTGACTCTGTTACTGCTAGGCTACAGTGGGTGACTGACTGACTCTGTTACTGCTAGGCTACAGTGGGTGACTGACTGACTCTGTTACTGCTAGGCTACAGTGGGTGACTGACTGACTCTGTTACTGCTAGGCTACAGTGGGTGACTGACTGACTCTGTTACTGCTAGGCTACAGTGGGTGACTGACTGACTCTGTTACTGCTAGGCTACAGTGGGTGACTGACTGACTCTGTTACTGCTAGGCTACAGTGGGTGACTGACTGACTCTGTTACTGCTAGGCTACAGTGGGTGACTGACTGACTTTGTTACTGCTAGGCTACAGTGGGTGACTGACTGACTCTGTTACTGCTAGGCTACAGTGGGTGACTGACTGACTCTGTTACTGCTAGGCTACAGTGGGTGACTGACTGACTCTGTTACTGCTAGGCTACAGTGGGTGACTGACTGACTCTGTTACTGCTAGGCTACAGTGGGTGACTGACTGACTCTGTTACTGCTAGGCTACAGTGGGTGACTGACTGACTCTGTTACTGCTAGGCTACAGTGGGTGACTGACTGACTCTGTTACTGCTAGGCTACAGTGGGTGACTGACTGACTCTGTTACTGCTAGGCTACAGTGGGTGACTGACTGACTCTGTTACTGCTAGGCTACAGTGGGTGACTGACTGACTCTGTTACTGCTAGGCTACAGTGGGTGACTGACTGACTGACTCTGTTACTGCTAGGCTACAGTGGGTGACTGACTGACTCTGTTACTGCTAGGCTACAGTGGGTGACTGACTGACTCTGTTACTGCTAGGCTACAGTGGGTGACTGACTGACTCTGTTACTGCTAGGCTACAGTGGGTGACTGACTGACTTTGTTATTGCTAGGCTACAGTGGGTGACTGACTGACTGACTCTGTTACTGCTAGGCTACAGTGGGTGACTGACTGACTCTGTTACTGCTAGGCTACAGTGGGTGACTGACTGACTCTGTTACTGCTAGGCTACAGTGGGTGACTGACTGACTCTGTTACTGCTAGGCTACAGTGGGTGACTGACTGACTCTGTTACTGCTAGGCTACAGTGGGTGACTGACTGACTCTGTTACTGCTAGGCTACAGTGGGTGACTGACTGACTCTGTTACTGCTAGGCTACAGTGGGTGACTGACTGACTCTGTTACTGCTAGGCTACAGTAGGTGACTGACTGACTCTGTTACTGCTAGGCTACAGTGGGTGACTGACTGACTCTGTTACTGCTAGGCTACAGTGGGTGACTGACTGACTCTGTTACTGCTAGGCTACAGTGGGTGACTGACTGACTCTGTTACTGCTAGGCTACAGTGGGTGACTGACTGACTCTGTTACTGCTAGGCTACAGTGGGTGACTGACTGACTCTGTTACTGCTAGGCTACAGTGGGTGACTGACTGACTCTGTTACTGCTAGGCTACAGTGGGTGACTGACTGACTCTGTTACTGCTAGGCTACAGTGGGTGACTGACTGACTCTGTTACTGCTAGGCTACAGTGGGTGACTGACTGACTCTGTTACTGCTAGGCTACAGTGGGTGACTGACTGACTTTGTTACTGCTAGGCTACAGTGGGTGACTGACTGACTCTGTTACTGCTAGGCTACAGTGGGTGACTGACTGACTCTGTTACTGCTAGGCTACAGTGGGTGACTGACTGACTCTGTTACTGCTAGGCTACAGTGGGTGACTGACTGACTCTGTTACTGCTAGGCTACAGTGGGTGACTGACTGACTCTGTTACTGCTAGGCTACAGTGGGTGACTGACTGACTCTGTTACTGCTAGGCTACAGTGGGTGACTGACTGACTCTGTTACTGCTAGGCTACAGTGGGTGACTGACTGACTCTGTTACTGCTAGGCTACAGTGGGTGACTGACTGACTCTGTTACTGCTAGGCTACAGTGGGTGACTGACTGACTCTGTTACTGCTAGGCTACAGTGGGTGACTGACTGACTCTGTTACTGCTAGGCTACAGTGGGTGACTGACTGACTCTGTTACTGCTAGGCTACAGTGGGTGACTGACTGACTCTGTTACTGCTAGGCTACAGTGGGTGACTGACTGACTCTGTTACTGCTAGGCTACAGTGGGTGACTGACTGACTCTGTTACTGCTAGGCTACAGTGGGTGACTGACTGACTCTGTTACTGCTAGGCTACAGTGGGTGACTGACTGACTCTGTTACTGCTAGGCTACAGTGGGTGACTGACTGACTCTGTTACTGCTAGGCTACAGTGGGTGACTGACTGACTCTGTTACTGCTAGGCTACAGTGGGTGACTGACTGACTCTGTTACTGCTAGGCTACAGTGGGTGACTGACTGACTCTGTTACTGCTAGGCTACAGTGGGTGACTGACTGACTCTGTTACTGCTAGGCTACAGTGGGTGACTGACTGACTCTGTTACTGCTAGGCTACAGTGGGTGACTGACTGACTCTGTTACTGCTAGGCTACAGTGGGTGACTGACTGACTCTGTTACTGCTAGGCTACAGTGGGTGACTGACTGACTCTGTTACTGCTAGGCTACAGTGGGTGACTGACTGACTCTGTTACTGCTAGGCTACAGTGGGTGACTGACTGACTGACTCTGTTACTGCTAGGCTACAGTGGGTGACTGACTGACTCTGTTACTGCTAGGCTACAGTGGGTGACTGACTGACTCTGTTACTGCTAGGCTACAGTGGGTGACTGACTGACTCTGTTACTGCTAGGCTACAGTGGGTGACTGACTGACTCTGTTACTGCTAGGCTACAGTGGGTGACTGACTGACTCTGTTACTGCTAGGCTACAGTGGGTGACTGACTGACTCTGTTACTGCTAGGCTACAGTGGGTGACTGACTGACTCTGTTACTGCTAGGCTACAGTGGGTGACTGACTGACTCTGTTACTGCTAGGCTACAGTGGGTGACTGACTGACTCTGTTACTGCTAGGCTACAGTGGGTGACTGACTGACTCTGTTACTGCTAGGCTACAGTGGGTGACTGACTGACTCTGTTACTGCTAGGCTACAGTGGGTGACTGACTGACTCTGTTACTGCTAGGCTACAGTGGGTGACTGACTGACTCTGTTACTGCTAGGCTACAGTGGGTGACTGACTGACTCTGTTACTGCTAGGCTACAGTGGGTGACTGACTGACTCTGTTACTGCTAGGCTACAGTGGGTGACTGACTGACTCTGTTACTGCTAGGCTACAGTGGGTGACTGACTGACTCTGTTACTGCTAGGCTACAGTGGGTGACTGACTGACTCTGTTACTGCTAGGCTACAGTGGGTGACTGACTGACTCTGTTACTGCTAGGCTACAGTGGGTGACTGACTGACTCTGTTACTGCTAGGCTACAGTGGGTGACTGACTGACTCTGTTATTGCTAGGCTACAGTGGGTGACTGAATGACTGACTCTGTTACTGCTAGGCTACAGTGGGTGACTGACTGACTCTGTTACTGCTAGGCTACAGTGGGTGACTGACTGACTCTGTTACTGCTAGGCTACAGTGGGTGACTGACTGACTCTGTTACTGCTAGGCTACAGTGGGTGACTGACTGACTCTGTTACTGCTAGGCTACAGTGGGTGACTGACTGACTCTGTTACTGCTAGGCTACAGTGGGTGACTGACTGACTCTGTTACTGCTAGGCTACAGTGGGTGACTGACTGACTCTGTTACTGCTAGGCTACAGTGGGTGACTGACTGACTCTGTTACTGCTAGGCTACAGTGGGTGACTGACTGACTCTGTTACTGCTAGGCTACAGTGGGTGACTGACTGACTCTGTTACTGCTAGGCTACAGTGGGTGACTGACTGACTCTGTTACTGCTAGGCTACAGTGGTGTGACTGACTGACTCTGTTACTGCTAGGCTACAGTGGGTGACTGACTGACTCTGTTACTGCTAGGCTACAGTGGGTGACTGACTGACTCTGTTACTGCTAGGCTACAGTGGGTGACTGACTGACTCTGTTACTGCTAGGCTACAGTGGGTGACTGACTGACTCTGTTACTGCTAGGCTACAGTGGGTGACTGACTGACTCTGTTACTGCTAGGCTACAGTGGGTGACTGACTGACTCTGTTACTGCTAGGCTACAGTGGGTGACTGACTGACTCTGTTACTGCTAGGCTACAGTGGGTGACTGACTGACTGACTCTGTTACTGCTAGGCTACAGTGGGTGACTGACTGACTCTGTTACTGCTAGGCTACAGTGGGTGACTGACTGACTCTGTTACTGCTAGGCTACAGTGGGTGACTGACTGACTCTGTTACTGCTAGGCTACAGTGGGTGACTGACTGACTCTGTTACTGCTAGGCTACAGTGGGTGACTGACTGACTCTGTTACTGCTAGGCTACAGTGGGTGACTGACTGACTCTGTTACTGCTAGGCTACAGTGGGTGACTGACTGACTGACTCTGTTACTGCTAGGCTACAGTGGGTGACTGACTGACTCTGTTACTGCTAGGCTACAGTGGGTGACTGACTGACTCTGTTACTGCTAGGCTACAGTGGGTGACTGACTGACTCTGTTACTGCTAGGCTACAGTGGGTGACTGACTGACTCTGTTACTGCTAGGCTACAGTGGGTGACTGACTGACTCTGTTACTGCTAGGCTACAGTGGGTGACTGACTGACTCTGTTACTGCTAGGCTACAGTGGGTGACTGACTGACTCTGTTACTGCTAGGCTACAGTGGGTGACTGACTGACTCTGTTACTGCTAGGCTACAGTGGGTGACTGACTGACTCTGTTACTGCTAGGCTACAGTGGGTGACTGACTGACTCTGTTACTGCTAGGCTACAGTGGGTGACTGACTGACTCTGTTACTGCTAGGCTACAGTGGGTGACTGACTGACTCTGTTACTGCTAGGCTACAGTGGGTGACTGACTGACTCTGTTACTGCTAGGCTACAGTGGGTGACTGACTGACTCTGTTACTGCTAGGCTACAGTGGGTGACTGACTGACTCTGTTACTGCTAGGCTACAGTGGGTGACTGACTGACTCTGTTACTGCTAGGCTACAGTGGGTGACTGACTGACTCTGTTACTGCTAGGCTACAGTGGGTGACTGACTGACTCTGTTACTGCTAGGCTACAGTGGGTGACTGACTGACTCTGTTACTGCTAGGCTACAGTGGGTGACTGACTGACTCTGTTACTGCTAGGCTACAGTGGGTGACTGACTGACTCTGTTACTGCTAGGCTACAGTGGGTGACTGACTGACTGACTCTGTTACTGCTAGGCTACAGTGGGTGACTGACTGACTCTGTTACTGCTAGGCTACAGTGGGTGACTGACTGACTCTGTTACTGCTAGGCTACAGTGGGTGACTGACTGACTCTGTTACTGCTAGGCTACAGTGGGTGACTGACTGACTCTGTTACTGCTAGGCTACAGTGGGTGACTGACTGACTCTGTTACTGCTAGGCTACAGTGGGTGACTGACTGACTCTGTTACTGCTAGGCTACAGTGGGTGACTGACTGACTGACTCTGTTACTGCTAGGCTACAGTGGGTGACTGACTGACTCTGTTACTGCTAGGCTACAGTGGGTGACTGACTGACTCTGTTACTGCTAGGCTACAGTGGGTGACTGACTGACTCTGTTACTGCTAGGCTACAGTGGGTGACTGACTGACTCTGTTACTGCTAGGCTACAGTGGGTGACTGACTGACTCTGTTACTGCTAGGCTACAGTGGGTGACTGACTGACTCTGTTACTGCTAGGCTACAGTGGGTGACTGACTGACTCTGTTACTGCTAGGCTACAGTGGGTGACTGACTGACTCTGTTACTGCTAGGCTACAGTGGGTGACTGACTGACTCTGTTACTGCTAGGCTACAGTGGGTGACTGACTGACTCTGTTACTGCTAGGCTACAGTGGGTGACTGACTGACTCTGTTACTGCTAGGCTACAGTGGGTGACTGACTGACTCTGTTACTGCTAGGCTACAGTGGGTGACTGACTGACTCTGTTACTGCTAGGCTACAGTGGGTGACTGACTGACTCTGTTACTGCTAGGCTACAGTGGGTGACTGACTGACTCTGTTACTGCTAGGCTACAGTGGGTGACTGACTGACTTTGTTACTGCTAGGCTACAGTGGGTGACTGACTGACTCTGTTACTGCTAGGCTACAGTGGGTGACTGACTGACTGACTCTGTTACTGCTAGGCTACAGTGGGTGACTGACTGACTCTGTTACTGCTAGGCTACAGTGGGTGACTGACTGACTCTGTTACTGCTAGGCTACAGTGGGTGACTGACTGACTCTGTTACTGCTAGGCTACAGTGGGTGACTGACTGACTCTGTTACTGCTAGGCTACAGTGGGTGACTGACTGACTCTGTTACTGCTAGGCTACAGTGGGTGACTGACTGACTGACTCTGTTACTGCTAGGCTACAGTGGGTGACTGACTGACTCTGTTACTGCTAGGCTACAGTGGGTGACTGACTGACTCTGTTACTGCTAGGCTACAGTGGGTGACTGACTGACTCTGTTACTGCTAGGCTACAGTGGGTGACTGACTGACTGACTCTGTTACTGCTAGGCTACAGTGGGTGACTGACTGACTCTGTTACTGCTAGGCTACAGTGGGTGACTGACTGACTCTGTTACTGCTAGGCTACAGTGGGTGACTGACTGACTCTGTTACTGCTAGGCTACAGTGGGTGACTGACTGACTCTGTTACTGCTAGGCTACAGTGGGTGACTGACTGACTCTGTTACTGCTAGGCTACAGTGGGTGACTGACTGACTCTGTTACTGCTAGGCTACAGTGGGTGACTGACTGACTCTGTTACTGCTAGGCTACAGTGGGTGACTGACTGACTCTGTTACTGCTAGGCTACAGTGGGTGACTGACTGACTCTGTTACTGCTAGGCTACAGTGGGTGACTGACTGACTCTGTTACTGCTAGGCTACAGTGGGTGACTGACTGACTCTGTTACTGCTAGGCTACAGTGGGTGACTGACTGACTCTGTTACTGCTAGGCTACAGTGGGTGACTGACTGACTCTGTTACTGCTAGGCTACAGTGGGTGACTGACTGACTCTGTTACTGCTAGGCTACAGTGGGTGACTGACTGACTCTGTTACTGCTAGGCTACAGTGGGTGACTGACTGACTCTGTTACTGCTAGGCTACAGTGGGTGACTGACTGACTCTGTTACTGCTAGGCTACAGTGGGTGACTGACTGACTCTGTTACTGCTAGGCTACAGTGGGTGACTGACTGACTGACTCTGTTACTGCTAGGCTACAGTGGGTGACTGACTGACTCTGTTACTGCTAGGCTACAGTGGGTGACTGACTGACTCTGTTACTGCTAGGCTACAGTGGGTGACTGACTGACTCTGTTACTGCTAGGCTACAGTGGGTGACTGACTGACTCTGTTACTGCTAGGCTACAGTGGGTGACTGACTGACTGACTCTGTTACTGCTAGGCTACAGTGGGTGACTGACTGACTCTGTTACTGCTAGGCTACAGTGGGTGACTGACTGACTCTGTTACTGCTAGGCTACAGTGGGTGACTGACTGACTCTGTTACTGCTAGGCTACAGTGGGTGACTGACTGACTCTGTTACTGCTAGGCTACAGTGGGTGACTGACTGACTCTGTTACTGCTAGGCTACAGTGGGTGACTGACTGACTCTGTTACTGCTAGGCTACAGTGGGTGACTGACTGACTCTGTTACTGCTAGGCTACAGTGGGTGACTGACTGACTCTGTTACTGCTAGGCTACAGTGGGTGACTGACTGACTCTGTTACTGCTAGGCTACAGTGGGTGACTGACTGACTCTGTTACTGCTAGGCTACAGTGGGTGACTGACTGACTCTGTTACTGCTAGGCTACAGTGGGTGACTGACTGACTCTGTTACTGCTAGGCTACAGTGGGTGACTGACTGACTCTGTTACTGCTAGGCTACAGTGGGTGACTGACTGACTCTGTTACTGCTAGGCTACAGTGGGTGACTGACTGACTCTGTTACTGCTAGGCTACAGTGGGTGACTGACTGACTCTGTTACTGCTAGGCTACAGTGGGTGACTGACTGACTCTGTTACTGCTAGGCTACAGTGGGTGACTGACTGACTCTGTTACTGCTAGGCTACAGTGGGTGACTGACTGACTCTGTTACTGCTAGGCTACAGTGGGTGACTGACTGACTCTGTTACTGCTAGGCTACAGTGGGTGACTGACTGACTCTGTTACTGCTAGGCTACAGTGGGTGACTGACTGACTCTGTTACTGCTAGGCTACAGTGGGTGACTGACTGACTCTGTTACTGCTAGGCTACAGTGGGTGACTGACTGACTCTGTTACTGCTAGGCTACAGTGGGTGACTGACTGACTCTGTTACTGCTAGGCTACAGTGGGTGACTGACTGACTCTGTTACTGCTAGGCTACAGTGGGTGACTGACTGACTCTGTTACTGCTAGGCTACAGTGGGTGACTGACTGACTCTGTTACTGCTAGGCTACAGTGGGTGACTGACTGACTCTGTTACTGCTAGGCTACAGTGGGTGACTGACTGACTCTGTTACTGCTAGGCTACAGTGGGTGACTGACTGACTCTGTTACTGCTAGGCTACAGTGGGTGACTGACTGACTCTGTTACTGCTAGGCTACAGTGGGTGACTGACTGACTCTGTTACTGCTAGGCTACAGTGGGTGACTGACTGACTCTGTTACTGCTAGGCTACAGTGGGTGACTGACTGACTCTGTTACTGCTAGGCTACAGTGGGTGACTGACTGACTCTGTTACTGCTAGGCTACAGTGGGTGACTGACTGACTCTGTTACTGCTAGGCTACAGTGGGTGACTGACTGACTCTGTTACTGCTAGGCTACAGTGGGTGACTGACTGACTCTGTTACTGCTAGGCTACAGTGGGTGACTGACTGACTCTGTTACTGCTAGGCTACAGTGGGTGACTGACTGACTCTGTTACTGCTAGGCTACAGTGGGTGACTGACTGACTCTGTTACTGCTAGGCTACAGTGGGTGACTGACTGACTCTGTTACTGCTAGGCTACAGTGGGTGACTGACTGACTCTGTTACTGCTAGGCTACAGTGGGTGACTGACTGACTCTGTTACTGCTAGGCTACAGTGGGTGACTGACTGACTCTGTTACTGCTAGGCTACAGTGGGTGACTGACTGACTCTGTTACTGCTAGGCTACAGTGGGTGACTGACTGACTCTGTTACTGCTAGGCTACAGTGGGTGACTGACTGACTCTGTTACTGCTAGGCTACAGTGGGTGACTGACTGACTCTGTTACTGCTAGGCTACAGTGGGTGACTGACTGACTCTGTTACTGCTAGGCTACAGTGGGTGACTGACTGACTCTGTTACTGCTAGGCTACAGTGGGTGACTGACTGACTCTGTTACTGCTAGGCTACAGTGGGTGACTGACTGACTCTGTTACTGCTAGGCTACAGTGGGTGACTGACTGACTCTGTTACTGCTAGGCTACAGTGGGTGACTGACTGACTCTGTTACTGCTAGGCTACAGTGGGTGACTGACTGACTCTGTTACTGCTAGGCTACAGTGGGTGACTGACTGACTCTGTTACTGCTAGGCTACAGTGGGTGACTGACTGACTCTGTTACTGCTAGGCTACAGTGGGTGACTGACTGACTCTGTTACTGCTAGGCTACAGTGGGTGACTGACTGACTCTGTTACTGCTAGGCTACAGTGGGTGACTGACTGACTCTGTTACTGCTAGGCTACAGTGGGTGACTGACTGACTCTGTTACTGCTAGGCTACAGTGGGTGACTGACTGACTCTGTTACTGCTAGGCTACAGTGGGTGACTGACTGACTCTGTTACTGCTAGGCTACAGTGGGTGACTGACTGACTCTGTTACTGCTAGGCTACAGTGGGTGACTGACTGACTCTGTTACTGCTAGGCTACAGTGGGTGACTGACTGACTCTGTTACTGCTAGGCTACAGTGGGTGACTGACTGACTCTGTTACTGCTAGGCTACAGTGGGTGACTGACTGACTCTGTTACTGCTAGGCTACAGTGGGTGACTGACTGACTCTGTTACTGCTAGGCTACAGTGGGTGACTGACTGACTCTGTTACTGCTAGGCTACAGTGGGTGACTGACTGACTCTGTTACTGCTAGGCTACAGTGGGTGACTGACTGACTCTGTTACTGCTAGGCTACAGTGGGTGACTGACTGACTCTGTTACTGCTAGGCTACAGTGGGTGACTGACTGACTCTGTTACTGCTAGGCTACAGTGGGTGACTGACTGACTCTGTTACTGCTAGGCTACAGTGGGTGACTGACTGACTCTGTTACTGCTAGGCTACAGTGGGTGACTGACTGACTCTGTTACTGCTAGGCTACAGTGGGTGACTGACTGACTCTGTTACTGCTAGGCTACAGTGGGTGACTGACTGACTCTGTTACTGCTAGGCTACAGTGGGTGACTGACTCTGTTACTGCTAGGCTACAGTGGGTGACTGACTGACTCTGTTACTGCTAGGCTACAGTGGGTGACTGACTGACTCTGTTACTGCTAGGCTACAGTGGGTGACTGACTGACTCTGTTACTGCTAGGCTACAGTGGGTGACTGACTGACTCTGTTACTGCTAGGCTACAGTGGGTGACTGACTGACTCTGTTACTGCTAGGCTACAGTGGGTGACTGACTGACTCTGTTACTGCTAGGCTACAGTGGGTGACTGACTGACTCTGTTACTGCTAGGCTACAGTGGGTGACTGACTGACTCTGTTACTGCTAGGCTACAGTGGGTGACTGACTGACTCTGTTACTGCTAGGCTACAGTGGGTGACTGACTGACTCTCTGTTACTGCTAGGCTACAGTGGGTGACTGACTGACTCTGTTACTGCTAGGCTACAGTGGGTGACTGACTGACTCTGTTACTGCTAGGCTACAGTGGGTGACTGACTGACTGACTCTGTTACTGCTAGGCTACAGTGGGTGACTGACTGACTCTGTTACTGCTAGGCTACAGTGGGTGACTGACTGACTCTGTTACTGCTAGGCTACAGTGGGTGACTGACTGACTCTGTTACTGCTAGGCTACAGTGGGTGACTGACTGACTCTGTTACTGCTAGGCTACAGTGGGTGACTGACTGACTCTGTTACTGCTAGGCTACAGTGGGTGACTGACTGACTCTGTTACTGCTAGGCTACAGTGGGTGACTGACTGACTCTGTTACTGCTAGGCTACAGTGGGTGACTGACTGACTCTGTTACTGCTAGGCTACAGTGGGTGACTGACTGACTCTGTTACTGCTAGGCTACAGTGGGTGACTGACTGACTGACTCTGTTACTGCTAGGCTACAGTGGGTGACTGACTGACTCTGTTACTGCTAGGCTACAGTGGGTGACTGACTGACTCTGTTACTGCTAGGCTACAGTGGGTGACTGACTGACTCTGTTACTGCTAGGCTACAGTGGGTGACTGACTGACTCTGTTACTGCTAGGCTACAGTGGGTGACTGACTGACTCTGTTACTGCTAGGCTACAGTGGGTGACTGACTGACTCTGTTACTGCTAGGCTACAGTGGGTGACTGACTGACTCTGTTACTGCTAGGCTACAGTGGGTGACTGACTGACTCTGTTACTGCTAGGCTACAGTGGGTGACTGACTGACTGACTCTGTTACTGCTAGGCTACAGTGGGTGACTGACTGACTCTGTTACTGCTAGGCTACAGTGGGTGACTGACTGACTCTGTTACTGCTAGGCTGCAGTGGGTGACTGACTGACTGACTCTGTTACTGCTAGGCTACAGTGGGTGACTGACTGACTCTGTTACTGCTAGGCTACAGTGGGTGACTGACTGACTCTGTTACTGCTAGGCTACAGTGGGTGACTGACTGACTCTGTTACTGCTAGGCTACAGTGGGTGACTGACTGACTCTGTTACTGCTAGGCTACAGTGGGTGACTGACTGACTCTGTTACTGCTAGGCTACAGTGGGTGACTGACTGACTCTGTTACTGCTAGGCTACAGTGGGTGACTGACTGACTCTGTTACTGCTAGGCTACAGTGGGTGACTGACTGACTCTGTTACTGCTAGGCTACAGTGGGTGACTGACTGACTCTGTTACTGCTAGGCTACAGTGGGTGACTGACTGACTCTGTTACTGCTAGGCTACAGTGGGTGACTGACTGACTCTGTTACTGCTAGGCTACAGTGGGTGACTGACTGACTCTGTTACTGCTAGGCTACAGTGGGTGACTGACTGACTCTGTTACTGCTAGGCTACAGTGGGTGACTGACTGACTCTGTTACTGCTAGGCTACAGTGGGTGACTGACTGACTCTGTTACTGCTAGGCTACAGTGGGTGACTGACTGACTCTGTTACTGCTAGGCTACAGTGGGTGACTGACTGACTCTGTTACTGCTAGGCTACAGTGGGTGACTGACTGACTCTGTTACTGCTAGGCTACAGTGGGTGACTGACTGACTCTGTTACTGCTAGGCTACAGTGGGTGACTGACTGACTCTGTTACTGCTAGGCTACAGTGGGTGACTGACTGACTCTGTTACTGCTAGGCTACAGTGGGTGACTGACTGACTCTGTTACTGCTAGGCTACAGTGGGTGACTGACTGACTCTGTTACTGCTAGGCTACAGTGGGTGACTGACTGACTCTGTTACTGCTAGGCTACAGTGGGTGACTGACTGACTCTGTTACTGCTAGGCTACAGTGGGTGACTGACTGACTCTGTTACTGCTAGGCTACAGTGGGTGACTGACTGACTCTGTTACTGCTAGGCTACAGTGGGTGACTGACTGACTCTGTTACTGCTAGGCTACAGTGGGTGACTGACTGACTCTGTTACTGCTAGGCTACAGTGGGTGACTGACTGACTCTGTTACTGCTAGGCTACAGTGGGTGACTGACTGACTCTGTTACTGCTAGGCTACAGTGGGTGACTGACTGACTCTGTTACTGCTAGGCTACAGTGGGTGACTGACTGACTCTGTTACTGCTAGGCTACAGTGGGTGACTGACTGACTCTGTTACTGCTAGGCTACAGTGGGTGACTGACTGACTCTGTTACTGCTAGGCTACAGTGGGTGACTGACTGACTCTGTTACTGCTAGGCTACAGTGGGTGACTGACTGACTCTGTTACTGCTAGGCTACAGTGGGTGACTGACTGACTCTGTTACTGCTAGGCTACAGTGGGTGACTGACTGACTCTGTTACTGCTAGGCTACAGTGGGTGACTGACTGACTCTGTTACTGCTAGGCTACAGTGGGTGACTGACTGACTCTGTTACTGCTAGGCTACAGTGGGTGACTGACTGACTCTGTTACTGCTAGGCTACAGTGGGTGACTGACTGACTCTGTTACTGCTAGGCTACAGTGGGTGACTGACTGACTCTGTTACTGCTAGGCTACAGTGGGTGACTGACTGACTCTCTGTTACTGCTAGGCTACAGTGGGTGACTGACTGACTCTGTTACTGCTAGGCTACAGTGGGTGACTGACTGACTCTGTTACTGCTAGGCTACAGTGGGTGACTGACTGACTCTGTTACTGCTAGGCTACAGTGGGTGACTGACTGACTCTGTTACTGCTAGGCTACAGTGGGTGACTGACTGACTGACTCTGTTACTGCTAGGCTACAGTGGGTGACTGACTGACTCTGTTACTGCTAGGCTACAGTGGGTGACTGACTGACTCTGTTACTGCTAGGCTACAGTGGGTGACTGACTGACTCTGTTACTGCTAGGCTACAGTGGGTGACTGACTGACTCTGTTACTGCTAGGCTACAGTGGGTGACTGACTGACTGACTCTGTTACTGCTAGGCTACAGTGGGTGACTGACTGACTCTGTTACTGCTAGGCTACAGTGGGTGACTGACTGACTCTGTTACTGCTAGGCTACAGTGGGTGACTGACTGACTCTGTTACTGCTAGGCTACAGTGGGTGACTGACTGACTCTGTTACTGCTAGGCTACAGTGGGTGACTGACTGACTCTGTTACTGCTAGGCTACAGTGGGTGACTGACTGACTCTGTTACTGCTAGGCTACAGTGGGTGACTGACTGACTCTGTTACTGCTAGGCTACAGTGGGTGACTGACTGACTCTGTTACTGCTAGGCTACAGTGGGTGACTGACTGACTGACTCTGTTACTGCTAGGCTACAGTGGGTGACTGACTGACTCTGTTACTGCTAGGCTACAGTGGGTGACTGACTGACTCTGTTACTGCTAGGCTACAGTGGGTGACTGACTGACTCTGTTACTGCTAGGCTACAGTGGGTGACTGACTGACTCTGTTACTGCTAGGCTACAGTGGGTGACTGACTGACTGACTCTGTTACTGCTAGGCTACAGTGGGTGACTGACTGACTCTGTTACTGCTAGGCTACAGTGGGTGACTGACTGACTCTGTTACTGCTAGGCTACAGTGGGTGACTGACTGACTCTGTTACTGCTAGGCTACAGTGGGTGACTGACTGACTCTGTTACTGCTAGGCTACAGTGGGTGACTGACTGACTCTGTTACTGCTAGGCTGCAGTGGGTGACTGACTGACTCTGTTACTGCTAGGCTACAGTGGGTGACTGACTGACTCTGTTACTGCTAGGCTACAGTGGGTGACTGACTGACTCTGTTACTGCTAGGCTACAGTGGGTGACTGACTGACTCTGTTACTGCTAGGCTACAGTGGGTGACTGACTGACTCTGTTACTGCTAGGCTACAGTGGGTGACTGACTGACTCTGTTACTGCTAGGCTACAGTGGGTGACTGACTGACTCTGTTACTGCTAGGCTACAGTGGGTGACTGACTGACTGACTCTCTGTTACTGCTAGGCTACAGTGGGTGACTGACTGACTCTGTTACTGCTAGGCTACAGTGGGTGACTGACTGACTCTGTTACTGCTAGGCTACAGTGGGTGACTGACTGACTCTGTTACTGCTAGGCTACAGTGGGTGACTGACTGACTCTGTTACTGCTAGGCTACAGTGGGTGACTGACTGACTCTGTTACTGCTAGGCTACAGTGGGTGACTGACTGACTCTGTTACTGCTAGGCTACAGTGGGTGACTGACTGACTGACTCTGTTACTGCTAGGCTACAGTGGGTGACTGACTGACTCTGTTACTGCTAGGCTACAGTGGGTGACTGACTGACTCTGTTACTGCTAGGCTACAGTGGGTGACTGACTGACTCTGTTACTGCTAGGCTACAGTGGGTGACTGACTGACTCTGTTACTGCTAGGCTACAGTGGGTGACTGACTGACTGACTCTGTTACTGCTAGGCTACAGTGGGTGACTGACTGACTCTGTTACTGCTAGGCTACAGTGGGTGACTGACTGACTCTGTTACTGCTAGGCTACAGTGGGTGACTGACTGACTCTGTTACTGCTAGGCTACAGTGGGTGACTGACTGACTCTGTTACTGCTAGGCTACAGTGGGTGACTGACTGACTCTGTTACTGCTAGGCTACAGTGGGTGACTGACTGACTCTGTTACTGCTAGGCTACAGTGGGTGACTGACTGACTCTGTTACTGCTAGGCTACAGTGGGTGACTGACTGACTCTGTTACTGCTAGGCTACAGTGGGTGACTGACTGACTCTGTTACTGCTAGGCTACAGTGGGTGACTGACTGACTCTGTTACTGCTAGGCTACAGTGGGTGACTGACTGACTCTGTTACTGCTAGGCTACAGTGGGTGACTGACTGACTCTGTTACTGCTAGGCTACAGTGGGTGACTGACTGACTCTGTTACTGCTAGGCTACAGTGGGTGACTGACTGACTCTGTTACTGCTAGGCTACAGTGGGTGACTGACTGACTCTGTTACTGCTAGGCTACAGTGGGTGACTGACTGACTCTGTTACTGCTAGGCTACAGTGGGTGACTGACTGACTCTGTTACTGCTAGGCTACAGTGGGTGACTGACTGACTCTGTTACTGCTAGGCTACAGTGGGTGACTGACTGACTCTCTGTTACTGCTAGGCTACAGTGGGTGACTGACTGACTCTGTTACTGCTAGGCTACAGTGGGTGACTGACTGACTCTGTTACTGCTAGGCTACAGTGGGTGACTGACTGACTCTGTTACTGCTAGGCTACAGTGGGTGACTGACTGACTCTGTTACTGCTAGGCTACAGTGGGTGACTGACTGACTCTGTTACTGCTAGGCTACAGTGGGTGACTGACTGACTCTGTTACTGCTAGGCTACAGTGGGTGACTGACTGACTCTGTTACTGCTAGGCTACAGTGGGTGACTGACTGACTCTGTTACTGCTAGGCTACAGTGGGTGACTGACTGACTCTGTTACTGCTAGGCTACAGTGGGTGACTGACTGACTCTGTTACTGCTAGGCTACAGTGGGTGACTGACTGACTCTGTTACTGCTAGGCTACAGTGGGTGACTGACTGACTCTGTTACTGCTAGGCTACAGTGGGTGACTGACTGACTCTGTTACTGCCAGGCTACAGTGGGTGACTGACTGACTCTGTTACTGCTAGGCTACAGTGGGTGACTGACTGACTCTGTTACTGCTAGGCTACAGTGGGTGACTGACTGACTCTGTTACTGCTAGGCTACAGTGGGTGACTGACTGACTCTGTTACTGCTAGGCTACAGTGGGTGACTGACTGACTCTGTTACTGCTAGGCTACAGTGGGTGACTGACTGACTCTGTTACTGCTAGGCTACAGTGGGTGACTGACTGACTCTGTTACTGCTAGGCTACAGTGGGTGACTGACTGACTCTGTTACTGCTAGGCTACAGTGGGTGACTGACTGACTCTGTTACTGCTAGGCTACAGTGGGTGACTGACTGACTCTGTTACTGCTAGGCTACAGTGGGTGACTGACTGACTCTGTTACTGCTAGGCTACAGTGGGTGACTGACTGACTCTGTTACTGCTAGGCTACAGTGGGTGACTGACTGACTCTGTTACTGCTAGGCTACAGTGGGTGACTGACTGACTCTGTTACTGCTAGGCTACAGTGGGTGACTGACTGACTGACTCTGTTACTGCTAGGCTACAGTGGGTGACTGACTGACTCTGTTACTGCTAGGCTACAGTGGGTGACTGACTGACTCTGTTACTGCTAGGCTACAGTGGGTGACTGACTGACTCTGTTACTGCTAGGCTACAGTGGGTGACTGACTGACTCTGTTACTGCTAGGCTACAGTGGGTGACTGACTGACTCTGTTACTGCTAGGCTACAGTGGGTGACTGACTGACTCTGTTACTGCTAGGCTACAGTGGGTGACTGACTGACTGACTCTGTTACTGCTAGGCTACAGTGGGTGACTGACTGACTCTGTTACTGCTAGGCTACAGTGGGTGACTGACTGACTCTGTTACTGCTAGGCTACAGTGGGTGACTGACTGACTCTGTTACTGCTAGGCTACAGTGGGTGACTGACTGACTCTGTTACTGCTAGGCTACAGTGGGTGACTGACTGACTCTGTTACTGCTAGGCTACAGTGGGTGACTGACTGACTCTGTTACTGCTAGGCTACAGTGGGTGACTGACTGACTCTGTTACTGCTAGGCTACAGTGGGTGACTGACTGACTCTGTTACTGCTAGGCTACAGTGGGTGACTGACTGACTCTGTTACTGCTAGGCTACAGTGGGTGACTGACTGACTCTGTTACTGCTAGGCTACAGTGGGTGACTGACTGACTCTGTTACTGCTAGGCTACAGTGGGTGACTGACTGACTCTGTTACTGCTAGGCTACAGTGGGTGACTGACTGACTCTGTTACTGCTAGGCTACAGTGGGTGACTGACTGACTCTGTTACTGCTAGGCTACAGTGGGTGACTGACTGACTCTGTTACTGCTAGGCTACAGTGGGTGACTGACTGACTCTGTTACTGCTAGGCTACAGTGGGTGACTGACTGACTCTGTTACTGCTAGGCTACAGTGGGTGACTGACTGACTCTGTTACTGCTAGGCTACAGTGGGTGACTGACTGACTCTGTTACTGCTAGGCTACAGTGGGTGACTGACTGACTCTGTTACTGCTAGGCCACAGTGGGTGACTGACTGACTCTGTTACTGCTAGGCTACAGTGGGTGACTGACTGACTCTGTTACTGCTAGGCTACAGTGGGTGACTGACTGACTCTGTTACTGCTAGGCTACAGTGGGTGACTGACTGACTGACTCTGTTACTGCTAGGCTACAGTGGGTGACTGACTGACTCTGTTACTGCTAGGCTACAGTGGGTGACTGACTGACTCTGTTACTGCTAGGCTACAGTGGGTGACTGACTGACTCTGTTACTGCTAGGCTACAGTGGGTGACTGACTGACTGACTCTGTTACTGCTAGGCTACAGTGGGTGACTGACTGACTCTGTTACTGCTAGGCTACAGTGGGTGACTGACTGACTGACTCTGTTACTGCTAGGCTACAGTGGGTGACTGACTGACTCTGTTACTGCTAGGCTACAGTGGGTGACTGACTGACTCTGTTACTGCTAGGCTACAGTGGGTGACTGACTGACTCTGTTACTGCTAGGCTACAGTGGGTGACTGACTGACTCTGTTACTGCTAGGCTACAGTGGGTGACTGACTGACTCTGTTACTGCTAGGCTACAGTGGGTGACTGACTGACTCTGTTACTGCTAGGCTACAGTGGGTGACTGACTGACTGACTCTGTTACTGCTAGGCTACAGTGGGTGACTGACTGACTCTGTTACTGCTAGGCTACAGTGGGTGACTGACTGACTCTCTGTTACTGCTAGGCTACAGTGGGTGACTGACTGACTCTGTTACTGCTAGGCTACAGTGGGTGACTGACTGACTCTGTTACTGCTAGGCTACAGTGGGTGACTGACTGACTCTGTTACTGCTAGGCTACAGTGGGTGACTGACTGACTCTGTTACTGCTAGGCTACAGTGGGTGACTGACTGACTCTGTTACTGCTAGGCTACAGTGGGTGACTGACTGACTCTGTTACTGCTAGGCTACAGTGGGTGACTGACTGACTCTGTTACTGCTAGGCTACAGTGGGTGACTGACTGACTCTGTTACTGCTAGGCTACAGTGGGTGACTGACTGACTCTGTTACTGCTAGGCTACAGTGGGTGACTGACTGACTCTGTTACTGCTAGGCTACAGTGGGTGACTGACTGACTCTGTTACTGCTAGGCTACAGTGGGTGACTGACTGACTCTGTTACTGCTAGGCTACAGTGGGTGACTGACTGACTCTGTTACTGCTAGGCTACAGTGGGTGACTGACTGACTGACTCTGTTACTGCTAGGCTACAGTGGGTGACTGACTGACTCTGTTACTGCTAGGCTACAGTGGGTGACTGACTGACTCTGTTACTGCTAGGCTACAGTGGGTGACTGACTGACTCTGTTACTGCTAGGCTACAGTGGGTGACTGACTGACTTTGTTATTGCTAGGCTACAGTGGGTGACTGACTGACTGACTCTGTTACTGCTAGGCTACAGTGGGTGACTGACTGACTCTGTTACTGCTAGGCTACAGTGGGTGACTGACTGACTCTGTTACTGCTAGGCTACAGTGGGTGACTGACTGACTCTGTTACTGCTAGGCTACAGTGGGTGACTGACTGACTCTGTTACTGCTAGGCCACAGTGGGTGACTGACTGACTCTGTTACTGCTAGGCTACAGTGGGTGACTGACTGACTCTGTTACTGCTAGGCTACAGTGGGTGACTGACTGACTCTGTTACTGCTAGGCTACAGTGGGTGACTGACTGACTCTGTTACTGCTAGGCTACAGTGGGTGACTGACTGACTCTGTTACTGCTAGGCTACAGTGGGTGACTGACTGACTCTGTTACTGCTAGGCTACAGTGGGTGACTGACTGACTCTGTTACTGCTAGGCTACAGTGGGTGACTGACTGACTCTGTTACTGCTAGGCTACAGTGGGTGACTGACTGACTGACTCTGTTACTGCTAGGCTACAGTGGGTGACTGACTGACTCTGTTACTGCTAGGCCACAGTGGGTGACTGACTGACTCTGTTACTGCTAGGCTACAGTGGGTGACTGACTGACTCTGTTACTGCTAGGCTACAGTGGGTGACTGACTGACTCTGTTACTGCTAGGCTACAGTGGGTGACTGACTGACTCTGTTACTGCTAGGCTACAGTGGGTGACTGACTGACTCTGTTACTGCTAGGCTACAGTGGGTGACTGACTGACTCTGTTACTGCTAGGCTACAGTGGGTGACTGACTGACTCTGTTACTGCTAGGCTACAGTGGGTGACTGACTGACTCTGTTACTGCTAGGCTACAGTGGGTGACTGACTGACTCTGTTACTGCTAGGCTACAGTGGGTGACTGACTGACTCTGTTACTGCTAGGCTACAGTGGGTGACTGACTGACTCTGTTACTGCTAGGCTACAGTGGGTGACTGACTGACTCTGTTACTGCTAGGCTACAGTGGGTGACTGACTGACTGACTCTGTTACTGCTAGGCTACAGTGGGTGACTGACTGACTCTGTTACTGCTAGGCTACAGTGGGTGACTGACTGACTCTGTTACTGCTAGGCTACAGTGGGTGACTGACTGACTCTGTTACTGCTAGGCTACAGTGGGTGACTGACTGACTCTGTTACTGCTAGGCTACAGTGGGTGACTGACTGACTCTGTTACTGCTAGGCTACAGTGGGTGACTGACTGACTCTGTTACTGCTAGGCTACAGTGGGTGACTGACTGACTGACTCTGTTACTGCTAGGCTACAGTGGGTGACTGACTGACTCTGTTACTGCTAGGCTACAGTGGGTGACTGACTGACTCTGTTACTGCTAGGCTACAGTGGGTGACTGACTGACTCTGTTACTGCTAGGCTACAGTGGGTGACTGACTGACTCTGTTACTGCTAGGCTACAGTGGGTGACTGACTGACTCTGTTACTGCTAGGCTACAGTGGGTGACTGACTGACTCTGTTACTGCTAGGCTACAGTGGGTGACTGACTGACTCTGTTACTGCTAGGCTACAGTGGGTGACTGACTGACTCTGTTACTGCTAGGCTACAGTGGGTGACTGACTGACTCTGTTACTGCTAGGCTACAGTGGGTGACTGACTGACTCTGTTACTGCTAGGCTACAGTGGGTGACTGACTGACTCTGTTACTGCTAGGCTACAGTGGGTGACTGACTGACTCTGTTACTGCTAGGCTACAGTGGGTGACTGACTGACTCTGTTACTGCTAGGCTACAGTGGGTGACTGACTGACTCTGTTACTGCTAGGCTACAGTGGGTGACTGACTGACTCTGTTACTGCTAGGCTACAGTGGGTGACTGACTGACTCTGTTACTGCTAGGCTACAGTGGGTGACTGACTGACTCTGTTACTGCTAGGCTACAGTGGGTGACTGACTGACTCTGTTACTGCTAGGCTACAGTGGGTGACTGACTGACTGACTCTGTTACTGCTAGGCTACAGTGGGTGACTGACTGACTCTGTTACTGCTAGGCTACAGGGTGACTGACTGACTCTGTTACTGCTAGGCTACAGTGGGTGACTGACTGACTCTGTTACTGCTGCTAGGCTACAGTGGGTGACTGACTGACTCTGTTACTGCTAGGCTACAGTGGGTGACTGACTGACTGACTCTGTTACTGCTAGGCTACAGTGGGTGACTGACTGACTCTGTTACTGCTAGGCTACAGTGGGTGACTGACTGACTCTGTTACTGCTAGGCTACAGTGGGTGACTGACTGACTCTGTTACTGCTAGGCTACAGTGGGTGACTGACTGACTCTGTTACTGCTAGGCTACAGTGGGTGACTGACTGACTCTGTTACTGCTAGGCTACAGTGACTGACTGACTGACTCTGTTACTGCTAGGCTACAGTGGGTGACTGACTGACTCTGTTACTGCTAGGCTACAGTGGGTGACTGACTGACTCTGTTACTGCTAGGCTACAGTGGGTGACTGACTGACTCTGTTACTGCTAGGCTACAGTGGGTGACTGACTGACTCTGTTACTGCTAGGCTACAGTGGGTGACTGACTGACTCTGTTACTGCTAGGCTACAGTGGGTGACTGACTGACTCTGTTACTGCTAGGCTACAGTGGGTGACTGACTGACTCTGTTACTGCTAGGCCACAGTGGGTGACTGACTGACTCTGTTACTGCTAGGCTACAGTGGGTGACTGACTGACTCTGTTACTGCTAGGCTACAGTGGGTGACTGACTGACTCTGTTACTGCTAGGCTACAGTGGGTGACTGACTGACTCTGTTACTGCTAGGCTACAGTGGGTGACTGACTGACTCTGTTACTGCTAGGCTACAGTGGGTGACTGACTGACTCTGTTACTGCTAGGCTACAGTGGGTGACTGACTGACTCTGTTACTGCTAGGCTACAGTGGGTGACTGACTGACTCTGTTACTGCTAGGCTACAGTGGGTGACTGACTGACTCTGTTACTGCTAGGCTACAGTGGGTGACTGACTGACTCTGTTACTGCTAGGCTACAGTGGGTGACTGACTGACTCTGTTACTGCTAGGCTACAGTGGGTGACTGACTGACTCTGTTACTGCTAGGCTACAGTGGGTGACTGACTGACTCTGTTACTGCTAGGCTACAGTGGGTGACTGACTGACTCTGTTACTGCTAGGCCACAGTGGGTGACTGACTGACTCTGTTACTGCTAGGCTACAGTGGGTGACTGACTGACTTGTTACTGCTAGGCTACAGTGGGTGACTGACTGACTCTGTTACTGCTAGGCTACAGTGGGTGACTGACTGACTCTGTTACTGCTAGGCTACAGTGGGTGACTGACTGACTCTGTTACTGCTAGGCTACAGTGGGTGACTGACTGACTCTGTTACTGCTAGGCTACAGTGGGTGACTGACTGACTCTGTTACTGCTAGGCTACAGTGGGTGACTGACTGACTCTGTTACTGCTAGGCTACAGTGGGTGACTGACTGACTCTGTTACTGCTAGGCTACAGTGGGTGACTGACTGACTCTGTTACTGCTCAGGCTACAGTGGGTGACTGACTGACTCTGTTACTGCTAGGCTACAGTGGGTGACTGACTGACTCTGTTACTGCTAGGCCACAGTGGGTGACTGACTGACTCTGTTACTGCTAGGCTACAGTGGGTGACTGACTGACTCTGTTACTGCTAGGCTACAGTGGGTGACTGACTGACTCTGTTACTGCTAGGCTACAGTGGGTGACTGACTGACTCTGTTACTGCTAGGCTACAGTGGGTGACTGACTGACTCTGTTACTGCTAGGCTACAGTGGGTGACTGACTGACTCTGTTACTGCTAGGCTGCAGTGGGTGACTGACTGACTCTGTTACTGCTAGGCTACAGTGGTGACTGACTGACTCTGTTACTGCCAGGCTACAGTGGGTGACTGACTGACTCTGTTACTGCTAGGCTACAGTGGGTGACTGACTGACTCTGTTACTGCTAGGCTACAGTGGGTGACTGACTGACTCTGTTACTGCCAGGCTACAGTGGGTGACTGACTGACTCTGTTACTGCTAGGCTACAGTGGGTGACTGACTGACTGACTCTGTTACTGCTAGGCTACAGTGGGTGACTGACTGACTCTGTTACTGCTAGGCTACAGTGGGTGACTGACTGACTCTGTTACTGCTAGGCTACAGGGTGACTGACTGACTCTGTTACTGCTAGGCTACAGTGGGTGACTGACTGACTCTGTTACTGCTAGGCTACAGTGGGTGACTGACTGACTCTGTTACTGCTAGGCCACAGTGGGTGACTGACTGACTCTCTAGTTGGCTGCTAGGCTGGGTGACTGACTGACTCTGTTACTGCTAGGCTACAGTGGGTGACTGACTGACTCTGTTACTGCTAGGCTACAGTGGGTGACTGACTGACTCTGTTACTGCTAGGCTACAGTGGGTGACTGACTGACTCTGTTACTGCTAGGCTACAGTGGGTGACTGACTGACTCTGTTACTGTTCTGTTACTGCTAGGCTACAGTGGGTGACTGACTGACTCTGTTACTGCTAGGCTACAGGGTGACTGACTGACTGACTCTGTTACTGCTAGGCTACAGTGGGTGACTGACTG
>CM059780.1:5299668-5599668 GCA_030435695.1 Brachymystax lenok tsinlingensis
GACTGACTGACTCTGTTACTGCTAGGCTACAGTGGGTGACTGACTGACTCTGTTACTGCTAGGCTACAGTGGGTGACTGACCTGACTCTGTTACTGCTAGGCTACAGTGGGTGACTGACTGACTCTGTTACTGCTAGGCTACAGTGGGTGACTGACTGACTCTGTTACTGCTAGGCTACAGTGGGTGACTGACTGACTCTGTTACTGCTAGGCTACAGTGGGTGACTGACTGACCTCTGTTACTGCTAGGCTACAGTGGGTGACTGACCGACTCTGTTACTGCTAGGCTACAGTGGGTGACCTGACCGACCTCTGTTACTGCTAGGCTACAGTGGGTGACTGACTGACTCTGTTACTGCTAGGCTACAGTGGGTGACTGACTGACTCTGTTACTGCTAGGCTACAGTGGGTGACTGATCTGACTCTGTTACTGCCAGGCCACAGTGGGTGACTGACTCTGTTACTCTGTGGGTGACTGACTGACTAGGCTACAGTGGGTGACTGACTGACTCTGTTACTGCTAGGCTACAGTGGGTGACTGACTGACTCTGTTACTGCTAGGCTACAGTGGGTGACTGACTGACTCTGTTACTGCTAGGCTACAGTGGGTGACTGACTGACTCTGTTACTGCTAGGCTACAGTGGGTGACTGACTGACTCTGTTACTGCTAGGCTACAGTGGGTGACTGACTGACTCTCTGTTACTGCTAGGCTACAGTGGGTGACTGACTGACTCTGTTACTGCCAGGCTGCAGTGGGTGACTGACTGACTCTGTTACTGCTAGGCCACAGTGGGTGACCTGACTGACTCTGTTACTGCTAGGCTACAGTGGGTGACTGACTGACTCTGTTACTGCTAGGCTACAGTGGGTGACTGACTGACTCTGTTACTGCTAGGCTACAGTGGGTGACTGACTGACTGACTCTGTTACTGCTAGGCTGCGGGTGACTGACTGACTCTGTTACTGCTAGGCTACAGTGGGTGACTGACTGACTCTGTTACTGCTAGGCTACAGTGGGTGACTGACTGACTCTGTTACTGCTAGGCTACAGTGGGTGACTGACTGACTGACTCTGTTACTGCTAGGCTACAGTGGGTGACTGACTGACTCTGTTACTGCTAGGCTACAGTGGGTGACTGACTGACTCTGTTACTGCTAGGCTACAGTGGGTGACTGACTGACTCTGTTACTGCTAGGCTGCTGGGTGACTGACTGACTGACTCTGTTACTGCTAGGCCACAGTGGGTGACTGACTGACTCTGTTACTGCTCAGGCTGCAGGGTGACTGACTGGACTCTGTTACTGCTGAGCTACAGTGGGTGACTGACTGACTCTGTTACTGCTAGGCTACAGTGGGTGACTGACTGACTCTGTTACTGCTAGGCTACAGTGGGTGACTGACTGACTCTGTTACTGCTAGGCTACAGTGGGTGACTGACTGACTCTGTTACTGCTAGGCTACAGTGGGTGACTGACTGACTCTGTTACTGCTAGGCTACAGTGGGTGACTGACTGACTCTGTTACTGCTAGGCTACAGTGGGTGACTGACTGACTCTGTTACTGCTAGGCTGCAGTGGGTGACTGACTGACTCTGTTACTGCTAGGCTACAGTGGGTGACTGACTGACTGACTCTGTTACTGCTAGGCTACAGTGGGTGACTGACTGACTCTGTTACTGCTAAGGCTGCAGTGGGTGACTGACTGACTCTGTTACTAGGCTACAGTGGGTGACTGACTGACTCTGTTACTGCCAGGCTACAGTGGGTGACTGACTGACTCCTGTTACTGCTAGGCTGGGTGGGTGACTGACTGACTCTGTTACTGCTAGGCTACAGTGGGTGACCGACTCTGTTACTGCCATAGGCTGCAGTGGGTGACTGACTGACTCTGTTACCGCTAGGCTACAGTGGGTGACTGACTGACTCTGTTACTGCTAGGCTACAGTGGGTGACTGACTGACTCTGTTACTGCTAGGCTACAGTGGGTGACTGACTGACTCTGTTACTGCTAGGCTACAGTGGGTGACTGACCAGCTTACTGCTGCTAGGCTGGGTGACTGACTGACTCTGTTACTGCTAGGCTACAGTGGGTGACTGACTGACTCTGTTACTGCTGAAGGCTACAGTGGGTGACTGACTGACTGACTCTGTTACTGCTAGGCTACAGTGGGTGACTGACTGACTCTGTTACCGCTAGCTGGCAGTGGGTGACTGACTGACTCTGTTACTGCTAGGCTACAGTGGGTGACTGACTGACTCTGTTACTGCTAGGCTACAGTGGGTGACTGACTGACTCTGTTACTCCTAGGCTACAGTGGGTGACTGACCGACTCTGTTACTGCTAGGCTACAGTGGGTGACTGACTGACTCTCTGTTACTGCTAGGCGGGTGACTGACTGACTCTGTTACTGCTAGGCTGCAGTGGGTGACTGACTGACTCTGTTACTGCTAGGCTACAGTGGGTGACCTGACTGACTCTGTTACTGCTAGGCTACAGTGGGTGACTGACTGACTCTGTTACTGCTAGGCTACAGTGGGTGACTGACTGACTCTGTTACTGCTAGGCTACAGTGGGTGAGACTGACTCTGTTACCTGCTGCAGGTCTGCAGGTGACTGACTGACTCTGTTACTGCTAGGCTACAGTGGGTGACTGACTGACCTCTGTTACTGCTAGGCTAGTGGGTGACTGACTTGTTACTGCTAGGCTACAGTGGGTGACTGACTGACTCTGTTACTGCTAGGCTGCCAGTGGGTGACTGACTGACTCTGTTACTGCTAGGCTACAGTGGGTGACTGACTGACTCTGTTACTGCTAGGCTACAGTGGGTGACTGACTGACTCTGTTACTGCTAGGCTACAGTGGGTGACTGACTGACTCTGTTACCTAGGCTACAGTGGGTGACTGACTGACTCTGTTACTGCTAGGCTACAGTGGGTGACTGACTGACTCTGTTACTGCTAGGCTACAGTGGGTGACTGACTGACTCTGTTACTGCTAGGCTACAGTGGGTGACTGACTGACTCTGTTACTGCTAGGCTACAGTGGGTGACTGGACTGACTCTGTTACTGCTAGGCTACAGTGGGTGACTGACTGACTCTGTTACTGCTAGGCTACAGTGGGTGACTGACTGACTCTGTTACTGCTAGGCTACAGTGGGTGACTGACTGACTCTGTTACTGCTAGGCTACAGTGGGTGACTGACTGACTCTGTTACTGCTAGGCTGCCAGTGGGTGACTGACTGACTCTGTTACTGCTAGGCTAGTGGGTGACTGACTGACTCTGTTACTGCTAGGCTACAGTGGGTGACTGACTGACTCTGTTACTGCTAGGCTACAGTGGGTGACTGACTGACTCTGTTACTGCTAGGCTACAGTGGGTGACTGACTGACTCTGTTACTGCTAGGCTACAGTGGGTGACTGACTGACTCTGTTACTGCTAGGCTACAGTGGGTGACTGACTGACTCTGTTACTGCTAGGCTACAGTGGGTGACTGACTGACTCTGTTTCTGCTAGGCTACAGTGGGTGACTGACTGACTCTGTTACTGCTAGGCTACAGTGGGTGACTGACTGACTCTGTTACTGCTAGGCTACAGTGGGTGACTGACTGACTTTGTTATTGCTAGTTTACAGTGGGTGACTGACTGACTCTGTTACTGCTAGGCTACAGTGGGTGACTGACTGACTCTGTTACTGCTAGGCTACAGTGGGTGACTGACTGACTCTCTGTTACTGCTAGGCTACAGTGGGTGACTGACTGACTCTGTTACTGCTAGGCTACAGTGGGTGACTGACTGACTCTGTTACTGCTAGGCTACAGTGGGTGACTGACTGACTCTGTTACTGCTAGGCTACAGTGGGTGACTGACGGACTCTGTTACTGCTAGGCTACAGTGGGTGACTGACTGACTCTGTTACTGTTAGGCTACAGTGGGTGAATGACTGACTCTGTTACTGCTAGGCTACAGTGGGTGACTGACTGACTGACTCTGTTACTGCTAGGCTACAGGGGGTGACTGACTGACTCTGTTACTGCTAGGCTACAGTGGGTGACTGACTGACTCTGTTACTGCTAGGCTACAGTGGGTGACTGACTGACTCTGTTACTGCTAGGCTACAGTTGGTGACTGACTGACTCTGTTACTGCTAGGCTACAGTGGGTGTCTGACTGACACTGATACTGCTAGGCTACAGTGGGTGACTGACCGACTCTGTTACTCCTAGGCTACAGTGGGTGACTGACTGACTCTGTTACTGCTAGGCTACAGTGGGTGACTGACTGACTCTGTTACTGCTAGGCAACAGTGGGTGACTGACTGACTCTGTTACTGCTAGGCTACAGTGGGTGACTGATTGACTCTGTTACTGCTAGGCTACAGTGGGTGACTGACTGACTCTGTTACTGCTAGGCTACAGTGGGTGACTGACTGACTCTGTTACTGCTAGGCTACAGTGGGTGACTGACTGACTCTGTTACTGCTAGGCTACAGTGGGTGACTGACTGACTTGTTATTGCTAGGCTACAGTGGGTGACTGACTGACTCTGTTACTGCTAGGCTACAGTGGGTGACTGACTGACTCTGTTACTGCTAGGCTACAGTGGGTGACTGACTGACTCTGTTACTGCTAGGCTACAGTGGGTGACTGACTGACTCTGTTACTGCTAGGCTACAGTGGGTGACTGACTGACTCTGTTACTGCTAGGCTACAGTGGGTGACTGACTGACTCTGTTACTGCTAGGCTACAGTGGGTGACTGACTGACTCTGTTACTGCTAGGCTACAGTGGGTGACTGACTGACTCTGTTACTGCTAGGCTACAGTGGGTGACTGACTGACTCTGTTACTGCTAGGCTACAGTGGGTGACTGACTGACTTTGTTATTGCTAGGCTACAGTGGGTGACTGACTGACTCTGTTACTGCTAGGCTACAGTGGGTGACTGACTGACTTTGTTATTGCTAGGCTACAGTGGGTGACTGACTGAGCAAGCATTTCGCTACACTCGCATTAACATCTGCTAACCATGTGTATGTGACAAATAACATTTGATTTGATTTGAGTTTGACTCTGTTACTGCTAGGCTACAGTGGGTGACTGACTGACTCTGTTACTGCTAGGCTACAATGGGTGACTGACTGACTTTGTTATTGCTAGGCTACAGTGGGTGACTGACTGACTCTGTTACTGCTAGGCTACAGTGGGTGACTGACTGACTCTGTTACTGCTAGGCTACAGTGGGTGACTGACTGACTCTGTTACTGCTAGGCTACAGTGGGTGACTGACTGACTCTGTTACTGCTAGGCTACAGTGGGTGTGTTGACTGACTCTGTTACTGCTAGGCTACACTGGGTGACTGACTGACTCTGTTACTGCTAGGCTACAGTGGGTGACTGACTGACTCTGTTACTGCTAGGCTACAGTGGGTGACTGACTGACTCTGTTACTGCTTGGCTACAGTGGGTGACTGACTGACTCTGTTACTGCTAGGCTACAGTGGGTGACTCACTGACTCTGTTACTGCTAGGCAACAGTGGGTGACTGACTGACTGACTCTGTTACTGCTAGGCTACAGTGGGTGACTGACTGACTTTGTTAGTGCTAGTTTACAGTGGGTGACTGACTGACTCTGTTACTGCTAGGCTACAGTGGGTGACTGACTGACTGACTCTTTTACTGCTAGGCTACAGTGGGTGACTGACTGACCTCTGTTACTGCTAGGCTACAGTGGGTGACTGACTGACTCTGTTACTGCTAGGCTACAGTGGGTGACTGACTGACTCTGTTACTGCTAGGCTACAGTGGGTGACTGACTGAATCTGTTACTGCTAGGCTACAGTGGGTGACTGACTGACTCTGTTACTGCTAGGCTACAGTGGGTGACTGACTGACTCTGTTACTGCTAGGCTACAGTGGGTGACTGACTGACTTTGTTATTGCTAGTTTACAGTGGGTGACTGACTGACTCTGTTACTGCTAGGCTACAGTGGGTGACTGACTGACTCTGTTACTGCTAGGCTACAGTGGGTGACTGACTGACTCTGTTACTGCTAGGCTACAGTGGGTGACTGACTGACTCTGTTACTGCTAGGCTACAGTGGGTGACTGACTGACTCTGTTACTGCTAGGCTACAGTGGGTGACTGACTGACTCTGTTACTGCTAGGCTACAGTGGGTGACTGATTGACTCTGTTACTGCTAGGCTACAGTGGGTGACTGATTGACTCTGTTACTGCTAGGCTACAGTGGGTGACTGACTGACTCTGTTACTGCTAGGCTACAGTGGGTGACTGACTGACTCTGTTACTGCTAGGCTACAGTGGGTGACTGACTGACTCTGTTACTGCTAGGCTACAGTGGGTGACTGACTGACTTGTTATTGCTAGGCTACAGTGGGTGACTGACTGACTCTGTTACTGCTAGGCTACAGTGGGTGACTGACTGACTCTGTTACTGCTAGGCTACAGTAGGTGACTGACTGACTCTGTTACTGCTAGGCTACAGTGGGTGACTGACTGACTCTGTTACTGCTAGGCTACAGTGGGTGACTGACTGACTCTGTTACTGCTAGGCTACAGTGGGTGACTGACTGACCCTGTTACTGCTAGGCTACAGTGGGTGACTGACTGACTCTGTTACTGCTAGGCTACAGTGGGTGACTGACTGACTCTGTTACTGCTAGGCTACAGTGGGTGACTGACTGACTCTGTTACTGCTAGGCTACAGTGGGTGACTGACTGACTCTGTTACTGCTAGGCTACAGTGGGTGACTGACTGACTCTGTTACTGCTAGGCTACAGTGGGTGACTGACTGACTCTGTTTCTGCTAGGCTACAGTGGGTGACTGACTGACTCTGTTACTGCTAGGCTACAGTGGGTGACTGACTGACTCTGTTACTGCTAGGCTACAGTGGGTGACTGACTGACTTTGTTACTGCTAGGCTACAGTGGGTGACTGACTGACTCTGTTACTGCTAGGCTACAGTGGGTGACTGACTGACTCTGTTACTGCTAGGCTACAGTGGGTGACTGACTGACTGACTCTGTTACTGCTAGGCTACAGTGGGTGACTGACTGACCTCTGTTACTGCTAGGCTACAGTGGGTGACTGACTGACTCTGTTACTGCTAGGCTACAGTGGGTGACTGACTGACTCTGTTACTGCTAGGCTACAGTGGGTGACTGACTGACTCTGTTACTGCTAGGCTACAGTGGGTGACTGACTGACTCTGTTACCGTTAGGCTACAGTGGGTGAATGACTGACTCTGTTACTGCTAGGCTACAGTGGGTGACTGACTGACTGACTCTGTTACTGCTAGGCTGCAGGGGTGACTGACTGACTCTGTTACTGCTAGGCTACAGTGGGTGACTGACTGACTCTGTTACTGCTAGGCTACAGTGGGTGACTGACTGACTCTGTTACTGCTAGGCTACAGTTGGTGACTGACTGACTCTGTTACTGCTAGGCTACAGTGGGTGTCTGACTGACACTGATACTGCTAGGCTACAGTGGGTGACTGACCGACTCTGTTACTGCTAGGCTACAGTGGGTGACTGACTGACTCTGTTACTGCTAGGCTACAGTGGGTGACTGACTGACTCTGTTACTGCTAGGCAACAGTGGGTGACTGACTGACTCTGTTACTGCTAGGCTACAGTGGGTGACTGATTGACTCTGTTACTGCTAGGCTACAGTGGGTGACTGACTGACTCTGTTACTGCTAGGCTACAGTGGGTGACTGACTGACTCTGTTACTGCTAGGCTACAGTGGGTGACTGACTGACTCTGTTACTGCTAGGCTACAGTGGGTGACTGACTGACTCTGTTACTGCTAGGCTACAGTGGGTGACTGACTGACTCTGTTACTGCTAGGCTACAGTGGGTGACTGACTGACTCTGTTACTGCTAGGCTACAGTGGGTGACTGACTGACTCTGTTACTGCTAGGCTACAGTGGGTGACTGACTGACTCTGTTACTGCTAGGCTACAGTGGGTGACTGACTGACTCTGTTACTGCTAGGCTACAGTGGGTGACTGACTGACTCTGTTACTGCTAGGCTACAGTGGGTGACTGACTGACTCTGTTACTGCTAGGCTACAGTGGGTGACTGACTGACTCTGTTACTGCTAGGCTACAGTGGGTGACTGACTGACTCTGTTACTGCTAGGCTACAGTGGGTGACTGACTGACTTTGTTATTGCTAGGCTACAGTGGGTGACTGACTGACTCTGTTACTGCTAGGCTACAGTGGGTGACTGACTGACTCTGTTACTGCTAGGCTACAGTGGGTGACTGAGCAAGCATTTAGCTACACTCGCATTAACATCTGCTAACCATGTGTATGTGACAAATAACATTTGATTTGATTTGAGTTTGACTCTGGTTACTGCTAGGCTACAGTGGGTGACTGACTGACTCTGTTACTGCTAGGCTACAATGGGTGACTGACTGACTTTGTTATTGCTAGGCTACAGTGGGTGACTGACTGACTCTGTTACTGCTAGGCTACAGTGGGTGACTGACTGACTCTGTTACTGCTAGGCTACAGTGGGTGACTGACTGACTCTGTTACTGCTAGGCTACAGTGGGTGACTGACTGACTCTGTTACTGCTAGGCTACAGTGGGTGTGTTGACTGACTCTGTTACTGCTAGGCTACACTGGGTGACTGACTGACTCTGTTACTGCTAGGCTACAGTGGGTGACTGACTGACTCTGTTACTGCTAGGCTACAGTGGGTGACTGACTGACTCTGTTACTGCTTGGCTACAGTGGGTGACTGACTGACTCTATTACTGCTAGGCTACAGTGGGTGACTCACTGACTCTGTTACTGCTAGGCAACAGTGGGTGACTGACTGACTGACTCTGTTACTGCTAGGCTACAGTGGGTGACTGACTGACTTTGTTATTGCTAGTTTACAGTGGGTGACTGACTGACTCTGTTACTGCTAGGCTACAGTGGGTGACTGACTGACTGACTCTGTTACTGCTAGGCTACAGTGGGTGACTGACTGACTCTGTTACTGCTAGGCTACAGTGGGTGACTGACTGACTCTGTTACTGCTAGGCTACAGTGGGTGACTGACTGACTCTGTTACTGCTAGGCTACAGTGGGTGACTGACTGAATCTGTTACTGCTAGGCTACAGTGGGTGACTGACTGACTCTGTTACTGCTAGGCTACAGTGGGTGACTGACTGACTCTGTTACTGCTAGGCTACAGTGGGTGACTGACTGACTTTGTTATTGCTAGTTTACAGTGGGTGACTGACTGACTCTGTTACTGCTAGGCTACAGTGGGTGACTGACTGACTCTGTTACTGCTAGGCTACAGTGGGTGACTGACTGACTCTGTTACTGCTAGGCTACAGTGGGTGACTGACTGACTCTGTTACTGCTAGGCTACAGTGGGTGACTGACTGACTCTGTTACTGCTAGGCTACAGTGGGTGACTGACTGACACTGTTACTGCTAGGCTACAGTGGGTGACTGACTGAATCTGTTACTGCTAGGCTACAGTGGGTGACTGACTGACTCTGTTACTGCTAGGCTACAGTGGGTGACTGACCGACTCTGTTACTGCTAGGCTACAGTGGGTGACTGACTGACTCTGTTACTGCTAGGCTACAGTGGGTGACTGACTGACTCTGTTACTGCTAGGCTACAGTGGGTGACTGACTGACTCTGTTACTGCTAGGCTACAGTGGGTGACTGACTGACTCTGTTACTGCTAGGCTACAGTGGGTGACTGACTGACTGACTCTGTTACTGCTAGGCTACAGTGGGTGACTGACTGACTCTGTTACTGCTAGGCTACAGTGGGTGACTGACTGACTCTGTTACTGCTAGGCTACAGTGGGTGACTGACTGACTCTGTTACTGCTTGGCTACAGTAGGTGACTGACTGACTCTATTACTGCTAGGCTACAGTGGGTGACTGACTGACTCTGTTACTGCTAGGCTACAGTGGGTGACTGACTGACTCTGTTACTGCTAGGCTACAGTGGGTGACTGACTGACTCTGTTACTGCTAGGCTACAGTGGGTGACTGACTGACTCTGTTACTGCTAGGCTACAGTGGGTGACTGACTGACTCTGTTACTGCTAGGCTACAGTGGGTGACTGACTGACTCTGTTACTGCTAGGCTACAGTGGGTGACTGACTGACTCTGTTACTGCTAGGCTACAGTGGGTGACTGACTGACTCTGTTACTGCTAGGCTACAGTGGGTGACTGACTGACTCTGTTACTGCTAGGCTACAGTGGGTGACTGACTGAATCTGTTACTGCTAGGCTACAGTGGGTGACTGACTGACTCTGTTACTGCTAGGCTACAGTGGGTGACTGACTGACTCTGTTACTGCTAGGCTGCAGTGGGTGACTGACTGACTGACCTCTGTTACTGCTAGGCTACAGTGGGTGACTGACTGACTCTGTTACTGCTAGGCTACAGTGGGTGACTGACTGACTCTGTTACTGCTAGGCTACAGTGGGTGACTGACTGACTCTGTTACTGCTAGGCTACAGTGGGTGACTGACTGACTCTGTTACTGCTAGGCTACAGTGGGTGACTGACTGACTCTGTTACTGCTAGGCTACAGTGGGTGACTGACTGACTCTGTTACTGCTTGGCTACAGTAGGTGACTGACTGACTCTGTTACTGCTAGGCTACAGTGGGTGACTGACTGACTCTGTTACTGCTAGGCTACAGTGGGTGACTGACTGACTCTGTTACTGCTAGGCTACAGTGGGTGACTGACTGACTCTGTTACTGCTAGGCTACAGTGGGTGACTGACTGACTCTGTTACTGCTAGGCTACAGTGGGTGACTGACTGACTCTGTTACTGCTAGGCTACAGTGGGTGACTGACTGACTCTGTTACTGCTAGGCTACAGTGGGTGACTGACTGACTTTGTTATTGCTAGTTTACAGTGGGTGACTGACTGACTCTGTTACTGCTAGGCTACAGTGGGTGACTGACTGACTCTGTTACTGCTAGGCTACAGTGGGTGACTGACTGACCTCTGTTACTGCTAGGCTACAGTGGGTGACTGACTGACTCTGTTACTGCTAGGCTACAGTGGGTGACTGACTGACTGACTCTGTTACTGCTAGGCTACAGTGGGTGACTGACTGACTCTGTTACTGCTAGGCTACAGTGGGTGACTGACTGACTCTGTTACTGCTAGGCTACAGTGGGTGACTGACTGACTCTGTTACTGCTTGGCTACAGTAGGTGACTGACTGACTCTGTTACTGCTAGGCTACAGTGGGTGACTGACTGACTCTGTTACTGCTAGGCTACAGTGGGTGACTGACTGACTCTGTTACTGCTAGGCTACAGTGGGTGACTGACTGACTCTGTTACTGCTAGGCTACAGTGGGTGACTGACTGACTTTGTTATTGCTATTTTACAGTGGGTGACTGACTGACTCTGTTACTGCTAGGCTACAGTGGGTGACTGACTGACTCTGTTACTGCTAGGCTACAGTGGGTGACTGACTGACTCTGTTACTGCTAGGCTACAGTGGGTGACTGACTGACTGACTCTGTTACTGCTAGGCTACAGTGGGTGACTGACTGACTTTGTTATTGCTAGTTTACAGTGGGTGACTGACTGACTCTGTTACTGCTAGGCTACAGTGGGTGACTGACTGACTGACTCTTTTACTGCTAGGCTACAGTGGGTGACTGACTGACTCTGTTACTGCTAGGCTACAGTGGGTGACTGACTGACTCTGTTACTGCTAGGCTACAGTGGGTGACTGACTGACTCTGTTACTGCTAGGCTACAGTGGGTGACTGACTGAATCTGTTACTGCTAGGCTACAGTGGGTGACTGACTGACTCTGTTACTGCTAGGCTACAGTGGGTGACCTGACTGACTCGCCTGCACCGACTTGTGGCCAGTGCGGTGACTGACGACCTCGTTACCTGCTAGGCTACAGTGGGTGACTGACTGACTCTGTTACTGCTAGGCTACAGTGGGTGACTGACTGACCGACTCTGTTACTGCTAGGCTACAGTGGGTGACTGACTGACTCTGTTACTGCTAGGCTACAGTGGGTGACTGACTGACTCTGTTACTGCTAGGCTACAGTGGGTGACTGACTGACTCTGTTACTGCTAGGCTACAGTGGGTGACTGACTGACACTGTTACTGCTAGGCTACAGTGGGTGACTGACTGAATCTGTTACTGCTAGGCTACAGTGTGTGACTGACTGACTCTGTTACTGCTAGGCTACAGTGGGTGACTGACTGACTCTGTTACTGCTAGGCTACAGTGGGTGACTGACTGACTCTGTTACTGCTAGGCTACAGTGGGTGACTGACTGACTCTGTTACTGCTAGGCTACAGTGGGTGACTGACTGACTCTGTTACTGCTAGGCTACAGTGGGTGACTGACTGACTCTGTTACTGCTAGGCTACAGTGGGTGACTGACTGACTCTGTTACTGCTAGGCTACAGTGGGTGACTGACTGACTGACTCTGTTACTGCTAGGCTACAGTGGGTGACTGACTGACTGACTCTGTTACTGCTAGGCTACAGTGGGTGACTGACTGACTCTGTTACTGCTAGGCTACAGTGGGTGACTGACTGACTCTGTTACTGCTTGGCTACAGTAGGTGACTGACTGACTCTATTACTGCTAGGCTACAGTGGGTGACTGACTGACTCTGTTACTGCTAGGCTACAGTGGGTGACTGACTGACTCTGTTACTGCTAGGCTACAGTGGGTGACTGACTGACTCTGTTACTGCTAGGCTACAGTGGGTGACTGACTGACTCTGTTACTGCTAGGCTACAGTGGGTGACTGACTGACTCTGTTACTGCTAGGCTACAGTGGGTGACTGACTGACTCTGTTACTGCTAGGCTACAGTGGGTGACTGACTGACTCTGTTACTGCTAGGCTACAGTGGGTGACTGACTGACTCTGTTACTGCTAGGCTACAGTGGGTGACTGACTGACTCTGTTACTGCTAGGCTACAGTGGGTGACTGACTGAATCTGTTACTGCTAGGCTACAGTGGGTGACTGACTGACTCTGTTACTGCTAGGCTACAGTGGGTGACTGACTGACTCTGTTACTGCTAGGCTACAGTGGGTGACTGACTGACTCTGTTACTGCTAGGCTACAGTGGGTGACTGACTGACTCTGTTACTGCTAGGCTACAGTGGGTGACTGACTGACTCTGTTACTGCTAGGCTACAGTGGGTGACTGACTGACTCTGTTACTGCTAGGCTACAGTGGGTGACTGACTGACTCTGTTACTGCTAGGCTACAGTGGGTGACTGACTGACTCTGTTACTGCTAGGCTACAGTGGGTGACTGACTGACTGACTCTGTTACTGCTAGGCTACAGTGGGTGACTGACTGACTCTGTTACTGCTAGGCTACAGTGGGTGACTGACTGACTCTGTTACTGCTAGGCTACAGTGGGTGACTGACTGACTCTGTTACTGCTTGGCTACAGTGGGTGACTGACTGACTCTATTACTGCTAGGGCTACAGTGGGTGACTGACTGACTCTGTTACTGCTAGGCTACAGTGGGTGACTGACTGACTCTGTTACTGCTAGGCTACAGTGGGTGACTGACTGACTGACTCTGTTACTGCTAGGCTACAGTGGGTGACTGACTGACTCTGTTACTGCTAGGCTACAGTGGGTGACTGACGGACTCTGTTACTGCTAGGCTACAGTGGGTGACTGACTGACTCTGTTACTGCTAGGCTACAGTGGGTGACTGACTGACTCTGTTACTGTTAGGCTACAGTGGGTGACTGATTGACTCTGTTACTGCTAGGCTACAGTGGGTGACTGATTGACTCTGTTACTGCTAGGCTACAGTGGGTGACTGACTGACTCTGTTACTGCTAGGCTACAGTGGGTGACTGACTGACTCTGTTACTGCTAGGCTACAGTGGGTGACTGACTGACTCTGTTACTGCTAGGCTACAGTGGGTGACTGACTGACTTGTTATTGCTAGGCTACAGTGGGTGACTGACTGACTCTGTTACTGCTAGGCTACAGTGGGTGACTGACTGACTCTGTTACTGCTAGGCTACAGTAGGTGACTGACTGACTCTGTTACTGCTAGGCTACAGTGGGTGACTGACTGACTCTGTTACTGCTAGGCTACAGTGGGTGACTGACTGACCTCTGTTACTGCTAGGCTACAGTGGGTGACTGACTGACTCTGTTACTGCTAGGCTACAGTGGGTGACTGACTGACTCTGTTACTGCTAGGCTACAGTGGGTGACTGACTGACTCTGTTACTGCTAGGCTACAGTGGGTGACTGACTGACTCTGTTACTGCTAGGCTACAGTGGGTGACTGACTGACTCTGTTACTGCTAGGCTACAGTGGGTGACTGACTGACTCTGTTACTGCTAGGCTACAGTGGGTGACTGACTGACTCTGTTTTACTGCTAGGCTACAGTGGGTGACTGACTGACTCTGTTACTGCTAGGCTACAGTGGGTGACTGACTGACTCTGTTACTGCTAGGCTACAGTGGGTGACTGACTGACTTTGTTATTGCTAGTTTACAGTGGGTGACTGACTGACTCTGTTACTGCTAGGCTACAGTGGGTGACTGACTGACTCTGTTACTGCTAGGCTACAGTGGGTGACTGACTGACTGACTCTGTTACTGCTAGGCTACAGTGGGTGACTGACTGACTCTGTTACTGCTAGGCTACAGTGGTGACTGACTGACTCTGTTACTGCTAGGCTACAGTGGGTGACTGACTGACTCTGTTACTGCTAGGCTACAGTGGGTGACTGACTGACTCTGTTACTGCTAGGCTACAGTGGGTGACTGACTGACTCTGTTACTGTTAGGCTACAGTGGGTGAATGACTGACTCTGTTACTGCTAGGCTACAGTGGGTGACTGACTGACTGACTCTGTTACTGCCAGGCTGGGCCACAGTGGGGTGACTGACTGACTCTGTTACTGCTAGGCTACAGTGGGTGACTGACTGACTCTGTTACTGCTAGGCTACAGTGGGTGACTGACTGACTCTGTTACTGCTAGGCTACAGTTGGGTGACTGACTGACTCTGTTACTGCTAGGCTACAGTGGGTGTCTGACTGACACTGATACTGCTAGGCTACAGTGGGTGACTGACCGACTCTGTTACTCCTAGGCTACAGTGGGTGACTGACTGACTCTGTTACTGCTAGGCTACAGTGGGTGACTGACTGACTCTGTTACTGCTAGGCAACAGTGGGTGACTGACTGACTCTGTTACTGCTAGGCTACAGTGGGTGACTGATTGACTCTGTTACTGCTAGGCTACAGTGGGTGACTGACTGACTCTGTTACTGCTAGGCTACAGTGGGTGACTGACTGACTCTGTTACTGCTAGGCTGCAGTGGGTGACTGACTGACTCTGTTACTGCTAGGCTACAGTGGGTGACTGACTGACTTGTTACTGCTAGGCTACAGTGGGTGACTGACTGACTCTGTTACTGCTAGGCTACAGTGGGTGACCTGACTGACTCTGTTACTGCTAGGCTGCAGTAGGTGACTGACTGACTCTGTTACTGCTAGGCTACAGTGGGTGACTGACTGACTCTGTTACTGCTAGGCTACAGTGGGTGACTGACTGACTCTGTTACTGCTAGGCTACAGTGGGTGACTGACTGACTCTGTTACTGCTAGGCTACAGTGGGTGACTGACTGACTCTGTTACTGCTAGGCTACAGTGGGTGACTGACTGACTCTGTTACTGCTAGGCTACAGTGGGTGACTGACTGACCTCTGTTACTGCTAGGCTACAGTGGGTGACTGACTGACTTTGTTATTGCTAGGCTACAGTGGGTGACTGACTGACTCTGTTACTGCTAGGCTACAGTGGGTGACTGACTGACTTTGTTATTGCTAGGCTACAGTGGGTGACTGACTGAGCAAGCATTTCTGCTACACTCGCATTAACATCTGCTAACCATGTGTATGTGACAAATAACATTTGATTTGATTTGAGTTTGACTCTGTTACTGCTAGGCTACAGTGGGTGACTGACTGACTCTGTTACTGCTAGGCTACAATGGGTGACTGACTGACTTTGTTATTGCTAGGCTACAGTGGGTGACTGACTGACTCTGTTACTGCTAGGCTACAGTGGGTGACTGACTGACTCTGTTACTGCTAGGCTACAGTGGGTGACTGACTGACTCTGTTACTGCTAGGCTACAGTGGGTGACTGACTGACTCTGTTACTGCTAGGCTACAGTGGGTGACTGACTGACTCTGTTACTGCTAGGCTACACTGGGTGACTGACTGACTCTGTTACTGCTAGGCTACAGTGGGTGACTGACTGACTCTGTTACTGCTAGGCTACAGTGGGTGACTGACTGACTCTGTTACTGCTCGGCTACAGTAGGTGACTGACTGACTCTGTTACTGCTAGGCTACAGTGGGTGACTGACTGACTCTGTTACTGCTGCCAGGCTACAGTGGGTGACTGACTGACTCTGTTACTGCTAGGCTACAGTGGGTGACTGACTGACTTTGTTATTGCTAGGCTACAGTGGGTGATTGACTGACTGACTCTGTTACTGCTAGGCTACAGTGGGTGACTGACTGACTTTGTTATTGCTAGGCTACAGTGGGTGACTGACTGAGCAAGCATTTCGCTACACTCGCATTAACATCTGCTAACCATGTGTATGTGACAAATAAAATTTGATTTGATTTGAGTTTGACTCTGTTACTGCTAGGCTACAATGGGTGACTGACTGACTCTGTTATTGCTAGGCTACAGTGGGTGACTGACTGACTGACTCTGTTACTGCTAGGCTACAGTGGGTGACTGACTGACTCTGTTACTGCTAGGCTACAGTGGGTGACTGACTGACTCTGTTACTGCTAGGCTACAGTGGGTGACTGACTGACTCTGTTACAAGTTAGGCTACAGTGGTGTGACTGACTGACTCTGTTACTGCTAGGCTACACTGGGTGACTGACTGACTCTGTTACTGCTAGGCTACAGTGGGTGACTGACTGACTCTGTTACTGCTAGGCTACAGTGGGTGACTGACTGACTCTGTTACTGCTTGGCTACAGTGGGTGACTGACTGACTCTATTACTGCTAGGCTACAGTGGGTGACTCACTGACTCTGTTACTGCTAGGCAACAGTGGGTGACTGACTGACTGACTCTGTTAATGCTAGGCTACAGTGGGTGACTGACTGACTCTGTTACTTCTAGGCTACAGTGGGTGACTGACTGACTCTGTTACTGCTAGGCTACAGTGGGTGACTGACTGACTCTGTTACTGCTATGCTACTGTGGGTGACTGACTGACTCTGTTACTGCTAGGCTACAGTGGGTGACTGACTGACTGACTCTGTTACTGCTAGGCTACAGTGGGTGACTGACTGTCTCTGTTACTGCTAGGCTACAGTGGGTGACTGACTGACTGACTCTGTTACTGCTAGGCTACAGTGGGTGACTGACTGACTCTGTTACTGCTAGGCTGCAGTGGGTGACTGACTGACTGACTCTGTTACTGCTAGGCTACATTGGGTGACTGACTGACTGACTCTGTTACTGCTAGGCTACATTGGGTGACTGACTGACTCTGTTACTGCTAGGCTACAGTGGGTGACTGACTGACTCTGTTACTGCTAGTCTACAGTGGGTGACTGACTGACTCTGTTACTGCTAGGCTACAGTGGGTGACTGATTGACTCTGTTACTGCTAGGCTACAGTGGGTGACTGACTGACTCTGTTACTGCTAGGCTACAGTAGGTGACTGACTGACTCTGTTACTGCTAGGCTACAGTGGGTGACTGACTGACTCTGTTACTGCTAGGCTACAGTGGGTGACTGACTGACTCTGTTACTGCTAAGGCTACAGTGGGTGACTGACTGACTCTGTTACTGCTAGGCTACAGTGGGTGACTGACTGACTCTGTTACTGCTAGGCTACAGTGGGTGACTGACTGACTCTGTTACTGCTAGGCTACAGTGGGTGACTGATTGACTCTGTTACTGCTAGGCTACAGTGGGTGACTGACTGACTCTGTTACTGCTAGGCTACAGTGGGTGACTGACTGACTCTGTTACTGCTAGGCTACAGTGGGTGACTGACTGACTCTGTTACTGCTAGGCTACAGTGGGTGACTGACTGACTCTGTTACTGCTAGGCTACAGTGGGTGACTGACTGACTTTGTTATTGCTAGGCTACAGTGGGTGATTGACTGACTGACTCTATTACTGCTAGGCTACAGTGGGTGACTGACTGACTCTGTTACTGCTAGGCTACAGTGGGTGACTGACTGACTCTGTTACTGCTAGGCTACAGTGGGTGACTGACTGACTCTGTTACTGCTAGGCTACAGTGGGTGACTGACTGACTCTGTTACTGCTAGGCTACAGTGGGTGACTGACTGACTTTGTTATTGCTAGGCTACAGTGGGTGATTGACTGACTGACTCTGTTACTGCTAGGCTACAGTGGGTGACTGACTGACTCTGTTACTGCTAGGCTACAGTGGGTGACTGACTGACTCTGTTACTGCTAGGCTACAGTGGGTGACTGACTGACTCTGTTACTGTTAGGCTACAGTTGGTGACTGACTGACTCTGTTACTGCTAGGCTACGGTGGGTGACTGATTGACTCTGTTACTGCTAGGCTACAGTGGGTGACTGACTGACTCTGTTACTGCTAGGCTACAGTGGGTGACTGACTGACTCTGTTACTGCTAGGCTACAGTGGGTGACTGACTGACTCTGTTACTGCTAGGCTACAGTGGGTGACTGACTGACTCTGTTACTGCTAGGCTACAGTGGGTGACTGATTGACTTTGTTATTGCTAGGCTACAGTGGGTGATTGACTGACTGACTCTGTTACTGCTAGGCTACAGTGGGTGACTGACTGACTCTGTTACTGCTAGGCTACAGTGGGTGACTGACTGACTCTGTTACTGCTAGGCTACAGTGGGTGACTGACTGACTCTGTTACTGCTAGGCTACAGTGGGTGACTGACTGACTCTGTTACTGCTAGGCTACAGTGGGTGACTGACTGACTTTGTTATTGCTAGGCTACAGTGGGTGATTGACTGACTGACTCTGTTACTGCTAGGCTACAGTGGGTGACTGACTGACTCTGTTACTGCTAGGCTACAGTGGGTGACTGACTGACTCTGTTACTGCTAGGCTACAGTGGGTGACTGACTGACTCTGTTACTGCTAGGCTACAGTGGGTGACTGACTGACTCTGTTACTGCTAGGCTACAGTGGGTGACTGACTGACTCTGTTACTGCTCGGCTACAGTGGGTGACTGACTGACTCTGTTACTGCTCGGCTACAGTGGGTGACTGACTGACTCTGTTACTGCTAGGCTACAGTGGGTGACTGACTGACTCTGTTACTGCTAGGCTACAGTGGGTGACTGACTGACTCTGTTACTGCTAGGCTACAGTGGGTGACTGACTGACTCTGTTACTGCTAGGCTACAGTGGGTGACTGACTGACTCTGTTACTGCTCGGCTACAGTAGGTGACTGACTGACTCTGTTACTGCTAGGCTACAGTGGGTGACTGACTGACTCTGTTACTGCTAGGCTACAGTGGGTGACTGACTGACTCTGTTACTGCTAGGCTACAGTGGGTGACTGACTGACTCTGTTACTGCTAGGCTACAGTGGGTGACTGACTGACTCTGTTACTGCTAGGCTACAGTGGGTGACTGACTGACTCTGTTACTGCTAGGCTACAGTGCGTGACTGACTGACTCTGTTACTGCTAGGCTACAGTAGGTGACTGACTGACTCTGTTACTGCTAGGCTACAGTGGGTGACTGACTGACTCTTTTACTGCTAGGCTACAGTGGGTGACTGACTGACTTTGTTATTGCTAGGCTACAGTGGGTGACTGACTGACTTTGTTATTGCTAGGCTACAGTGGGTGACTGACTGACTGTTACTGCTAGGCTACAGTGGGTGACTGACTGACTCTGCTATTTGCATGTGTGTCTATTTCCTGCTGATCTCCACACCATCGTGAAAGGTGTGGCTGCTTTGCCCCTCAGCAAAACAAATGGCGTGTGAGAGACTGATCGCCTTTTAACCACTTTGTTTGTATATTGCCCTCCTTCAAAGGACCAGACCACTGTAGTGTCAGGTTGTGTAGCCAGTAGGATTTCCTCTCAGTTCCCGATAGTACGCTTCCCTAAAACAAATGGTCACACTTTAACAAGGATCACTTTATGTAGGCTACCCAGGCATCTTATTTTTTTTTTGTATTTTTTTTTTGTATTTTATTCTTGTGCTTCTGTGATGCAGTCTAGTCCATAGAAACATATGGACTAACCCTAACCCTAACCCTCTGGATGGAAAGTTGAGCCCCAGGTTATACACTTGTTTAAAAGGCCAGTTTCCACCTGGCCTTTTAAATACAGCCCACTAGATTCTGAAACCCTCTCTAGCCACCCTTTATAAATCCTTGCCTTTAGCTATCTGTTGTAATCTCTCTTTATGCTATAGGCCCAGCTTTCTCAAACATGTAGCCTATGATACCTCCATACAGCCTCCTGTCTCCTCTGCTGCTTCACCTGTAGTACCTCCATACAGCCTCCTGTCTCCTCTGCTGCTTCACCTGTAGTACCTCCATACAGCCTCCTGTCTCCTCTGCTGCTTCACCTGTAGTACCTCCATACAGCCTCCTGTCTCCTCTGCTGCTTTACCTGTAGTACCTCCATACAGCCTTCTGTCTCCTCTGCTGCTTCACCTGTAGTACCTCCATACAGCCTTCTGTCTCCTCTGCTGCTTCACCTGTAGTACCTCCATACAGCCTTCTGTCTCCTCTGCTGCTTCACCTGTAGTACCTCCATACAGCCTCCTGTCTCCTCTGCTGCTTCACCTGTAGTACCTCCATACAGCCTTCTGTCTCCTCTGCTGCTTCACCTGTAGTACCTCCATACAGCCTTCTGTCTCCTCTGCTGCTTCACCTGTAGTACCTCCATACAGCCTCCTGTCTCCTCTGCTGCTTCACCTGTAGTACCTCCATACAGCCTCCTGTCTCTTCTGCTGCTTCACCTGTAGTACCTCCATACAGCCTTGTCTCCTCTGCTGCTTCACCTGTAGTAACTCCATACAGCCTCCTGTCTCCTCTGCTGCTTCACCTGTAGTACCTCCATACAGCCTCCTGTCTCCTCTGCTGCTTCACCTATAGTACCTCCTTACAGCCTTGTCTCCTCTGCTGCTTCACCTGTAGTAACTCCATACAGCCACCTGTCTCCTCTGCTGCTTCACCTGTAGTACCTCCATACAGCCTCCTGTCTCCTCTGCTGCTTCACCTATAGGACCTCCATACAGCCTTGTCTCCTCTGCTGCTTCACCTGTAGTACCTCCATACAGCCTCCTGTCTCCTCTGCTGCTTCACCTATAGTACCTCCATACAGCCTCCTGTCTCCTCTGCTGCTTCACCTGTAGTACCTCCATACAGCCTCCTGTCTCCTCTGCTGCTTCACCTGTAGTACCTCCATACAGCCTTGTCTCCTCTGCTGCTTCACCTGTAGTACCTCCATACAGCCTTCTGTCTCCTCTGCTGCTTCACCTGTAGTACCTCCATACAGCCCCCTGTCTCCTCTGCTGCTTCACCTATAGGACCTCCATACAGTCTTGTCTCCTCTGCTGCTTCACCTGTAGTACCTCCATACAGCCTCCTGTCTCCTCTGCTGCTTCACCTATAGGACCTCCATACAGCCTCCTGTCTCCTCTGCTGCTTCACCTGTAGTACCTCCATACAGCCTCCTGTCTCCTCTGCTGCTTCACCTGTAGTACCTCCATACAGCCTCCTGTCTCCTCTGCTGCTTCACCTGTAGTACCTCCATACAGCCTTGTCTCCTCTGCTGCTTCACCTGTAGTATCTCCATACAGCCTCCTGTCTCCTCTGCTGCTTCACCTGTAGTACCTCCATACAGCCTCCTGTCTCCTCTGCTGCTTCACCTATAGTACCTCCATACAGCCTCCTGTCTCCTCTGCTGCTTCACCTATAGTACCTCCATACAGCCTCCTGTCTCCTCTGCTGCTTCACCTGTAGTACCTCCATACAGCCTCCTGTCTCTTCTGCTTCTTCACCTGTAGAACCTCCATACAGCCTCCTGTCTCCTCTGCTGTTTCATATTCAAACTCTCCCTAAAGGAGAAAATGATAACATAGGAGAGATAGAGAGAGAGATGTCTTTATTCTTTTGGAACTTCTGTGAGTGTAATGTTTACTGTTAATTTTTGTTGTTTGTTACCCAGGCCCTGTAGCCCCCAGTACTACACCTATTCCCCAGGCACCCTTTATTTGTTGACTTCTGTAACTGTAAAAGCCTTGGTTTCATGCATGTTAACATTAGAAGCTTCCTCCCTAAGTTTGTTTTATTCACTGCTTTAGCACACTACGCCAACCCTGATGTCCTAGCCGTGTCTGAATCCTGACTTAGGAAGGCCACCAAAAATTCAGAAATATACATCCCCAACTACAACATTTTCCGCCAAGACAGAACTGCCAAAAGGGGGTGGAGTTGCAATCTACTACAGAGACAGCCTGCAGAGTTCTGTCTTATTATCCAGGTCTGTGCCCAAACAGTTCGAGCTTCTACTTTTAAAAATCCACCGTTCCAGAAATAAGTCTCTCACTGTTGCCACTTATTACAGACCCCCCTCAGCCCCCAGCTGTGCCCTGGACACCATATGTGAATTAATCGCCCCCCATTTATCATCAGAGTTTGTACTGTTAGGTGACCTAAACTGGGATATGCATTACACCCCGGTTGTCCGACAATCTAAACTAGATGCCCTTAATCACACAAATTATCATGGAACCTACCAGGTACAACCCTAAATCTGTAAACACGGGCACCCTCATAGATTACATCCTGACCAACCTGCCCTCTAAATACACCTCTGCAGTCTTCAACCAGGATCTCAGCGATCACTGCCTCATTGCCTGCGTCTGTAATGGGTCCGCGGTCAAACGACCACCCTCATCACTGTCAAACGCTCCCTAAAACACTTCAGCGAGCAGGCCTTTCTAGTCAACCTGGCCCGGGTATCCTGGAAGGATATTGACCTCATCCCGTCAGTAGAGGATGCCTGGTTATTCTTAAAAGTGCTTCCCTCACCATCTTAAATAAGCATGCCCCATTCAAAAAAAAATGAACTAAGAACAGATATAGCCCTTGGTTCACTTGACTGCCCTTGACCAGCACAAAAACATCCTGTGGCATATTGCATTAACATCGAATTGCCCCCGCGATATGTAACTTTTCAGGGAAGTTAGGAACCAATATACACAGGCAGTTAGGAAAGCAAAGGCTAGCTTTTTCAGACAGAAATTTGCATCCTGTAGCACAAACTCCAAAAAGTTCTGGGACACTGTAAAGTCCATGGAGAATAAGAGACTTATATTTCCCTCATTAACTTTAAACATCAGCTATCTGAGCATCTAATCGATCGCTGCAGCTGTACATAGTCCATCTGTCACCAGTATCTCTACTTGCACATCATCGTCTGCTCTTTTATCACTCCAGTGTTAATCTGCTGAATGGTAATTACTTCGCTACTATGGCCTATTTATTGCCTACCTCCTCACGCCTTTTGCACACGCTGTATATAGACTTTCTTTTCTTTCTATTGTGTTATTGAATGTATGCTTGTTTATTCCATGTGTAACTCTGTGTTGTTGTTTGTGTCGCACTGCTCGCACTGATGCTGCCACCCCCGTGCTTCACGGTTGGGATGGTGTTCTTCGGCTTGCAAGCCTCCCCTTTTACCTCCAAACATAACGATGGTCATTATGGCCAAACAGTTTTGGAGTAGTGGCATCTTCCTTGCTGAGCGGCCTTTTAGGTTATGTCGATATAGGACTCGTTTTACTGTGGATATAGATACTTTTGTACCTGTTTCCTCTAGAATCTTCACAAGGTCTTGTGCTGTTGTTCTGGGATTGATTTGCACTTTTTGCACCAAAGTACGTTCATCTCTAAGAGACAGAACGCGTCTCCTTCCTGAGTGGGATGGTCCCACGGTGTTTATACTTGCGTACTGTTGTTTGTACAGATGAACGTGGTACCTTCAGACATTTGGAAATTGCTCCCAAGGATGAACCAGACTTGTGGAGGTCTCAAATTATGTCAATTAGCCTATCAGAAGCTTCTAAAGCCAAGCCATCATTTTCTGGAATTTTCCAAGCTGTTTAAAGGCACAGTCAACTTAGTGAATGTAAACTTCTGACCCACTGGAATTGTGATACAGTGAATTATAAGTGAAATAATCTGTCTGCAAACAATTGTTGGAAAAATTACTTGTGTCATGCACAAGTGAATGTACTAACTGCACGTTGATCTGGATAACAACGTCTGCTCAATGACTAAAATGTCAAATCTGAAACAATTGTGTTTGGCTACATGATGTGTGTTTCAACACAGCAAGACATTTTCTTTTTCCTTACACTCTCTTAGAATTAGTGGTGATTCGAGGAAACCCTGGAGATACTCAAGGAGTGGTTCATATTTGCGTCTTTGGTTGGTTGAGGGATTCATGGAGGAACCTTTGATGTTTCCATATAGCACCCTGGACTGGAGGCGTGGCTTAGCAGGGGCGTGGCTTTCAGCTAGCTCTGTATCAGCCAATAGAGTACAGAGGTGTATGAGATCCTCTAGAACCTATGCAAATCACAAGAACCTATTCAAATCACAAGAACCTTTACACAGAGGATCCTCCTAAAACCCTTTACATAGAGGATCCTCCTAAAACCCTTTACACAGAGTATCCTCTAAAACCCTTTACATAGAGGATCCTCCTAAAACCCTTTACACAGAGTATCCTCTAAAACCCTTTAAACAGAGGATCCTCCTAAAACCTTTTACACAGAGGATCCTCCTAAAACCCTTTACATGGAGGATCCTCCTAAAACCTTTTACACAGAGGATCCTCCTAAAACCCTTTACACAGAGATTCCTCTAAAAACTTTTACACAGAGGATCCTCCTAAAACCCTTTACACAGAGGATCCTCCTAAAACCCTTTACATGGAGGATCCTCCTAAAACCTTTTACACAGAGGATCCTCCTAAAACCCTTTACACAGAGATTCCTCTAAAAACTTTACACAGAGGATCCTCCTAAAACCCTTTACACAGAGATTCCTCTAAAACCTTTTACACAGAGGATCCTCGAGGAACCTTTTAGAACTGGAAAGGTTCCACAGGTAATGTAATTTTTAGAAGCCCAAAAGGTCCTTCCAAACACCTAGTGTACCATACTGGCTGTCTGTCTGTAGATCAAACATAACCTGACAGAGGCTGTTTACACATTCATGAGAGAGAGAGAGAGAGAGAGAGAGAGAGAGAGAGAGAGAGAGAGAGAGAGAGAGAGAGAGAGAGAGAGAGAGAGAGAGAGAGAGAGAGAGAGAGAGAGAGAGAGAGAGAGAGAGAGAGAGAGAGAGAGAGAGAGAGAGAGAGAGAGCTGAGTGTGTCAGTCAGATAAACCCAGGACTGGGATAGAGAGAGAGAAACAGCCAGCTGAGTGTGTCAGTCAGGCAGCTGACAGAGAAGAGCACAGCCCATGGTCCACATAGCTGTTGAGGGCTTGTCTGCAGTTTTAGTACACTTTAGGAATTTGGCAGAAGAAATATGTATATATAAGACCAGTACAGCCCCTGTCTGCTCAATAAGACCAGTACAGCCCCTGTCTGCTCAATAAGACCAGTACAGCCCCTGTCTGCTCAATAAGACCAGTACAGCCCCTGTCTGCTCAATAAGACCAGTACAGCCCCTGTCAGCTCAATAACATCAGTACAGCCTGTCAGCTCAATAACACCAGTACAGCCCCTGTCAGCTCAATAAGACCAGTACAGCCTGTCAGCTCAATAACACCAGTACAGCCCCTGTCAGCTCAATAAGACCAGTACAGCCCCTGTCAGCTCAATAACACCAGTACAGCCTGTCAGCTCAACAAGACCAGTACAGCCCCTGTCAGCTCAATAAGACCAGTACAGCCCCTGTCAGCTCAATAACACCAGTACAGCCTGTCAGCTCAATAACACCAGTACAGCCCCTGTCAGCTCAATAAGACCAGTACAGCCCCTGTCAGCTCAATAAGACCAGTACAGCCCCTGTCAGCTCAATAAGAGCAGTACAGCCTGTCAGCTCAATAACACCAGTACAGCCCCTGTCTGCTCAATAACACCAGTACAGCCCCTGTCAGCTCAATAAGAGCAGTACAGCCTGTCAGCTCAATAACACCAGTACAGCCCCTGTCTGCTCAATAACACCAGTACAGCCCCTGTCAGCTCAATAAGACCAGTACAGCCCCTATTGGTTCAACTTTTGGATAAGCATCACATCCTGTAAAATACTGTTTCTATTGGTTCAACTTTTGGATAAGCATCACATCCTGTAAAATACTGTTTCTATTGGTTCAACCTTTGGATCAGCATCACATCCTGTCACATGCTGTTTCTATTGGTTCAACTTTTGGATAAGCATCACATCCTGTCACATGCTGTTTCTATTGGTTCAACCTTTGGATCAGCATCACATCCTGTCACATGCTGTTTCTATTGGTTCAACTTTTGGATCAGCATCACATCCTGTAAAATACTGTTTCTATTGGTTCAACTTTTGGATCAGCATCACATCCTGTAAAATACTGTTTCTATTGGTTCAACCTTTGGATCAGCATCACATCCTGTCACATGCTGTTTCAACACAGCACAGTATAAAATACAATATCAACAATTCATTTGAAATATCTTTTATTTTTTATTAATACTGGTAATACTGATAACGTTAAGAATAACACTTCACGTTTCATAATTAGGGTAGAAGACAGTAAGTAGATGAGTAACAAAATATTTTACATCCTAATTGAGAATCATCTCTAACAGGTGAGTTCAAATTGACATGTAGGACTTTGCAGCAATTTGCATCACTTTGTGGCGCTTTTTCAGTAAAAACAATCAACGCGCTCTAGGCCCAATGTTCTACAACCTTGCACCCCTCACCGTGTCACAACAAGAATAGGTCAACTATCGACATAGAGCTGAGATCTCGTCAAATAAGGGAAAATAAACCCGTGGAAAGTATGTTGTAGGTTCATTGAGAATTTGACATTTGCCAGAGAAAACGGCAACCCTCCACCTCTCTCTAGAACTCTATTGCACTGGCTCGCCTGGGCTGAAGCTTGAGTAATGTTTTGTTCTAAGATAAATAAAGATGCATGTTATGCCATTTTTGATCAAGAGGAATTAAGGTTCGAACTCTGTGTAGTTCTAATAACAAGAAGAATGCAATAATAATAATATAATTGCCCCATCTAGTGGTAAGATATTGCTATTGCAGGGACAATTATTATCACGTCTTCATTGTCCAATGATCTGCTTGTCAACCCTTGATCGATTTACACAGTAGCAAGTCTTCGTTCGAGAATAGGCTACTGTACTATACTGGTCCATCCAAAAGCTTGGCTTACCATTGTTAGTGGTTTAATGGAAATATCACCAAACGCCAATAACTTTCATGTAACTGAATATGAACGTTTCACAGAGATGTTTTTTACCTCCGAAAGTAGCGTGTTAATAGTGTGTTCAAAGGTTCCTATTACCAGCATTTTTTTAATGTTCCTCATCCTCTCCTAATGAACTCGTACTTTTCTTATGTAATTCCCTTTATCTTCAAAAAATAAATAATAATAATAATAATAATAATAATAAAAATAAAAAGATTCCACACATTGTTATTAGATTTTCAGCATTGCAGAACTATTTTTATTTTTTATAAACTTAAGTTTAAAATTTCAAAACATTACATATTGGAACCTCCTCCAAGTTCGATTGTAGGGAGTGTGTTATCCTTATGCTGAAGGAGACATCAGAAAGCCTGATTGAAAAAAAAAAAACTAAAACAAACCTAAATTCTGGGAAAATGTTCTGTGGACCAAATGAGACAAAATTAGAGCTATTTAGCAATACAGATCAGCACTGTGATTCCAGATGAAACATGGGGGAGGTTTGATAACGCTGGGTGCCTTGCTTTGGTGCATCTTGTACTGGGGTGGCCTTGAACGTGCTCAAAGCATCACAAAATCAGCCCATTACCAGGGGTTGATGGAGTCCAATGTTCAACCACAGTGTCCAAAAAATAAATAGGTCTCCATTGAAGGTTGGAGGGGTCTTCCAGGAGGACAAGGATCTCAAACACACATAAAAAAAAGCACCCTTGAATGGTTCAAAAGAAGGAGGCTTGGACTTTTCTAGAGTGACCAGTGAAGAGTCCAGAGTCCGAATCACATCCAGAACCTATGGCGCGATCTGAAAACAGCAGTTGGTCGGAGGACGCCACCTCAAACGTTGAAGAATTAGAGCAGGTTGCCGCTGAAGACTGGTGCCAAATTGACTGTAAGAAAGGTGTAGGAAGCTCATTGATGGCTACCAGACGCGTTTGTCAGCAGTTATCTTGGCCAGCGGTTGTGCTAGCTCTGGGGTGCTAATAATTTAGTCCATGCCATTTTGCAAAAATACAATTGGTTCCGCAATGTTAAAAAAATCTAATAACAAATCAAAATCTGGAATGTTTTTCAATTTCAACTTATTTGAGAAGAAATAGAGAATTCTTCAAGAAAAGTGAAATTGTGACAATATACAACTGTAATGAAAATAGTAAAACAATGGATTGATCATCTGTTTGCAGGGTGAATATCAATTTTGTGAGGATGTTGAAGTCTAATATTTTTCTGTAAAATGTAAATTATTGTTTCAAGGGCTCATCAATTGGGAACCTTGATTTCAGTTTGGCCACAAAACAATGTTTTTATAGTGGTTGAATTACACTGTCTGTCTGTATGGTGAGAGACAGACAAATCAAATCACATTTTATTGGTCACATACACATGGTTAGCAGATGTTATTGTGAGTGTAGCGAAGTGCTTCTGCTTCTAGATCCGACAGTGTAGCAGTATCTAACAGGTAATATCTAACAAATTCAACAGCAAAACCTAATATCTAACAAATTCCACAACAAAACCTAATACACACAATCTAGTAAAGGAATGGGATAAGAATATATAAGTATAAAATATATGGATGAGAAACGACAGTGGGTTAGGGTATAAAACAGACAGTGGGTTAGGGTAGGAAACAGACAGACTGTGGGTTAGGGTAGGAAACAGACAGACTGTGGGTTAGGGTAGGAAACAGACAGTGGGTTAGGGTATAAAACAGACAGTGGGTTAGGGTAGGTAACAGACAGACTGTGGGTTAGGGTAGGAAACAGACATTGGGTTAGGGTAGGAAACAGACAGACTGTGGGTTAGGGTAGGAAACAGACAGTGGGTTAGGGTATAAAACAGACAGTGGGTTAGGGTAGGAAACAGACAGACTGTGGGTTAGGGTATAAAACAGACAGTGGGTTAGGGTAGGAAACAGACAGACAGTGGGTTAGGGTATGAAACAGACAGTGGGTTAGGGTATGAAACAGACAGTGGGTTAGGGTAGGAAACAGACAGTGGGTTAGGGTATGAAACAGACAGTGGGTTAGGGTAGGAAACAGACAGACAGTGGGTTAGGGTAGCAAACAGACAGTGGGTTAGGGTATGGAACAGACAGTGGGTTAGGGTAGGAAACAGACAGACAGTGGGTTAGGGTATGAAACAGACAGTGGGTTAGGGTATGAAACAGACAGTGGGTTAGGGTAGGAAACAGACAGTGGGTTAGGGTATGAAACAGACAGACAGTGGGTTAGGGTATGAACCAGACAGTGGGTTAGGGTATGAAATAGACAGTGGGTTAAGGTATGAAACAGACAGTGGGTTAGGGTATGAAACAGACAGTGGGTTAGGGTATGAAATAGACAGTGGGTTAGGGTATGAAACAGACAGTGGGTTAGGGTATGAAACAGACAGTGGGTTAGGGTATGAAATAGACAGTGGGTTAGGGTATGAATCAGACAGTGGGTTAGGGTATGAAACAGACAGACAGTGGGTTAGGGTATGAAACAGACAGTGGGTTAGGGTATGAAACAGACAGTGGGTTAGGGTAGGAAACAGACAGTGGGTTAGGGTAGGAAACAGACAGTGGGTTAGGGTAGGAAACAGACAGTGGGTTAGGGTATGAAACAGACAGTGGGTTAGGGTAGGAAACAGACAGTGGGTTAGGGTATGAAACAGACAGTGGGTTAGGGTATGAAATAGACAGTGGGTTAGGGTATGAAACAGACAGTGGGTTAGGGTATGAAACAAACAGTGTATTAAACAGACAGTGGGTTAGGGTAGGTAACAGACAGTGGGTTAGGGTAGGAAACAGACAGTGGGTTAGGGTAGGAAACAGACAGTGGGGTAGGGTATGAAACAGACAGTGGGGTAGGGTAGGAAACAGACAGTGGGTTAGGGTAGGAAACAGACAGACTGTGGGTTAGGGTAGGAAACGGACAGTGGGTTAGGGTAGGAAACAGACAGTGGGTTAGGGTATGAAACAGACAGTGGGTTAGGGTATGAAACAGACAGTGGGTTAGGGTATGAAACAGACAGACAGTGGGTTAGGGTATGAAACAGACAGTGGGTTAGGGTATGAAATAGACAGTGTATGAAACAGACAGTGGGTTAGGGTAGGTAACAGACAGACAGTGGGTTAGGGTATGAAACAGACAGACAGTGTGTTAGGGTATGAAACAGACAGTGGGTTAGGGTAGAAAAACAGACAGACAGTGGGTTAGGGTATGAAACAGACAGTGGGTTAGGGTATGAAACAGACAGTGCGTTAGGGTATGAAACAGACAGACAGTGGGTTAGGGTAGGAAACAGACTGTGGGTTAGGGTAGGAAACAGACAGTGGGTTAGGGTAGGAAACAGACAGACAGTGGGTTACGGTATGAAACAGACAGACAGAGGGTTATGGTATGAAACAGACAGACAGTGGGTTAGGGTAGGAAACAGACAGACAGTGGGGTACGGTATGAAACAGACAGACAGAGGGTTATGGCAGGAAACAGACAGACAGTGAGTTAGGGTGAGACACAGACAGACAGAGGGTTATGGTAGGAAACAGACAGACTGTGGGTTAGGGTATAAAACAGACAGTGGGTTAGGGTAGGAAACAGACAGACTGTGGGTTAGGGTAGGAAACAGACAGTGGGTTAGGGTAGGAAACAGACAGACAGTGGGTTAGGGTAGGTAACAGACAGTGGGTTAGGGTAGGTAACAGACAGTGGGTTAGGGTATGTAACAGACAGACATTGGGTTAGGGTAGGTAACAGACAGTGGGTTAGGGTATAAAACAGACAGTGGGTTAGGGTAGGTAACAGACAGTGGGTTAGGGTATAAAACAGACAGTGGGTTAGGGTATGTAACAGACAGACATTGGGTTAGGGTATGAAACAGACAGTGGGTTAGGGTAGGAAACAGACAGACTGTGGGTTAGGGTAGGAAACAGACAGACCGTGGGTTAGGGTAGGAAACAGACAGTGGGTTAGGGTAGGAAACAGACAGTGGGTTAGGGTATGAAACAGACAGTGGGTTAGGGTATGAAACAGACAGTGGGTTAGGGTATGAAACAGACAGTGGGTTACGGTATGAAACGGACAGTGGGTTAGGGTATGAAACAGACAGTGAGTTAGGGTATGAAATAGACAGTGGGTTAGGGTATGAAACAGACAGACAGTGGGTTAGGGTATGAAACAGACAATGGGTTACGGTATGAAACGGACAGTGGGTTAGGGTATGAAATAGACAGTGGGTTAGGGTATGAAACAGACAGTGGGTTGGAGTATGAAACAGACAGTGGGCTAGGGTATGAAACAGACAGTGGGTTAGGGTATGAAACAGACAGTGGGTTAGGGTATGAAACAGACAGTGGGTTAGGGTATGAAACAGACAGTGGGTTAGGGTATGAAACAGACAGTGGGTTAGGGTATGAAACAGACAGTGGGTTAGGGTATGAAACAGACAGACATTGGGTTAGGGTATGAAACAGACAGACAGTGGGTTACGGTATGAAATAGACAGACAGAGGGTTATGGTATGAAACAGACAGACAGTGGGTTAGGGTATGAAACAGACAGACAGTGGGTTACGGTATGAAATAGACAGACAGAGGGTTATGGTATGAAACAGACAGACAGTGGGTTAGGGTATGAAACAGACAGACAGTGGGTTACGGTATGAAATAGACAGACAGAGGGTTATGGTATGAAACAGACAGACAGTGAGTTAGGGTGAGACACAGACAGACAGAGGGTTATGGTAGGAAACAGACAGACAGAGGGTGTGTATGGCAATCATATTTATAAAGAATTCTGATTTAACAATTTTGTTAGAAAACAGAGATGGTTATCAGTTATTAAGCTGTTTCCTTCTATCCAGTGGCTGGTCTGATCTTCATTGTAATTCTTTTCAGGGAGTGTGTGAAGCCTTTCCATGTATTCCAGTTGATGCCAACACCAAAGACAGACTCCCCCCACGCATATATCCCATTGGGATTAGCCCAATGGCAGTTGTAGTACCAAAATCCACCGTAGTATATCTGGCCACAGTTGTTGTCGTTAAGGTCCTGGTCTTTATCTAACGTTGTAAATTTCTGACCACTGTGATGAGTCATGGAATCTCCTGAGGATAAGAACATAGATTTCTGACTACTGTAATGAGTCATGGATTCTCCTGAGGATAAGAACAATGATTTCTGACTACTGTGATGAGTCATGGATTCTCCTGAGGATAAGAACAATGATTTCTGACTACTGTAATGAGTCATGAAATCTCCTGAGGATAAGAACATAGATTTCTGACTACTGTGATGAGTCATGAAATCTCCTGAGGATAAGAACATAGATTTCTGACTACTGTGATGAGTCATGGAATCTCCTGAGGATAAGAACAAAGAACACAGGCCAGCAACACGAGGAAAGGGCTCTAGGTAACCTAATGATAATACTTCCACTGGGATAAGAATATATAAGTATAAAATATATGGATGAGAAACGTCAGTGGGTTAGGGTATAAAACAGACAGTGGGTTAGGGTAGGAAACAGACTGTGGGTTAGGGTATAAAACAGACAGTGGGTTAGGGTAGGAAACAGACAGTGGGTTAGGTATACAACAGACAGTGGGTTAGGGTAGGAAACAGACAGACTGTGGGTTAGGGTAGGAAACAGACAGTGGGTTAGGGTAGGTAACAGACAAACTGTGGGTTAGGGTAGGAAACAGACAGACTGTGGGTTAGGGTATAAAACAGACAGTGGGTTAGGGTAGGAAACAGACAGACTGTGGGTTAGGTAGGGAAACAGACAGTGGGTTAGGGTAGGAAACAGACAGACAGTGGGTTAGGGTAGGTAACAGACAGTGGGTTAGGGTATAAAACAGACAGTGGGTTAGGGTAGGTAACAGACAGACATTGGGTTAGGGTATGAAACAGACAGTGGGTTAGGGTAGGAAACAGACAGACTGTGGGTTAGGGTAGGAAACAGACAGACCGTGGGTTAGGGTAGGAAACAGACAGTGGGTTAGGGTAGGAAACAGACAGTGGGTTAGGGTATGAAACAGACAGTGGGTTACGGTATGAAACGGACAGTGGGTTAGGGTATGAAACAGACAGTGAGTTAGGGTATGAAATAGACAGTGGGTTAGGGTATGAAACAGACAGACAGTGGGTTAGGGTATGAAACAGACAATGGGTTACGGTATGAAACGGACAGTGGGTTAGGGTATGAAATAGACAGTGGGTTAGGGTATGAAACAGACAGTGGGTTGGAGTATGAAACAGACAGTGGGCTAGGGTATGAAACAGACAGTGGGTTAGGGTATGAAACAGACAGTGGGTTAGGGTATGAAACAGACAGTGGGTTAGGGGTATGAAACAGACAGTGGGTTAGGGTATGAAACAGACAGTGGGTTAGGGTATGAAACAGACAGTGGGTTAGGGTATGAAACAGACAGACATTGGGTTAGGGGTATGAAACAGACAGACAGTGGGTTCACGGTATGAAATAGACAGACAGAGGGTTATGGTATGAAACAGACAGACAGTGGGTTAGGGTATGAAACAGACAGACAGTGGGTTACGGTATGAAATAGACAGACAGAGGGTTATGGTATGAAACAGACAGACAGTGGGTTAGGGTATGAAACAGACAGACAGTGGGTTACGGTATGAAATAGACAGACAGAGGGTTATGGTATGAAACAGACAGACAGTGAGTTAGGGGTGAGACACAGACAGACAGAGGGTTATGGTAGGAAACAGACAGACAGAGGGTGTGTATGGCAATCATATTTATAAAGAATTCTGATTTAACAATTTTGTTAGAAAACAGAGATGGTTATCAGTTATTAAGCTGTTTCCCTTCTATCCAGTGGCTGGTCTGATCTTCATTGTAATTCTTTTCAGGGAGTGTGTGAAGCCTTTCCATGTATTCCAGTTGATGCCAACACCAAAGACAGACTCCCCCCACGCATATATCCCATTGGGATTAGCCCAATGGCAGTTGTAGTACCAAAATCCACCGTAGTATATCTGGCCACAGTTGTTGTCGTTAAGGTCCTGGTCTTTATCTAACGTTGTAAATTTCTGACCACTGTGATGAGTCATGGAATCTCCTGAGGATAAGAACATAGATTTCTGACTACTGTAATGAGTCATGGATTCTCCTGAGGATAAGAACAATGATTTCTGACTACTGTGATGAGTCATGGATTCTCCTGAGGATAAGAACAATGATTTCTGACTACTGTAATGAGTCATGAAATCTCCTGAGGATAAGAACATAGATTTCTGACTACTGTGATGAGTCATGAAATCTCCTGAGGATAAGAACATAGATTTCTGACTACTGTGATGAGTCATGGAATCTCCTGAGGATAAGAACAAAGAACACAGGCCAGCAACACGAGGAAAGGGCTCTAGGTAACCTAATGATAATACTTCCACTGGGATAAGAATATATAAGTATAAAATATATGGATGAGAAACGTCAGTGGGTTAGGGTATAAAACAGACAGTGGGTTAGGGTAGGAAACAGACTGTGGGTTAGGGTATAAAACAGACAGTGGGTTAGGGTAGGAAACAGACAGTGGGTTAGGGTATACAACAGACAGTGGGTTAGGGTAGGAAACAGACAGACTGTGGGTTAGGGTAGGAAACAGACAGTGGGTTAGGGTAGGTAACAGACAGACTGTGGGTTAGGGTAGGAAACAGACAGACTGTGGGTTAGGGTATAAAACAGACAGTGGGTTAGGGTAGGAAACAGACAGACTGTGGGTTAGGGTAGGAAACAGACAGTGGGTTAGGGTAGGAAACAGACAGACAGTGGGTTAGGGTAGGTAACAGACAGTGGGTTAGGGTATAAAACAGACAGTGGGTTAGGGTAGGTAACAGACAGACATTGGGTTAGGGTATGAAACAGACAGTGGGTTAGGGTAGGAATCACAGACAGACTGTGGGTTAGGGTAGGAAACAGACAGACCGTGGGTTAGGGTAGGAAACAGACAGTGGGTTAGGGTAGGAAACAGACAGTGGGTTAGGGTATGAAACAGACAGTGGGTTACGGTATGAAACGGACAGTGGGTTAGGGTATGAAACAGACAGTGAGTTAGGGTATGAAATAGACAGTGGGTTAGGGTATGAAACAGACAGACAGTGGGTTAGGGTATGAAACAGACAATGGGTTACGGTATGAAACGGACAGTGGGTTAGGGTATGAAATAGACAGTGGGTTAGGGTATGAAACAGACAGTGGGTTGGAGTATGAAACAGACAGTGGGCTAGGGTATGAAACAGACAGTGGGTTAGGGTATGAAACAGACAGTGGGTTAGGGTATGAAACAGACAGTGGGTTAGGGTATGAAACAGACAGTGGGTTAGGGTATGAAACAGACAGTGGGTTAGGGTATGAAACAGACAGTGGGTTAGGGTATGAAACAGACAGACATTGGGTTAGGGTATGAAACAGACAGACAGTGGGTTACGGTATGAAATAGACAGACAGAGGGTTATGGTATGAAACAGACAGACAGTGGGTTAGGGTATGAAACAGACAGACAGTGGGTTACGGTATGAAATAGACAGACAGAGGGTTATGGTATGAAACAGACAGACAGTGGGTTAGGGTATGAAACAGACAGACAGTGGGTTACGGTATGAAATAGACAGACAGAGGGTTATGGTATGAAACAGACAGACAGTGAGTTAGGGTGAGACACAGACAGACAGAGGGTTATGGTAGGAAACAGACAGACAGAGGGTGTGTATGGCAATCATATTTATAAAGAATTCTGATTTAACAATTTTGTTAGAAAACAGAGATGGTTATCAGTTATTAAGCTGTTTCCCTTCTATCCAGTGGCTGGTCTGATCTTCATTGTAATTCTTTTCAGGGAGTATGTGAAGCCTTTCCATGTATTCCAGTTGATGCCAACACCAAAGACAGACTCCCCCCACGCATATATCCCATTGGGATTAGCCCAATGGCAGTTGGAGTACCAAAATCCACCGTAGAATATCTGGCCACAGTTGTTGTCGTTAAGGTCCTGGTCTTTATCTAACGTTGTAAATTTCTGACCACTGTGATGAGCCATGGAATCTCCTGAGGATAAGAACATAGATTTCTGACCACTGTGAAGAGTCATGGAATCTCCTGAGGATAAGAACATAGATTTCTGACCACTGTGATGAGTCATGAAATCTCCTGAGGATAAGAACATAGATTTCTGACTACTGTGATGAGTCATGGATTCTCCTGAGGATAAGAACAATGATTTCTGACTACTGTGATGAGTCATGGAATCTCCTGAGGATAAGAACATAGATTTCTGACCACTGTGATGAGTCATGAAATCTCCTGAGGATAAGAAGATAGATTTCTGACTACTGTGATGAGTCATGGAATCTCCTGAGGATAAGAACAAAGAACACAGGCCAGCAACACAAGGAAAGGGCTCTAGGTAACCTAATGATAATACTTCCACTGGGATAAGAATATATAAGTATAAAATATATGGATGAGAAACGACAGTGGGTTAGGGTATAAAACAGACAGTGGGTTACGGTATGAAACAGACAGACTGTGGGTTAGGGTATAAAACAGACAGTGGGTTAGGGTAGGAAACAGACAGACTGTGGGTTAGGGTAGGAAACAGACAGTGGGTTAGGGTAGGTAACAGACAGACTGTGGGTTAGGGTAGGAAACAGACAGACTGTGGGTTAGGGTATAAAACAGACAGTGGGTTAGGGTAGGAAACAGACAGACTGTGGGTTAGGGTAGGAAACAGACAGTGGGTTAGGGTAGGAAACAGACAGACAGTGGGTTAGGGTAGGTAACAGACAGTGGGTTAGGGTATAAAACAGACAGTGGGTTAGGGTAGGTAACAGACAGACATTGGGTTAGGGTATGAATCAGACAGTGGGTTAGGGTAGGACACAGACAGACTGTGGGTTAGGGTAGGAAACAGACAGACCGTGGGTTAGGGTAGGAAACAGACAGTGGGTTAGGGTAGGTAACAGACAGACAGTGGGTTAGGGTATGAAACGGACAGTGGGTTAGGGTATGAAACAGACAGTGGGTTAGGGTAGGAAACAGACAGTGTGTTAGGGTATGAAACAGACAGTGGGTTAGGGTATGAAACAGACAGTGGGTTAGGGTATGAAACAGACAGTGGGTTAGGGTATGAAACAGACAGACAGTGGGTTAGGGTATGACACAGACAGTGGGTTAGGGTAGGAAACAGACAGTGTATGAAACAGACAGTGGGTTAAGGTATGAAACAGACAGTGGGTTAGGGTATGAAACAGACAGTGGGTTAGGGTATGAAGCAAACAGTGTATGAAACAGACAGTGGGTTAGGGTAGGTAACAGACAGTGTATGAAACAGACAGTGGGTTAGGGTATGAAACAGACAGTGGGTTAGGGTAGGAAACAGACAGACAGTGGGTTATGATATGAAACATACAGTGGGTTAGGGTATGAAATAGACGGTGTATGAAACAGACAGTGGGTTAGGGTAGGTAACAGACATACAGTGGGTTAGGGTATGAAATAGACAGTGTATGAAACAGACATTGGGTTAGGGTAGGTAACAGACAGACAGTGGGTTAGGGTATGAAACGGACAGTGGGTTAGGGTAAGAAACAGACAGTGGGTTAGGGTATGAAACAGACAGTGGGTTAGGGTATGAAACAGACAGTGGGTTAGGGTAGGAAACAGACAGTGGGTTAGGGTAGGAAACAGACAGTGGGTTAGGGTAGGAAACAGACAGTGGGTTAGGGTAGGAAACAGACAGTGGGTTAGGGTATGAAACAGACAGTGGGTTAGGGTATGAAATAGACAGTGGGTTAGGGTATGAAACAGACAGTGGGTTAGGGTATGAAATAGACAGTGTATGAAACAGACAGTGGGTTAGGGTAGGTAACAGACAGACAGTGGGTTAGGGTATGAAACAGACAGACAGTGTGTTAGGGTATGAAACAGACAGTGGGTTAGGGTAGAAAAACAGACAGACAGTGGGTTAGGGTATGAAACAGACAGTGGGTTAGGGTATGAAACAGACAGTGGGTTAGGGTATGAAACAGACAGACAGTGGGTTAGGGTATGAAACAGACAGACAGTGGGTTAGGGTATGAAACAGACAGAGGGTTAGGGTAGGAAACAGACTGTGGGTTAGGGTATGAAACAGACAGTGGGTTAGGGTATGAAACAGACAGACAGTGGGTTACGGTATGAAACAGACAGACATTGGGTTACGGTATGAAACAGACAGACAGAGGGTTACGGTATGAAATAGACAGACAGAGGGTTATGGTATGAAACAGACAGACAGTGGGTTAGGGTATGAAACAGACAGACAGTGGGTTACGGTATGAAATAGACAGACAGAGGGTTACGGTATGAAACAGACAGACAGTGAGTTAGGGTGAGACACAGACAGACAGAGGGTTATGGTAGGAAACAGACAGACAAGAGGGTTTGTTTGGCAATCATATTCATAAAGAATTTTTATTTAACAATTTTGTTAGAAAACAGAGATGGTTATCAGTTATTAAGCTGTTTCCCTTCTATCCAGTGGCTGGTCTGATCTTCATTGTAATTCTTTTCAGGGAGTATGTGAAGCCTTTCCATGTTTTCCAGTTGATGCCAACACCATAGACAGACTCCCCCCATGCATATATCCCATTGGGATTAGCCCAATGGCAGTTGTAGTACCAAAATCCACCGTAGTATATCTGGCCACAGTTGTTGTCGTTAAGGTCCTGGTCTTTATCTAACGTTGTAAATTTCTGACCACTGTGATGAGTCATGGAATCTCCTGAGGATAAGAACATAGATTTCTGACCACTGTGATGAGTCACGGAATCTCCTGAGGATAAGAACATAGATTTCTGACCACTGTGATGAGTCACGGAATCTCCTGAGGATAAGAACATAGATTTCTGACCACTGTGATGAGTCACGGAATCTCCTGAGGATAAGAACATAGATTTCTGACCACTGTGATGAGTCATGGAATCTCCTGAGGATAAGAACATAGATTTCTGACCACTGTGATGAGTCATGTAATCTCCTGAGGATAAGAACAAAGAACACAGGCCAGCAACACAAGGAAAGGGCTCTAGGTAACCTAATGATAATACTTCCACTGGCAAATCTTCAGTTATAAAACCTTAATGACGGATTTTCTTGGACTGTTTTTCCTATAAAAATAAATAAATTCTGGTGCTATATTCTTGGACCTTTTTATTGGAATTTCTTTCCTTGGACAATATAAGTTGTCACATACCTGCTCCTCCATCTGTGAATGAGCCCAGCGTTAGCAGGTATCCTTCAGCCTCTGGTCCAACAGAGAAGGAGGAGTACTGAGCATAGACGTGCTTCCCCTCAAAGTCCTCCATGTCCACCCTCAGCTCATAGGTCTTTTTCATAGTCAGGAGATGCATCGTCTCCAGTCCTGGAGAATAGTACCAGCATAGAAGCACACCGCGTTGTTGGAATATAATGACAAATGAACTCACATGAAAGAGGACAAACAGGATGAGCTCATTCTCGGGAACAGGGATCTAAGAGGGGAATGTTCTGGTGGCTAGACATTCAATCAGTTCTTACCCAGCCAGTACTCTCCAGCTGCGCTCCCAAACCCACTCCTGTACTCATTCCACTTTCTGTGGAAGTTCACTGATCCATCCTGTCTGTTCTGAATCACCTGATTAAGAGAGGGACGTTGTTTAAACGATTGACCGGTTTTAATGGGAAACCAGTGATTATGTGTAAAGAAGGACAACGAAGAGAACACGTGCACAACACTGTGTCTATGACCTGGTACTGGTTCAACAACACTGTGTCTATGACCTGGTACTGGTTCAACAACACTGTGTCTATGACCTGGTACTGGTTCAACAACACTGTGTCTATGTCCTGGTACTGGTTCAACAACACTGTGTCTATGTCCTGGTACTGGTTCAACAACACTGTGTCTATGTCCTGGTACTGGTTCAACTACACTGTGTCTATGTCCTGGTACTGGTTCAACAACACTGTGTCTATGACCTGGTACTGGTTCAACAACACTGTGTCTATGTCCTGGTACTGGTTCAACAACACTGTGTCTATGTCCTGGTACTGGTTCAACTACACTGTGTCTATGTCCTGGTACTGGTTCAACAACACTGTGTCTATGTCCTGGTACTGGTTCAACTACACTGTGTCTATGTCCTGGTACTGGTTCAACTAAACTGTGCCTATGTCCTGGTACTGGTTCAAATACACATTGTCTATGTCCTGGTACTGGTTCAACCACACTGTGTCTATGACCTGGTACTGGTTCAACTAAACAGTATATGTCCTGGTACTGGTTCAACTACACTGTGTCTATGTCCTGGTACTGGTTCAACAACACTGTGTCTATGACCTGGTACTGGTTCAACAACACTATGTATATGTCCTGGTACTGGTTCAACAACACTGTGTCTATGACCTGGTACTGGTTCAACAACACTATGTATATGTCCTGGTACTCAACCTCACGTGGGATATGACTTGGGACTCAACCTCACGTGGGATATGACTTGGGACTCAACCTCACGTGGGATATGACTTGAAACTCAACCTCCCGTGGGATATGACTTGGGACTACACCTCACGTGGGATATGACTTGGGACTCAACCTCACGTGGGATATGACTTGGGACTCAACCTCATGTGGGATATGACTTGGGACTCAACCTCACGTGGGATATGACTTGGGACTCAACCTCACGTGGGTAAGGGAAGACCCCCATGAAATGGACAAAAATGAATGGCAACATATTGCCATTGGAACAAACATACACACGATGGAAAAGAGTGCCCAAATGTACGCCAAGTTTAGTGTATTTCTTATGGCAACGGCATACGGCAAATGCCAAGTGTAATAACTCAAAATTACTATAGGTGGCGAGCGTTCCAACGGGCAAAACATATTGCAAATGTACATGAAGACAAGACCCAAGGGTCAAATTTTGACATTTCCCAAAAAATATCAAAATAACTATACCTCCTAAAAAGTGCTTTCTGGGCGTTTTTGCGATTCTAACGACTTTTAGTTATAATCTCACGCATAGAAGATGTGTATAAACATATTCTTGTCTAATTTTAATAAAGTTAATTTTTATTAACTTTTTATTGTCCATTTGCAATATGTTTTGTCCATTTGCAATATGTTACCATAGGAAGTCAAAAGTCATGATGTTATGTCCATTTACATATATCGTCATAGGAAGTCGGCTTCGAACCCAAAAGTCAGTGAGCAATGTCCAAATGGCATTTAAACTGACAAAATGATATATATCACTATGTTAAGCCCTCAATCATCCTATAGGGTCTATTTTTTGAAAACGTCCAAAATGACCAGGGTGCCTACATTGGGATCGTGGATCTTAAAAGCCCATTGAAACATATTGCAAATGTACAGTGAAACATATTGCAAATGTACAGTACATTTACCAGGTCCATATTTTCAAAAAGGGTTTTAAATGACTTTAGGGGGCTGCTCCTGGTCCAGGATCTTTATGGGAGTATCCCACTATGGCCCCTAAGTCAGTGGGAGAAGCCCTGCTCATTTATGGAGTTCTTTCAATTTTAAAAAAGTTGAAAGGCTGAGTGAATCATCTCCTGAGATTATGTTAATGCCACCTTCCCTGAAAGCTTATTTAGTCAAAAATGCATTTAGGGGGGTGCAGTGCCTCCAGGATCCGTATGGGAGCATCCCACTATGGCCCTAAGTCAGTGGGAGAAGCCCTGCTCATTTATGGAGGTTTTCAAAAAATGTTCAAAAATGACAGAGTCCACACTCTCTTCCATTGCTTTGTACAGTACATTTGCAATATGTTTCACTGTACATTTGCAATATGTTTCAATGGGCTTTAACATCACGAATATGACAAGATCTAAAATACTTCAGGAATGGTCAATTGACTGCCCATTGATCTCAGGATGGCCAGGATTGATAGCGGTACCTGTCCATAGCTCGTTAGTGTTGATTTCAACATGTAAAAAAAAAGCCCATTGAAACATATTGCAAATGTACAGTGAAACATATTGCAAATGTACAGTACATTTACCAGGTCCATATTTTCAAAAGGGTTTTAAATGACTTTAGGGGGCTGCTCCTGGTCCAGGATCCGTATGGGAGCATCCCACTATGGCCCTAAGTCAGTGGGAGAAGCCCTTGCTGATTTATGGAGGTTTTCAAAAAGAAGTCCACACTCTCTTCCATTGCTTTGTACAGTACATTTGCAATATGTTTCACTGTACATTTGCAATATGTTTCAATGGGCTGTTAACATCACGAATATGACAAGCTCTAAAATCCTGCAGGAATGGCCAATTGACTGCCCGTTGATCTCAGGATGGCCAGGATTGATAGCGGTACCTGTCCATAGCTCGTTGGTGTTGATTTCAACATGTCAAAAAAAAGTCCATTGAAACATATTGCAAATGTACAGTGAAACATATTGCAAATGTACAGTACATTTGCAATATGTTTCAATGGGCTGTTAACATCACGAATATGACAAGCTCTAAAATCCTGCAGGAATGGCCAATTGACTGCCCGTTGATCTCAGGATGGCCAGGATTGATAGCGGTACCTGTCCATAGCTCGTTGGTGTTGATTTCAACATGTCAAAAAAAAGTCCATTGAAACATATTGCAAATGTACAGTGAAACATATTGCAAATGTACAGTACATTTGCAATATGTTTCAATGGGCTGTTAACATCACGAATATGACAAGCTCTAAAATACTTCAGGAATGGCCAATTGACTGCCCGTTGATCTCAGGATGGCCAGGATTGATAGCGGTACCTGTCCATAGCTCGTTGGTGTTGATTTCAACATGTCAAAAAGCCCATTGAAACATATTGCAAATGTACAGTGAAACATATTGCAAATGTACAGTACATTTGCAATATGTTTCAATGGGCTGTTAACATCACGAATATGACAAGCTCTAAAATCCTGCAGGAATGGCCAATTGACTGCTCGTTGATCTCGGGATGGCCAGGATTGATAGCGGTACCTGTCCATAGCTCGTTGGTGTTGATTTCAACATGTCAAAAAGCCCATTGAAACATATTGCAAATGTACAGTGAAACATATTGCAAATGTACAGTACATTTGCAATATGTTTCAATGGGCTTTAACATCACGAATATGACAAGCTCTAAAATCCTGCAGGAATGGCCAATTGACTGCCCGTTGATCTCAGGATGGCCAGGCTTGATAGCGGTACCTGTCCATAGCTCGTTGGTGTTGATTTCAACATGTCAAAAAAGCCCATTGAAACATATTGCAAATGTACAGTGAAACATATTGCAAATGTACAGTACATTTGCAATATGTTTCAATGGGCTTTAACATCACGAATATGACAAGCTCTAAAATACTGCAGGAAAGCCCAATTGACTGCCCGTTGATCTCAGGATGGCCGGGCTTGACGGTTTTAACTTATTGCAAATGGACAAAAGTCTGCCATAAAGTCACTATAATGAAAACGTAAAACACCTGAGTTCACGTTCTAGTTGCGGGTCCAGTTCCGACGTTATGTGTCGGCCTATCTGAGGCGACCCCAAATCCCGAGTTTCGCTCGATAGGTCATTCGAGCCCGAGCAGCGACCTTAATTGGTGCTGAAAATCCACGTTTTCCGGGCGTTGCTACGGGGTCCTTGAATGAGCTATCGGACAGAAACGTTAGGGTCCGTCTCTATGGGCCGAGGCGGTTCTAACGCACCTAGCCTTGTGTCTCTGGGACTTTTAGAAATTTTGTCATTTTAGTGATGTAAAAATGAATTGAAAATATTGCAAATGTACAAGGCTGTTTCTCGGCCTGTGAACCTTCTAGAGCCCCATAACTCACCGTGCACTATCGACATAAGCTCTAGAAAAGGGTTCTAAAGTTTCAGAGCTCTAGGTCTGACGGGTCTTTAATAGTTCGAGCGAAAGTAACTATTGCAGGCAGTGTGTGTCTGTAAGCCCCACACTATGTCACTCCCCATGGACTGTGTGCATGTGTGAGTTTTTCAAGGGATTCTGATGGGAGAAATGACTGATTTACAGTTCATTGGGGTTGCCTAATCACACATGTGAAGTTTTGGAAAATTGTGACCTTTTTAACCCTTGAAACAGACACTGTGACCACAATTTAAAGGCACTTCCGGTTGTCACAGGAAGCTGTAGGTAGACACATATCCTCATTGGGGTAGGCTTTAACAGAATCCTGAGTTTTAAGTCTGTAAGTTAAGAACTGACTGATTCACACAGGTTTGAAAGTCTGTTTTTCACCAACAGCAGGTTGGGTACTGTAAAACACCTTTAGGGTGATTTTAACCACTTCCGGTTGCTCCAGGAAGCTTAGAATCAACACAGGTAGACCTCATAGTGGCCTGATGGATTGCCATCAAAGACAGGTTCATAAGGCATTCATAACCCACATAGGCACCAGGTTGAATTTAGAGGAGCAGGCAATGTATTCCTATGGGGAGAGATGTCATAGCAAACGGTTTGATGTAAATACCCTGTTTTCACTGTTAAAGGTTAATGCCACAGGGTCAAAGTTAGGCTTGCACAGATCAGGAGGTCCTAAGGAACGCTCCTGAAGTCGAACCGTGCTTCTAACCCAAACGGTTCTGCCGCTGTCACCCAAAAGCAGCTGAAATTGAGGGCCAGGCTTCAGTTTGGGCCTACTTTTTGGCACAGTTGCTGCGGTCAGACCGAGTGAGCTACGGTCAAGCGTGGCGTCTCGTTGAACTCGGCAAGGCCTAGAGACTATGGTGATGCCATTGCAGGCTCTGTGTGTCTTCAAGCCCCACACTGTGTCACTCCATCCCATATCTGTGTTTGTGTGTGTCTGTGAGGGTTTTCTTGTAAATCTGATGGGAGAAATGACCCATTTACAGTTCATGAGGGTTGCCTAATCACACATATGAAGTTTTGGAAAGATGTGACCTTTTAACCCTTCGAAACAGCACCTATGACCCCTATTTAAAGCACTTCCGGTTGTCACAGGAAGCTGTAGGTAGACACATATCCTCATTGGGGTATGCTTTAACAGAATCCTGAGTTTTAAGTCTTTAGGTTAAGAACTGACTGATTTACACAGGGTTGAATTGTCTGTTTTTCACAAACTGCAGGTTGGGTCTATCAAAACACCTTTTGGGTGATTTTTACCACTTCCGGTTGCTCCAGGAAGCTTAGAATCAACACAGGTAGACCTCATAGTGGCCTGATGGATTGCCATCAAAGACAGGTTCATAAGACATTCATAACCCACATAGGCACCAGGTTGAATTTAGGGAGCAGGCAATGTATTCCTATGGGGAGAGATGTCATAGCAAACGGTTTGATGTAAATACCCTGTTTTCACTGTTAAGGGTTAATGCCACAGGGTCAAAGTTAGGCTTGCACAGATCGGGAGGTCCTAAGGAACGTTCCAGAAGTCGAATCGTGCTTCTAACCCAAACGGTTCTGCCGCTGTCACCCAAAAGCAGCTGGAAATTGAGGGCCAGGCTTCAGTTTGGGCCTACTTTTTGAACGGTTACTGCGGTCAGACCGAGGTGAGCTACGGTCAAGCGGGATATCTTGTTGAACTCAGGAAGGCCTAGAGACTATGGTGATGCCATTGCAGGCTCTGTGTGTCTTCAAGCCCCACACTGTGTCACTCCATCCCATATCTGTGTTTGTGTGTGTCTGTGAGGGTTTTCTTGTAAATCTGATGGGAGAAATGACCCATTTACAGTTCATGAGGGTTGCCTAATCACACATATGAAGTTTTGGAAAGATGTGACCTTTTTAACCCTTGAAACAGCACCTATGACCCTATTTAAAGCACTTCCGGTTGTCACAGGAAGCTGTAGTTAGACACATATCCTCATTGGGGTATGCTTTAACAGAATCCTGAGTTATAAGTCTTTAGGTTAAGAACTGACTGATTTACACAGGGTTGAATTGTCTGTTTTTCACAAACTGCAGGTTGGGTATATCAAAACACCTTTTGGGTGATTTTTACCACTTCCGGTTGCTCCAGGAAGCTTAGAATCAACACAGGTAGACCTCATAGTGGCCTGATGGATTGCTATCAAAGACAGGTTCATATGGCATTCATAACCGACATAGGCACCAGGTTGAATTTAGGGAGCAGGCAATGTATTCCTATGGGGAGAGATTTCATAGCAAGCGGTTTGATGTAAATACCCTGTTTTCACTGTTAAAGGTTAATGCCACACAGTCACGGTTAGGCTTGCTCAGATCGGGAGGACCTTAGGAACATTCCTGAAGTTGAATTGTGCTTCTAACCCAAACGGGTCTGCCGCTGTCACCCAAAAAATCAGCTGACATTTAGGGCCAGGCTTCATTTTGCGCCTACTTTTTTGCACGGTCTATGAGGTCAGAAGCGAGCTACAGTCAAGTGGGGCGTCTCGTTGAACTCGGCACGGCCTAGAGACTATGGTGATGCCCTTTTTGTGTTGATTTCAGTCTGTCATTTTGGTGATGTTTCAGCCCTATTCAAACATATTGCAAATGTACAAAAGTCAACGAGCAAGTCAGCGTCAATCAATCAATTAGATATCATTCTGACACCAAACTGATAAAACTGACACCAAACCCACTTTTTCCCATCTCATTTAGAAGCCAACAATCACATATATCAGGGCAGGCTCAAAATTCTGTTTAAATCATAGTAAAAATGTAAAACACCTAGTTACGTTCTAGCTGCGGGTCCAGTTCCGACATTATGTGTTGGCCTAGCTGAGGCGACCCGAATCTCAAGTTTATTTCGATAGGTCATTTGGAGTCCGAGCAGCGACCTTAATTGGTGCTGAAAATCCACGTTTTCCGGGCGTTGCTACGGGTCCTTGAATGAGCTATCGGACAGAAAGCGTTAGGGTCCGTCTCTATGGGCGGCGGTTCTAATGCACCTAGCCTTGTGTCTCTGGGACTTTTAGAACTTTTGTCATTTTAAGTGATGTAAAAATGAATTGAAAATATTGCAAATGTACGAGGCTGTTTCTCGGCCTGAAAACCTTCTAGAGCCCCGTAGCTCACCGTGCACGATCGACTAAAGGTCTAGAATGGGTTTCTAAAGTTTCAGAGCTCTAGGTCTGACGGTTCTTTAATAGTTCGAACAAAAGTAACTATTGCAGGCAGTGTCTGTCTGTAAGCCCCTCACTGTGTCATTCCCCATTGACTGTGCATGTGTGCTTTTTCAGAAAATCACAGAAAATCACAGAAATCACGTAGAGCTCCAGAAACCCACTTTAACGGATCCGTCTGAACACGCAGCAACTGGATCCATAACTTTTTTGGGGAAAAAAAATATTTTTCTCAACATTACGAATTTTTACCACTTCCGGTTGCTCCAGGAAGCTTAGAATCAACACAGGTAGACCTCATAGTGGCCTGATGGATTGCTATCAAAGACAGGTTCATATGGCATTCATAACCGACATAGGCACCAGGTTGAATTTAGGGGAGCAGGCAATGTATTCCTATGGGGAGAGATTTCATAGCAAACGGTTTGATGTAAATACCCTGTTTTCACTGTTAAAGGTTAATGCCACACAGTCACGGTTAGGCTTGCTCAGATCGGGAGGACCTTAGGAACATTCCTGAAGTTGAATTGTGCTTCTAACCCAAACGGGTCTGCCGCTGTCACCCAAAATCAGCTGACATTTAGGGCCAGGCTTCATTTTGCGCCTACTTTTTGCACGGTCTATGAGGTCAGAAGCGAGCTACAGTCAAGTGGGGCGTCTCGTTGAACTCGGCACGGCCTAGAGACTATGGTGATGCCCTTTTTGTGTTGATTTCAGTCTGTCATTTTGGTGATGTTTCAGCCCTATTCAAACATATTGCAAATGTACAAAAGTCAACGAGCAAGTCAGCGTCAATCAATCAATTAGATATCATTCTGACACCAAACTGATAAAAACTGACACCAAACCCACTTTTCCCATCTCATTTAGAAGCCAACAATCACATATATCAGGGCAGGCTCAAAATTCTGTTTAAATCATAGTAAAAATGTAAAACACCTAGTTACGTTCTAGCTGCGGGTCCAGTTCCGACATTATGTGTTGGCCTAGCTGAGGCGACCCCGAATCTCAAGTTTCGGCTCGATAGGTCATTTGGAGTCCGAGCAGCGACCTTAGTGGTGCTGAAAATCCACGTTTTCCGGGCGTTGCTACGGGGTCCTTGAATGAGCTATCGGACAGAAAGCGTTAGGGTCCGTCTCTATGGGCGAGGCGGTTCTAATGCACCTAGCCTTGTGTCTCTGGGACTTTTAGAACTTTTGTCATTTTCGTGATGTAAAAATGAATTGAAAATATTGCAAATGTACGAGGCTGTTTCTCGGCCTGAAAACCTTCTAGAGCCCCGTAGCTCACCGTGCACGATCGACTAAAGGTCTAGAATGGGTTTCTAAAGTTTCAGAGCTCTAGGTCTGGCGGTTCTTTAATAGTTCGAACAAAAGTAACTATTGCAGGCAGTGTCTGTCTGTAAGCCCCTCACTGTGTCATTCCCCATTGACTGTGCATGTGTGCTTTTTCAGAAAATCACAGAAAATCACAGAAATCACGTAGAGCTCCGAAACCCACTTTAACGGATCCGTCTGAACACGCAGCAACTGGATCCATAACTTTTTGGGGAAAAAATATTTTTCTCAACATTACGAATTGGGCGTTTGCCAATTAATCGAAAATTAAAAGAGATAAATGTCTGGTTCTTTTTTTCCTTACACGTAGGTTCATGTACTTTGACGTAAAGCTGTCAAATTAGTGCTCTATTTCCATTTTTCACCTTTAATCCCAGAAAATGGGCCTTATCTCAAAAACCGTGAGTCCCTAGCGCCATTCTGTTTCGGGGCCAACTGCCCATATGGCCAAACCCATGCCCACCAAGTTTAGTCTTCAAAGAGTTTTCGGTTTAGGAGAAAAAGCCAGGTCAATTAGGTGTATGTTTTGTACATTTGCAATATGAAGGCATTCGCCATCTGGTGGGATTAACATGAAGAGCGGAAAAATGAAAAAATGAATTTATTTTATTAAGCGGACATCGAAAGTCCGAGAAAGTTCGTTTGATGACTTCCTGGAAGATTAGGCCCTAGGGCACGGCCCGGCGGCGTCGGCTTATTTTAGAAACAATTTGGACGTCTAGTAAGGGCGTACATTTGCAATATGCAGTTTCTCATCAAACATACAGCAAATGCCATCCGCGTCCCTTATGTAGGATATGACTTGGGACTCAACCTCACGTGTTATATGACTTGGGACTCAACCTCACGTGGGATATGACTTGGGACTCAACCTCATGTGGGATATGACTTGAAACTCAACCTCCTGTGGGATATGATTTGGGACTACACCCCACGTGGGATATGACTTGGACTCAATCTCATTTGGGATATGGCTTGGGACTCAACCTCACGTGGGATATGACTTGGGACTACACCTCACGTGGGATATGACTTGGGACTCAACCTCACGTGGGATATGACTTGGGACTCAACCTCACGTGGGATATGACTTGGGACTCAACCTCACGTGGGATATGACTTGAAACTGGGATATGACTTGGGACTCAACCTCACGTGGGATATGACTTGGACTCAATTTCATTTGGGATATGACTTGGGACTCAACCTCACGTGGGTAAGGGAAGACCCCCATGAAATTGACAAAAATGAATGGCAGCATATTGCCATTGGACAAAACATACACAGGACGGAAAAGAGTGCCCAAATGGACGGCAGATCAATCAATTCTTATGGCAAATGGCATATGGCAAATGCCAAATGTAATAACTCAAAATTACTATAGGTGGCGAGAGCGCTCCAACGGGGCAAATCATATTGCATATGTACATGAAGTCGAGACCCAAAGGGTCAAATTTGGACATTTCTAAAAAAAATATCAAAATACCTACGCCCCCTAAAAAAGTGCTTTCTGGACCGTTTTTCGTGATTCTTTCGATTTTTGGATAATAACACGTATATAAGATGTGTATAAACATACCTTTGTCTAATTTTATTAATTTAGTTTTATTAACTTTATTGTCCAAGGCCTATGTTTTGTCCATTTGCAATATGTTACCATAGGAAGTCAAAAGTCAATGTCCAAATGGCGTATGTTTTGTCAATGAACCATGTCCAAATGGCATAAGAAATGTACAAATGCAATAAGATTCCATACAAAAGTATTGAAAGTGCCAAATCATGATGTTATGTCCATTTACATATATCATCATAGGAAGTCGGCTTCCGAACCCAAAAGTCAGTGAGCAATGTCCAAATGGCATTTAAACTGACAGCAAGTCAGCGTCCATCAGTCAATTAGATATCATTCTGACACCAAACTGATCAAAACTGACACCAAACCCACTTTTTCCAACTCGTTTAGAAGCCAACTATCACATATATCAGGGCAGGCTCAAAATTCACAGCGTCTTCTGTTTAAATCATAGTAAAAATGTAAAACACCTAGTTACGTTCTAGCTGCGGGTCCAGTTCCGACATTACGTGTAGGCCTAGCTGAGGCGACCCCGAATCTCGAGTTTCGCCTCGATAGGTCATTTGGAGTCCGAGCAGCGACCTTAATTGGTGCTGAAAATCCATGTTTTCCGGGCGTTGCTACGGGGTCCTTGAATGAGCTATCGGACAGAAACGTTATGGTCCGTCTCTATGGGCCGAGGCGGTTCTAATGCACCTAGGCTTGTGTCTCTGGGACTTTTAGAAATGTTGTCATTTTTCGCGATGTAAAAATGAATTGAAAATATTGCAAATGTACGAGGCTGTTTCTCGGCCTGAGAACGTTCTAGAGCCCCGTAACTCACCGTGCACTATCGACTAAAGGTCTAGAATGGGTTTCTAAAGTTTCAGAGCTCTAGGTCTGACGGTTCTTTGATAGTTTGAACAAAAGTAACTATTGCAGGCAGTGTCTGTCTGTAAGCCCCTCACTGTGTCATTCCCCATTGACTGTGCGTGTGTGTGATTTCAGAAAATCACAGAAATCACGTAGAGCTCCGAAACCCACGTTAACGGATTCCTCTGAACATGCCGCAACTGGATCCATAACCTTTTTTGGGAAAAAAAATATTTTTCTCAACATTACGAATTGTACATTTGACAATTTATCGAAAATTAAAACAGATAAATGTCTGGTTCTTTTTTTCCTTACACCGTAGGTTCATGTACTTTGACGTAAAGCTGTCAAATTAGTGCTCTCTTTCCATTTTTCACCTTTAATCCCAGAAAATGGGCCTTATCTCAAAAACCGTGAGTCCCTGACGCCATTCTGTTTCGGGGCCAACTGCCCATATGGCCAAACCCATGCCCACCAAGTTTCGTCTTCAAAGAGTTTTCGGTTTAGGAGAAAAAGCCAGGTCAATTAGGTGTATGTTTTGTACATTTGCAATATGAAGCCATTCGCCATCTGGTGGGATTAACCTGAAGGGCGGAAAAATGACAAAAATGAATTTATTTTATTAAACGGACATCGAAAGTCCGAGAAAGTTCATTTGATGACTTCCTGGAAGATTAGGCCCTGGGGCATGGCCCGACGCCGTCGACCTATTTTAGAAACAATTTCGGACGTCTAGTAAGGGACCTGTGTCTGTAAAATGTATATAGGTTCAGAACTTTAGTGAAATAGCACATAGCAAATATAGCAAATATATGGCAAATAGAAATCAAACTGGATGGACATCATATATTTATATGTATTTGTATGTATGTATGTGTATATGTATGTATATTTATATATATGTGGGTATGTGTATGTATATAAATATATATATTTACCCAAAAAATATATGGGGGATTGTAAATGATGCAGATAATTACATTGATGGAAGCTACAATCTATCTGCAATATTAAAGCTGATCTACCCTTAAAAAAATAAAAAATAAATAAATAAACAAAAACAAAAAAAACAAGCACTGAGTAAAAGGTCTGAGTACTTTTTATTTTTAATGAATTAGCAAAAATGTGTTGTGTGACAAAACTGCACATTTTAGAATGGCCTTTTATTGTCCCCAGCACAAGGTGATGATCATGCTGTTTAATCAGATTCTGGATATGCCACACCTGTCCGATGGATGGATTATCTTGGCAAAAGAGAAATGCTCACAAACAGGGATGTGAACAAATTTGTGCACAAAACTTGAGCAAAATATTTTTTTTGTGCGTATGGAAAATTTCAGGGATCTTTTATTTCAGCTCATGAAACATGGGACCAACACTTTACATGTTGCGTTTATATTTTTGTTCAGTGTACAAGAGTGTACTGTAATCTGAATACAGCAGCATACTGTCATTTTACAGCTATAACACCTTACATTTAGCTGCAAAAAAATACAGTTAGTTGTTGTATACTTCCTGAAAAAAATACAGTTTAGCTGTAAAAACATATTACTCTATTTTCACTGCAACTCAATAGCCAGTAACTTACTATAAAATAACTGGTACTTTTTTAAACGTTTGTGTCATAAATGTAAATGTAATCGGAAGTGAGTTCATTTACAGTAGAATTACTGTACAAATGTACAGCTATTGCTAACAGTGTTATTAAAAAAAACAAAAGTAAATACCTATGTGTATTTAAAGATTAGTAGAAACGTTGGATACTGACTGTCCACTTTCCTGGATTTGCACTGTCCATCGACATCTCACAGAACACCTGGACAGGTGAGGTGGATCCTGCAGGATAAATAGTGTAAACCCCATTCAGTCCAGAACCTGATTGGTACACCTCGTTACAGTCCACTGGTTGCAGGTAGGACTGTACCACCACGGGGACCAGTAGAGCCAGCATCAAGCTGAACTGCACCACAGGGTAGATGGATACAGCAGTTGTAATGTAAATACTGTCTAGTGATGGTTCATTAAAGATACATGTCTCATATTCACATTAGTATCTTTGACTGCTGTTTCTGCTTATTCTAATAATGGTTTATTAACACCTACCATCATTGTTGAGATAGATGTCCGTTTGCCTTTGAAGGAACTTTTGTATAGTTTACTAAAAAAGTTCACAAAAAAAAGTGTAAGTTGAATGGATTTACAACAGTATTCTTCAGGTCAAAGCTACTAATGGTTAAATATAGTTAAGGCAGAGGCTGTGCCATCGGATCGAACCACCTGTTCCGACCCCCAGGATGATTTTCCCACTGAACTAAACAAGTGTATCGTGTTCATTAAGTAAAAAAAGGCTACTGGACCAGTACCCTATGTCGAATGTGATGGTATATAACATATTTTAAAACTTCTTCAGGATTGGTGGGTCCCCTGTGGGACGGTTGAGCTAATGTAGGCTAATGCGATTAGCATGAGGTTGTAAGTAACAAGAACATTTCCCAGGACATAGACATATCTGATATGGGCAGAAAGCTTCAATTCTTGTTAATCTAACTGCACTGTCCAATTTACAGTAGCTATTACAGGGAAAGAATACCATGCTATTGTTTGAGGAGAGAGCACAGTTTTGAACATGACAAGTTATTAATAAACAAATTAGGCACATTTGGGCAGTCTTGATGAAATATTTTGAACAGAAATGCAATGGTTCATTGGATCAGTTTAAAACTTTGCACATACACTGCTTCCATCTTGTGGCCAAAATATAAATGGTCACCTGGGCCGGAATAATACATGATGGCCTTTCTCTTGCATTTCAAACATGACAGTACGAAAATACGGTTGTTTTTTTCTTTGTATTATCTTTTACCAGATCTAATGTGTTATATTCTCCTACGTTCCTTTCACATTTCCACAAACTTCAAAGTGTTTCCTTTCAAATGGTACCAGGAATATGCATATCCTTGCTTCAGGGCCTGAGCTACAGGCAGTTAGATTTGGGTATGTCATTTTCAGAATATATATTAAAAAAAAGGGGCCAATCCTTCAGAGTTTTAAGACGTTAAATGTGTAAATCTTTGTAGGTTATATGCTGTGCGGTCTTATATCTCCCCACCCAATTAATGTAACCTACTCTATATTGTAGCTAGAGACTGCCTGAATGTAACCTACTCTATATTATAGCTACAGACTGCCTGAATGTAATCTACTGTATATTGTAGCTAGAAACTGCCTGAATGTAACCTACTCTATATTATAGCTACAGACTGCCTGAATGTAATCTACTGTATATTGTAGCTAGAAACTGCCTGAATGTAACCTACTGTACGTTGTATCTAGAGACTTCCTGAATGTAAACTACTGTATGTTGTAGCTAGAGACTGCCTGAATGTAACCTACTGTATATTGTAGCTAGAGACTGCCTGAATGTAACCTACTGTATGTTGTAGCTAGAGACTGCCTGAATGTAATCTACTGTATGTTGTAGCTAGAGACTGCCTGAATGTAATCTACTCTATGTTGTAGCTAGAGACTGCCTGAATGTAACCTACTGTATGTTGTAGCTAGAGACTGCCTGAATGTAACCTACTGTATATTGTAGCGAGAGACTGCCTGAATGTAACCTACTGTATGTTGTAGCTAGAGACTGCCTGAATGTAACCTACTTTACGTTGCAGCTAGAGACTGCCTGAATGTAACCTACTGTATGTTGTAGCTAGAGACTGCCTGAATGTAACCTACTCTATGTTGTAGCTAGAGACTGCCTGAATGTAACCTACTGTACGTTGCAGCTAGAGACTGCCTGAATATAATCTACTGTACGTTGTATCTAGAAACTGCCTGAATGTAACCTACTGTACGTTGTATCTAGAGACTGCCTGAATGTAACCTACTGTATGTTGTAGCTAGAGACTGCCTGAATGTAACCTACTGTATATTGTAGCGAGAGACTGCCTGAATGTAACCTACTGTATGTTGTAGCTAGAGACTGCCTGAATGTAACCTACTTTACGTTGCAGCTAGAGACTGCCTGAATGTAACCTACTGTATCTTGTAGCTAGAGACTGCCTGAATGTAATCTACTGTATGTTGTAGCTAAAGAATTCCTGAATGTAATCTACTGTACGTTGTATCTAGAGACTGCCTGAATGTAACCTACTGCACGTTGTATCTAGAAACTGCCTGAATGTAACCTACTGTATGTTGTAGCTAGAGACTGCCTGAATGTAACCTACTGTATGTTGTAGCTAGAGACTGCCTGAATGTAACCTACTGTATGTTGTAGCTAGAGACTGCCTGAATGTAACCTACTGTATGTTGTAGCTAGAGACTGCCTGAATGTAACCTACTGTATGTTGTAGCTAGAGACTGCCTGAATGTAACCTACTGTATGTTGTAGCTAGAGACTGCCTGAATGTAATCTACTGTATGTTGTAGCTAAAGACTGTCTGAATGTAATCTACTGTATGTTGCAGCTAGAGACTGCCTGAATGTAACCTACTGTATGTTGTATCTATAGACTGCGTGAATGTAACCTACTCTATATTGTAGCTAGAGACTGCCTGAAAAGCAATAAAAAAAATGGCACTACTGCTTAGACAGTCTGTCTGCCCTGCTTCTACTCAGTCTGACTGTCTGCCCTACTGCTACTCAGACGCCCTACTGCTACTCAGACTGACTGTCTGCCCTACAGCTACTCAGACTGACTGTCTGCCCTGCTACTACTCAGACTGCCTGTCTACCCTACTGCTACTCAGACTGACTGTCTGCCCTACTGCTACTCAGACTGACTGTCTGCCCTACTGCTACTCAGACTGACTGTCTGCCCTACTGTTACTCAGACTGACTGTCTGCACTACTGCTACTCACTGTCAAGAAAGATAGGTCTTTAAAACTTTGAAGGATCCGCCCCTTTTAATATTTTTTGCCCAAAATGACATACGCAAATCTAACTGCCTGTATCTCAGGCCCTGAAGCAATGATATGCATATTCTTGGTACCATTTGAAAGGAAACACTTTGAAGTTTGTGGAAATGTGAAGGGAATGTAGGAGAATATAACACAAAATATTTGGTAAAAAGTAATACAAAGAAAAAACAAACCGTTTTTTGTATTTTTTTTGTACCATAATGAAATGCAAGAGAAATGTTTTGATTTTGGCCACTAGATGGCAGCAGTGTATGTGCAAAGTTTTAGACTGATCCAATGAACCATTGCATTTCTGTTCAAAATGTTTTGTCTATTTTGTTTATGAATAACTTTTCATGTTAAAAATGTTGCACTCTCCTCAAACAATAGCATGGTATTCTTTCCCTGTAATAGCTACTGTAAATTTGGCAGTTAGATTAACAAAAATGTAAGCTTTCTGCCAAAGTCAGATATGTCTATATCCTGGGAGATGTTCTTGTTACTTACAACCTCATGCTAATGGCATTAGCCTACAGTTAGCTCAACCATCCCGTGGAAGGGACATCGATCCCGAAGCAGAAAGAAAGAAGAAAAGAAGTGAGTGCATGAGCTTACCTGTATGAGTGACTGAGCAGATGTCTGCCCCACAAAGATGCACACCTCTTTTATAAAGACAACCAGAGCTCATTGCAACACTCAGTACATATCCTGGTCCACAACTCTTTTATAAAGATAACTAATCATTCCTGGAATCACTGTTGTCTGTAAACATTCCACTGGGCACAGACATCAGTTTAAAGTCTTGTTTGAGTTGTCAGCTATCAATATGAAATCAACACAAAAATGTCACCCTGTCATTGGATTTAGGTTAAAAGTTGAGTGAAAAAAAAGACAGAAATCGCTAAAGTTGATTACTTTTTGCAATTACAATCAGTTTTCCACTTTGATTCAACGTCATAACGTTTAAATATGTTTGTAGAAATGACGTGGAAACAATGTTGATTCAACCAGCTCTTTGCTCTTTCGCTGGGTACAGTTACATGCACTTATTGTGACCACTCAGACTAATATTATCATTCGATTAAAACGTTTACATGCTTTACAAGAAGACCAATTTCACTAATAATCCTGTTTCCATGAACAGATCTGAAATAAGGCTACCTGATGGGACTTTGCCGAAAATCGACAAAAGAAAAAGTAACGTTCTACCACAGCGACCATGTTATTTTTTGGGGGGAAGTCTTTGAGATCGTAGTTCGGACATATTAAGTTTGTATGTGAAAACTGTTTATAAAATGCATCATTTTAGTTTTTTTTCTGAACTCGCGTCACTTTTGCGGTGAAGAGGTGAAGCTTGCTCTGCTGATGCTAGCACCAGGTGTTTTATTCAGCATATGTTTACTTTGATTATGACGTTACGCCGACTAAGATAAGCAGAGTAAGGTGTTTGCATGACTAATGCCAGACTCGGGCCTACCAGCCTTAAAATCAGTTCAGTATCATATTATTAGTGTGCATGTAAACATACTCAATCTGGGTCAACTAGTCAAAATCCCACGTAAACAATGTAACACATTGTAACAGATAGATACAGATAGTTTTTCCGTATAGTCCAGGCGATATGTAAAAATTATGCTCCCTTTTTTCATAAAAGTAGGAAATGTGGTACACATTTTCAGATATGAAGCCGTCACGAAAACGACTCCTGGTGGCGGCCATATGAAAAAAAAAATATATAATATATAAATATATATATTTATATATTATATATATATATATATACAGTACCAGTCAAAGGTTTGGACACAATTACACATTCCGGAGTTTTTCTTTATTTTTACTATTTTCTCCATTGTAGAATAGTAGTGAAGACATCAAAACTATGAAATAACACATACGGAATCATGTAGTAACCAAAAAGGTGTTAAACAAATCAATATATATTTTTGATTCTTCAAAGCAGCCACCCATTGTCTTGATGACAGCTTCCAGGTGACTACCTCATGAAGCTGGTTGAGAGAATGATTGTGTTCAAATGCAGTGTGTTTGAGCTCTAAAGGAACAGATGCCAACCACGATCTTAGATGGTATATTAGATGGTATATACTGCTGGACTCTGGTCTAGCGGTACTGCTTCCGACCCCAGAACATACATGGACCCACCAAACGCACCCATCACCTACATTGTGGGAGAAACTATTGCAAACCAATCATTAATGTGTTTTTATTACCAACCAATCATTAATGTGTTTTTATCACCAACCAATCATTAATGTGTTTTTATTACCAACCAATCATTAATGTTTTTTATTACCAACCAATCATGAATGTGTTTTTATTACCAACCAATCATTAGGGTGTTTTTATTACCAACCAATCATTAAGGTGTTTCTATTACCAACCAATCATTAATGTGTTTTTATCACCAACCAATCATTATGGTGTTTTTATTACCAACCAATCATTAATGTGTTTTTATTACCAACCAATCATTAATGTGTTTTTATTACCAACCAATCATTAAGGTGTTTTATTACCAACTTTTATTACCAATTTGTTTTTATTACCAACCAATCATTAAGGTGTTTTTATTACCAACCAATCATTAAGGTGTTTTTATCACCAACCAATCATTAATGTGTTTTTATTACCAACCAATCATTAAGGTGTTTTTATTACCAACCAATCATTAAGGTGTTTTTATTACCAACCAATCATTAAGGTGTTTTTATTACCAACCAATCATTAATGTGTTTTTATTACCAACCAATCATTAAGGTGTTTTTATTTCCAACCAATCATTAATGTGTTTTTATTACCAACCAATCATTAATGTGTTTTTATTACCAACCAGTCATTAAGGTGTTTTTATTACCAACCAATCATTAATGTGTTTTTATTACCAACCAATCATTAATGTGTTTTTATTACCAACCAGTCATTAAGGTGTTTTTATTACCAACCAATCATTAAGGTGTTTTTATTACCAACCAATCATTAAGGTGTTTTTATTACCAACCAATCATGAATGTGTTTTTATCACCAACAAATCATGAATGTGTTTTTATTACCAACCAATCATTAATGTGTTTTTATTACCAACCAATCATTAAGGTGTTTTTATTATCAACCAATCATTAATGTGTTTTTATCACCAACCAATCATTAATGTGTTTTTATTACCAACCAATCATTAAGGTGTTTTTATTACCAACCAATCATGAATGTGTTTTTATTACCAACCAATCATTAAGGTGTTTTTATTACCAACCAGTCATTAAGGTGTTTTTATTATCAACCAATCATTAATGTGTTTTTATCACCAACCAATCATTAAGGTGTTTTTATTACCAACCAATCATTAATGTGTTTTTATTACCAACCAATCATTAAGGTGTTTTTATTATCAACCAATCATTAATGTGTTTTTATCACCAACCAATCATTAAGGTGTTTTTATTACCAACCAGTCACTAAGGTGTTTTTATTATCAACCAATCATGAATGTGTTTTTATTACCAACCAATCATTAAGGTGTTTTTGCTTGAGCCACATAAACTGGACTGAAAGATGGTCCAACATGTTGTTGCAAGGTAGATCCCTCTCTGATCGCAGTCAGGGAAAGAGCTCCCAGAGTAAATGTCCCTTATATAGAGAGAGGTAATAACACAATCATATTGTTACACAACAGTTATTTAAACAAGCAACAGATCCAGTATAAAATGGCCTTGTGTTAAGGTGCAGACATAACAGGAGGCTATGAAAGACATAAAATCACAGTCGCACACAGAACAATAACATTACCCTTGAGAAGTTACAACAGCTCAGCCCAATTCTACCACGACAAAGTTATAGATTAAACCTCAGCTACATTTTCCTCTGCCAGGACAGGTGGTCAGGTGACAAGCCATTATTGACACTCCACAGGAATGTTTGTACTTTGTACTTCCTCTTACCGGCATAGCTCTTTGTGTTTAACTATTAGAGGTCAACTACTAGAGTTTAAGTTCAACTAGTCCTACTAGAGTTCAACTACTACAGTTTAGGTTCAACTAGGCCTACAAAAGTTAAACTACTAGAGTTTAAGTTCAACTAGTCCTACTAGAGTTCAACTACTAAAGTTTAAGTTCAACTAGTCCTACTAGAGTTAAAATACTAGTTTAAGTTCAACTAGGCCTACTAGAGTTAAACTACTAGTTTAAGTTCAACTAGTCCTACTAGAGTTAAACTACTAAAGTTTAAGTTCAACTGGTCCTACTAGAGTTAAACTACTAAAGTTTAAGTTCAACTAGTCCTACTAGAGTTAAACTACTAGTTTAAGTTCAACTAGTCCTACTAGAGTTAAACTACTAAAGTTTAAGTTCAACTAGTACAGCCAGTTCCAATTTACTACCCAGCCCTCCCTGATAGGCCTACAAGTATAAGGCAGAACCTGTTTTGTCAAAATGTCCCCAGTCATTCAGGTGTGCCTATGATTGACCTCTTTCACTGTGACTGTTTGCAGGTTGTCATCCCTGTGTCACAAACAACATATCTCTATTAGCTCAGACCGCGAAGACAAAAGGCCTAAAAAGCAGCGGATGGCGGCGCTGTGTTAGCAATCAACTGCTGGGTGTCAAACAATGGTGGCTGTTTGCGCCATTTCAACGTGTAGAACCGTCGCGAACCTGATTTTGCGGCGGCTGATTTTCTGGTCGAAGGCGATAGGACAAACCAACGCAGATTTAAACCATCCGTCTTTGTGGTGTGTGCTTTAAAGGAACAGATGCCAACTGTGATCTGAGAGGGTATACTCTCCTAAAAAAAAAACGAAATGAAAACATTATCACATGCAGAGATAATGCAGACATTGAGAAAAATAACACATGAGTTGGTGTGATGGAAAATTCTGACTCTTCACCCTGTACAACTTGATATAGGTAATTCTGGCAAACAGCCAATGATATTCATATGTGGCTGTCTTTCCCTAAAGTTCTGGGAGCTAGACCCGAGTGGCACAGCGGTCTAATGCACTGCATCTCAGCGCTAAAAGTGTTACTGCAGGCCCTGGTTCAAATCCAGGCTGTGATTGAGAATCCCATAGGGTGGTGCACAATTGGCCCAGGTTGTAAATAAGAATTTGTTCATAACTGACTAAATTAAAAAAAGGTTCAATATAAAGAATTGTCCAGAGAGATTCTACAAAATCTGGACTCTCTGTCTCTCTTAGGCTTATGTGATGGCAGTGTTGCTGTTGTGATCTCAATCTGGTGTTGAGTTGTGATGAAATCTACACCAACATCTCGACAGAGACTGGCTGTCTACATCATCTACCCACCTGTTCAGGTGTACTGTGGCATGGAGGAAGTGAACTGGGAGTACTGCAGTTCACTTCCCTCTTTGGAGGAAAGTGTTTGACTTTTTTTTGTATTTACAGCTTTTATGTTACATATACATTTTACATTTCATGTTGGGTTCTTTAAAGCTACAGTTCACAATTTGTTTTGGTATACAGCTGACTATCATTCATCTTTGATTGATAGTTTTAACCGTATTTTAATGCTACACATGTTTACTTGTTTACAATATTGTTTTATATTTTGGCATAAGATGAAGATGTTTTAAACTCATGACGCATTATAAATGTAGTATTATAAAACTGGTTGTTTGGTTTCTGGATGCTGATTGGACGAGCAGAGTTCCAAGCCGTGCTCTATTGGCCGTCACAGACGGCCTGCTAGTCTGAAAATGTACCTGCTAGTACCTGCTAGTCTGAAAATGTGAATCCATCAGAATATCATGTTGCTGTCTGAATCAACTGTTGTATTTATCTCTACTAGAATATCATGTTGTTGTCTGAATCATCTGTTGTATTTATCTCTACTAGAATATCATGTTGCTGTCTGAATCATCTGTTGTATTTATCTCTACTCGCTCATTATTTCCCCTTGCTTCCAGCCTAGCGTTTAGATTGGTACAGTCTAGCATTTAGATTGGTACAGTCTAGCGTTTAGATTGGTACAGTCTAGCGTTTAGATTGGTACAGTCTAGCGTTTAGATTGGTACAGTCTAGCGTTTAGATTGGTACAGTCTAGCGTTTAGATTGGTACAGCCTAGCATTTAGATTGGTTCAGTCTAGCGTTTAGATTGGTTCAGCGGGGGGGTACTAGCTGTCTTCCTGTCCAACCTCAGAAACAATGTGTCACTTTTGAATTTCGTTCTCTGTAGCTAGTACCCTTGTGTCTACACTTGACACTTACATGCGACTTCTGCTAATCAGAATACGAAGATCGCATTGAAAAGACGGGTTTAGATAAACAAAAGTCACATTGTTGTCGGATCGTGTTCAGATCCGTCTGACCAGTTCAGGAGGTAGTCAGGGATGCATGGTGTGGCACAGTGGATGTGTCATAATACCCATAAAACCTAGCGGTGAAACCCGGTAATGGTTCCAATAGTTTTTTTTTTTTCTTCTGAGTTTTCAGATCTATTTCATATAAGGTGTTTTGTGTCGGCGTACCGTGGCGCCATGTATTTGAGCTCATGTACGTCATCTCTAGCAGGACACTGTCAGCTACCTTTCATCTGCGGGATCAGAGACCTTTGTGCCCAATCCATGAATTTATGTCCCCTTTCTGTCTTAGTTGAGTACACTTTAGCACACCAAATGACCTACCGCACCCAGCCCTTGAGAGGTCACTGTCAGTTGCAGATGTTACATTGAAAGGTGATGCAGACTGTCTGCTGTGAGGTACATCCAAGGATCTCATTCCATGGCTGCCTCGTGATACAATAAAGGATACTATGCCACAGGTTGTTCAGGATAGTTTTTCAAACACAACTTGTGCTATTGACTGCACAGAAAGTGTTTTGCAGAAGGCTAAAAATCAGGACTCCAAGAACTGAATCTTACAGTCACTGCTATGCCAAGTAATACTGTAAAATATCTAGTTGCAACTGTTCCATCCGGAATGGTTATGTTCATTTCAGAGGCTTATGGTGGGAAATGTAGCGATAGGTCCATAACACAGAACTCAGGGTTTCTCGGCCATTCGCGTGCTGTAGATGAGGTGATGGGGTGACTGTGGCTTCACAATTAGGGACTTGCTAGAGGAACGGAGTATACGCTTGGTCTTACCTACATTTACACACAAGCAACGCCAGTTGACAAATGAGCAGGTCACTCGCACACGACGGCATTGCTAACGTCCGTTATCATGTGGAACGAGCAATAAGGTTTCTTAAGGTCTACAAGATTCTCTCACAAACTGTGCCTATTAGTTTGGTCCCTAAAATTGACAACATACTTAAAATTTGTGCAGCTCTTGTAAATCTGAGCGGAGAGCTTATTTCTAGCCAATAGACACGATGTCTAACACAATCAACATGACGAACAACATGCACTGATCATTTATGGATTCCAGAAATGTACCATCACTTTATTCCTATTTAATGAACTGCAAAACTTTGTCAACATTTATAACATTATTTTATTCCAACTGTTAGCTGTACTTGTTTTAAGTCATTGTTTTGTCATTGTTTTGTCATTGTTTTGTCAACTCACACAACTGCCTGTTCCAACATGCCTATTTGAACTGTTTCTGCCCTATGAAAAATGGACTTTGTCCTATGAAAAAAAATCAACTGGTGAGAGATCATTACACTGTGTTTGTGTAGGTATATCTCTTAATAAGTTGATTATGTAATATATTAGTATCTTATGTATTATTTAATATATATATTTATTAAAACAGTACTTCATGAAGTAAGTGCAAAGCTCAAACTAAATGAATTGTCTATGCCCAGCATATTCAATCTACTGCTCAGCCCCATTTACTTAAAGAGCTCCAGGTACTTTGGGCAGAGCTGTATCTTCTTTTCAGCCAAATCATCAGCCAACCTAGGTAGCATGTGTCAAAAAGTAGAACTTGGGCTGGATCCCATCTGGGCTGGCTCCCAACCAAGGATCCCGTCTGGGCTGGCTCCCAAACCAAGGATCCCGTCTGGGCTGGCTCCCAAACCAAGGATCCCGTCTGGGCTGGCTCCCAAACCAAGGATCTCGTCTGGGCTGGCTCCCAAACCAAGGATCCCATCTGGGCTGGCTCCCAAACCAAGGATGGTCAAGGTGCAGCACCAGGCGTCTGTTCTCCACAACATGCCCTCTGCTCTCCAGGAGTGTGATGACTGTAACGCCCAGGCCCGAGTTTACAGGCTGGAGCGTTTTGGTTTTGTCTTGGTGTAGGGTTTTGTTTGTTCTAGGTGTCGTGTTTCTATGTTGGGTAATGGTTCCCAATTAGAGGCAGCTGTGTGTCGTTGTCTCTAATTGGGAACCATATTTAGGTTAGTAGGTTTCACTCTGGGTTCGTGGGTTATTGTATGTTCATAGCTGTGTTTGTCTAGTCAGTTATGTTCTTCGTTACGTTCTCCGTTTATTGTTTTGTTCCGTCTTGTTCCCGTATTATTATTAAATCATGTATTCTGGCTACATCGCTGCGTCTTGGTCTGTTCCCTCGGAAGAGAAACGTGACAATGACATTGACCTCATTTTCTTTGCCATGCTTAGTTGCTGTATTGCCAGTGAAGGTTGGGTACATATACTCATTAACAATTTTTTTTTTTTGTTGGGGGTCTGTGGTGTTTTGTTTGGGGACTCGTTTCGCTGTTAGACGCAGCTTCCTAGCATCATGCCATAGCTGTGAAGCACTTTGGATCTTGGTTTCTTCCATCAACGTAGCTGCTTGTACGGGGGATAAGTTTGATGTAGGCCTCATAAAACAATGTGCGCTTCCTACAGGTTAGTGTTGTGCTGTGTTCAGTGTGACACAGTGTGTTCGTGTGGGCTGAATCATGTTGGCTTGGTCCTGCCTTGCTGCTACTGTCTACATCTGCTCTGTAACTTAGCTGAAGAAGACCATTTGTCTGGAGGCTATATATAGTGGGGCAAATACCGAGGAGTTGATGAGGCTTGTGAACTCTGCATGGTTCCTAAAAAGTCTGGGGGAGGTTGTGGAATCGTCCTGTGACGACGTTGATGGTGTTTAAAATGAATGTGTTTCGCATTCCTCAGCCCTACATTCTCCCTCAGACCTGAGTTCCACTTCCTTTGCACATCAGTACATGCCATTCCTGTTTTTCCTGACTGCACTCTCAACCTACATTGAAGAAAATATTTGTTGTTATTCTCTAAACACAGTGTTTCCCAAACCTCTCCTGGAGTAGACGTTGTCCTGCACTTTCATGTCATTGTTGGTCGTTACTTTACTGACCTTCCACAGAATTGCTGCAGCGTGACTACAAGAGTGTCCATCCTGGCCCTGCAATACATGAGCAAACCGCTGTCTGTATGACACCTGTCGTTGATGCTAGTACCCACGCCTTGTGATGAGGCTCTGACTCAGCTCTACGTCTGCTTTTAGGTGGACAAGGTTGTCTCCAACATCCTTCAATAACACCCGACCGACTTTGTTACTGTGTAGGTTTTGGTACGCCTCCGAACTTTTTTTAAGTTGCTCATCGCCTTACCATCGCAAGTTACAGATTCAACAATAATAAGTAAATATGCTACCGTACGTGATACAAGGCCACTTCTTCACGTCATCTTCCCAACAATCAATTACAGAGGGTAAAGGTAGGCTGATATTACCCTTTTACCACATCATTATTAGTTTGGCAAGCTCTTCATGAGGGGGCGGCAGGTAGCCTAGTGGTTAGAGCGTTGGACTTGTAACCGGAGGGTTGCAAGTTCAAATCCCTGAGTTGACAAAGTAAAAATCTGTTGTTCTGCCCCTGAACAAGGCAGTTAACCCACTGTTCCCTGGGTGCTGTGGATGTCGATTAAAGGCAACCCCCCCTGCACCTCTCTGATTCAGAGGGGTTGGGTTCAATGCGGAAGACACATTTCAGTTGAAGGCATTTGGTTGTACAACTGACTAATAATGAATGAAGAAACCATTTGTTTACTTCGAACCCGGAAATAACACCCATAATTCGCGCAAGGCGTCACGGGAAACTTGTGGATAAAATATAGATAATTTTCGTTTTACTTAGCCTAGGTAATTGTTTGCACAGTATGTCAACTTTGGTGTCTATTTCAGACCTTACGACATTTTTCAAGGATGAACATAAGAGCATTACATGTGGAGAAGACCACTATCAGTCTGGCCATGTGGAGAAGACCACTATCAGTCTGGCCATGTAGAGAAGACCACTATCAGTCTGGCCATGAGAAGAAGACCACTATCAGTCTGGCCATGTGAAGAAGACAACTATCAGTCTGGCCATGTGGAGAAGACCACTATCAGTCTGGCCATGAGGAGAAGACCACTATCAGTCTGGCCATGAGGAGAAGACCACTATCAGTCTGGCCATGTAGAGAAGACCACTATCAGTCTGGCCATGAGGAGAAGACCACTATCAGTCTGGCCATGTAGAGAAGACCACTATCAGTCTGGCCATGTAGAGAAGACCACTATCAGTCTGGCCATGTGGAGAAGTGCAGCTATAGTGAGGGGCAATTTAGCGGTTTGGTCAAGGCCACCATGAGGGATAAAGTTAATCTTGTGTCGGTGAGAGTAGCTATTAAGTTAAATGTGAACGTCTTAGCAATACAATGTGTTCTATAGAGCTGTCAACGTTCTACAGGGAAAGAGCCACTTAATCAATTATAAAATCATTAACCAGGTTACCCCTGGATACCAAACTGAGATGATTGTGACAACTCAGTTCTAGAATGTTGTCATTGATGAGAATGAATCTAAAAATCTGTTGACATTCACAATGTACTTTGTTTAGACATCCAGCCTGTATTGTAGTTTAATGACCAGAGACACATTTTCAAAGGCACAGTCTTGTTCTATAGGATCCTTCCCACTATATGATTGATATGACAGGTGATAAAATCCCAAGTTATCAATTAAAAGTTTATGGAAAATCTGCACTTAACATGTTCTACTGCTGTAATGTCATCAATCAAATCAAACTTTATTCCTATATAGGTTGTTGTCTGTAAAGTGGGGCCTAGATAATGAGGGAGGAGGAATAAGGTTGTTAATGAGGGAGGAGGAATAAGGTTGTTAATGAGGGAAGAGGAATAACGTTGTTAATGACGGAAGAGGAATAAGGTTGTTAATGAGGGAGGAGGAATAAGGTTGATAATGAGGGAGGAGGAATAAGGTTGTTAATGAGGGAAGAGGAATAACATTAATGAGGGAGGAGGAATAACGTTGTTAATGAGGGAAGAGGAATAACATTGTTAATGAGGGAAGAGGAATAACATTGTTAATGAGGGAGGAGGAAAAAGGTAGTTAATGAGGGAAGAGGAATAAGGTTGTTAATGAGGGAGGAGGAATAAGGTTGTTAATGAGGGAGGAGGAATAAGGTTGTTAATGAGGGAGGAGGAATAAGGATGTTAATGAGGGAGGAGGAATAAGGTTGTTAATGAGGGAGGAGGAATAAGGTTGTTAATGAGGGAAGAGGAATAACGTTGTTAATGAGGGAGGAGGAATAAGGTTGATATTGAGGGAGGAGGAATAAGGTTGTTAATGAGGGAGGAGGAATAAGGTTGATAATGAGGGAGGAGGAATAAGGTTGTTATTGAGGGAGGAGGAATAAGGTTGTTATTGAGGGAGGAGGAATAAGGTTGTTATTGAGGGAGGAGGAATAAGGTTGTTAATGAGGGAGGAGGAATAAGGTTGTTATTGAGGGAGGAGGAATAAGGTTGTTATTGAGGGAGGAGGAATAAGGTTGTTAATGAGGGAGGAGGAATAAGGTTGTTAATGAGGGAGGAGGAATACGGTTGTTATTGAGGGAGGAGGAATAAGGTTGTTAATGAGGGAGGAGGAATAAGGTTGTTATTGAGGGAGGAGGAATAAGGTTGTTAATGAGGGAGGAGGAATACGGTTGTTATTGAGGGAGGAGGAATAAGGTTGTTAATGAGGGAGGAGGAATAAGGTTGTTAATGAGGGAGGAGGAATAAGGTTGATATTGAGGGAGGAGGAATAAGGTTGTTAATGAGGGAGGAGGAATAAGGTTGTTAATGAGGGAGGAGGAATAAGGTTGTTAATGAGGGAGGAGGAATAAGGTTGATAATGAGGGAGGAGGAATAAGGTTGCTATTGAGGGAGGAGGAATAAGGTTGTTAATGAGGGAGGAGGAATAAGGTTGTTATTGAGGGAGGAGGAATAAGGTTGTTATTGAGGGAGGAGGAATAAGGTTGATATTGAGGGAGGAGGAATAAGGTTGTTAATGAGGGAGGAGGAATAAGGTTGTTAATGAGGGAGGAGGAATAAGGTTGTTAATGAGGGAGGAGGAATAAGGTTGTTAATGAGGGAGGAGGAATAAGGATGTTAATGAGGGAGGAGGAATAAGGTTGTTAATGAGGGAGGAGGAATAAGGTTGTTAATGAGGGAGGAGGAAAAAGTTTGTTAGTGAAAGTATGTTGCTTTTCCCCGTTCTCCGTCTTTAAAACTAAATACATTTAATAAAACATGCCCAAAAAAACTGTCAGTATTTCGTTTTAGCTAATTAACAGAACAGTGAATACTTGATTATACTCGTTATCGTCAGACCTGAAAAAATAATCAAAGCTACAGAAATACACAGATCGTTTGTGAGTTGATTTCAGAGTGCTGGATAGAAAGAAGAGAAACACTGACCTCTTATTAAAGGATCTGTCTGGTCTGAAGTGGCCGAACAACATTTACTGCGATGTAGCCTCCGCTGACATACAGTACCAGTCAAAGGTTTGGACAGACCTACTCATTCAAGGATTTGTCTTTATTTTTACTATTTTCTACATTGTAGAATTTTTTGTTGAAGACATCAAAACTATGAAATAGCACATATGGAATCATGTTGTTAAGGATCCTGTGTATAGCTGGTGTAGAGGAGTCAGGCGCAGGGCAGCAGATATGAGTAACAAACGTGTTTACTCCAATATGCACAAAATACAAATCACATAATTAGAGCCCACATTAACAGACCCTATAAACATACAAACAATCACTCACAAAAACCATAGGGGAACAGAGGGTTTAAATAATGAACAAGTAATTGGGGGATTGAAACCGGGTGTGTAAGACAAAGACAAAACAAATGGAAAATGAAAAATGGATCGGCGATGGCTAGAAGACCCGTGACGTCGACCGCCGGACGTCGCCCGAACAAGGAGAGGGACCGACTTCGGCGGAAGTCGTGAGACATGTAGTAACCATTTTTTTTTTAAACAAATCAAAATACATTTTAGATTTTAGATTCTTCAAAGTAGACAGCCTTTGCCTTGATGACAGCTTTGCACACTCTTGGCATTCTCTCAACCAGCTTCATGAGGTTGTCACATGGAATGCATATCAATTAACAGGTGTGCCTTGTTAAAAGTTAATTTGTGGAATATCTTTCCTTCTTAATGCATTTGAGCCAATCAGTTGTGTTGTGACAAGGTAGGGATGGTATACAGAAGAAAGCCGTATTTAGTAAAATACCAAGTCCATATTATGGCATGAACAGGTCAAATAAGCAAAGTGAAGCGACAGTCAGTCATTACTTTAAGACATGAAGGTCAGTCAATGCAAAACATTTCAAGAACTTGAAAGTTTCTTCAAGTTTCTTCAAGGACAGTTGCAAAAACAATCAAGCGCTATGATGAAACTGGCTCTCTTGAGGACCTGTCACGTCCAGGCCTGAGAAGACAGGCTGGCGTGTTTTGTTTTGGTGTAGGGTTTTTTCTGTTCTAGGTTATCTATTTCTATGTTGGGGTAATGGTTCCCAATTAGAGGCAGCTGAGTGTCGTTACCTCAAATTGGGAACCATATACATGTTTGTAGTTTGCACTAGGGGTTTGTGGGTTATTGTTTGAGTTATTAGTTATGGTTCAATGTTACGATCTTTGTTTGCGGTTGTCCCAGTTACGTTATTTAATAAAGAATGTATACTGGATACTTCGCTGCGCCTTGGTCTGTCCCTCACGGAGATCGTGACAGGACCGCCACAGGAAAGGAAGACCCAGAGTTACCTCTGCTGTAGAGGACAAGTTCATTAGAGTTACCAGCCTCAGATTGCAGCCCAAATAAATGCTTCACAGAGTTCAAGTAACAGACACATCTCAACATCAACTGTTCAGAGGAGACTGTGTGAATCAGTCTTTCATGGTCGAATGGTCGAGACTTGGTCGAGACTTGCTTGGGCCAAGAAAGACGAGCAATGGACATGAGACCAGGGGAGATCTGTCCTTGTGCTTAGCAGGGCATAAAAATTGTCAAACTCACACACATTTTAAGAGAACACGTCTATGGTCATGCCCTACTGCCTCTGATCTGGTGGACTCATCAAACACAAATGCTCAGTTTTTAAATTATTTCTTAGTGTTGATTCATACTTTTATTTTTGAGACCTACAGTGCATTCGGAAAGTATTCAGACCCCTTTACTTTTCACACATTTTGTTAGGTTACAGCCTCAAATGGAATAAATACTTTTTTCCCCCTCATCAATCTGCACACAACCCCATAATGACATCACAATACCCCATAATCACAAAGCAAAAACTGTTTTTTAGAAAATGTTTGTAAATGTATATAAAAAACCTGGAAATATGACATTTACATAAGTATTCAGACCTTTTACTCAGTACTTTGTTGAAGGACCTTCGGCAGCGATTACAGCTTTGAGTCTTCTTGGGTATGACGCTACAAGCTTTGCACACCTGTATTTGGGGTGTTTCTCCCATTCGTGTCTGTAGATCCTCTCAAGCTCTGTCAGGTTGGATGGGGAGCATCGCTGCACAGCTATTTTCAGGTATCTCCAGAGATGTTTGATCGAGTTCAAGTCCAGGCTCTGGCTGGGTCACTCAAGGATTTTCAGAGACTTGACCCGAAGCCACTCCTGTGTTGTCTTGGCTGTGTGCTTGGGTCGTTGTCCTGTTGGTAGGTGAACCTTCGCCCCAGTCTGAGGTCCTGAGTGCTCTGGAGCAGGATCTCTTTTCATCAAGGATCTCTCTGTACTTTCCTCTGTTCATCTTTCCCTCAATCCTGACTAGTCTTCCAGTCCCTGCCGCTGAAAAACATCCACACAGCATGATGCTGCCACCACCATGCTTCACAGTAGAGATGGTGCCAGGTCTCCTCCAGACTTGACGCTTGGCATTCAGGCCAAAGAATCTGGGTTTCATCAGACCAGAAACTTTTGTTTCTCATGGTATGAGAGGCCTTTAGGTGCCTTTTGGAAAACTCCAAGCGGGCTGTCATGTGCCTTTTACTGAGGAGTGGCTTCTGTCTGGCCATTCTACCACAAAGGCCTGATTGGTGGAATGCTGCAGAGATGGGTGTCCTTCTGGAAGTTTCTCCCATCTTCACAGAGGAACTCTGGAGCTCTGTCAGAATGACCATCGGGTTCTTGGTCAACTCCCTGACCAAGGCCCTTCTCCCACCATTGCTCAGTTTGGCCGGGAGGCCAGCTCTAGGAAGAGTCTTGGTGGTTCCAAACTTCTTCTATTTAAGAATGATGGAGGCCACTGGGTTCTTGGGGACCTTCAATGCTGCAGAAATGTTTTGGTACCCTTCCCCAGATCTGTTTCTCGACACAATCCTGTCTCGGAGCTCTACAGACAATTCCTTCGACTTCATGGTTTGGTTTTTGCTCTGACATGTCAACTATGGGACCTTATATAGACAGGTGTGTGCTCTTCCAAATCATGTCCAATCAATTAAATTTACCACAAGTGGCCTCCAATCATGTTGTATAAACATCTCAAGGATAATCAATGGAAACGGGATGCGCCTGAGCCTCAATTGCGAGCCTCACAGCAAAGGGTCTGAATAATGCTGTAAATAAGGTATTTCTGTATTTTTTATAGCATAATACTTAGGGAGCGGTGGGGCCCCACTCCCGACACTACCCGGTGAAATGTGAGGCACCAAATTCAAAATCCAAAAGTTGAATTATTAAACATTCATCAATATACAAGTGTAGCATAGTCATCAAAAGCTCTGATTCTTGGCAATATCACAGCGTTGTCAGATTTCAAAAAGGCTTTACGGTGAAAGCACCACATTTGATTGTTTGAGGATAGCCCCTCTCATATTTTATGCATTAGCATAAATCCATATCCAAATCACAAAGCACATAAAATCGCTAATATAAAAAAATCCCTTACCTTTTCATGAACTTCTGCTGAGGGCTTCCCAAGTGTCCAACGAAGACAATCCATGCTTCTTTTGTTAGAAAAAGTCATTTATTATATCCATAAATCTCCGTTTGGTTGGCGCGTTATGTTCATAAAATCCACCGTCGAGTCGCACATAGAACCGTGAAGAGAACGCGTTCAAATTATACCTATCATATTTCTCCAAACAAATCAAACATCATTTTTAATGTTTCCTTAGGTATCATTTTATGTATATTTTATGTATATTTACTATAATATTTCAACCGGATTGTAGTCTGACTGATTGTAGCCTGACTCCCTTTAAGAGTGTGCTCCTAATCTCAGCTCGTTACCTGTATAAATGACACCTGGGAGCCAGAAATCTTTCTGATTGAGAGGGGGTCAAATACTTATTTCCCTCATTAAAATGCAAATCAATTTATAATATTTTTCACATGCGTTTTTCTGGAGTTTTACGAGGGTATGTTTGACAACATGAGTGAAGGATGCTTTGTTGCAAAATAGGAAGCCAATTCTAGATTTAATTTCAGATTGGGGATGTTTGATATGAGTCTGGAAGGAGAGTTTACAGTCTAACCAGACACCTAGACAGAACCGTCCAGAGTAGTGATGCTGGACGGGCGGACAGGTGTGGGCAGCGATCGGTTGAAGAGCATTAAATTAGTTTTACTTGCGTTCAAGAGCAGTTGGAGGCCACGGAAGGAGAGTTGTATGGCATTGAAGCTCGTCTTGAGGGTAGTTAACACAGTGTCCAACGAGGGGACAGAAGTATAAAGAATGGTGTTGTCTGCGTAGAGTTGGATCAGAGACTCACCTGCAGCAAGAGCGACATCATTGATGTATACAGAGAAGAGAGTCAGCCCAAGAATTGAACCCTGTGGCACCCCCATAGAGACTGCCAGAGGCCCGGACAACAGGCCCTCTTATTTGACACACTGAACTCTATCGGAGAAGTAGTTGGTGAACCATGCGAGGCAATCATTTGAGAAACCAAGGCTGTCGAGTCTGCCGATAAGGATGTGGTGATTGACAGAGTCGAAAGCCTTGGCCAGATCAATGAATACGGCTGCACAGTAATGTCTCTTATCGATGGCGGTTATGATGTCGTTTAGGACCTTGAGCGTGGCTGAGGTGCACCCATGACCAGCTCTGAAACCAGATTGCATAGCGGAGAAGGTACGCTGGGATTCGAAATGGTCGGTAATCTGTTTGTTAACTTGGCTTTCAAAGACCTTAGAAAGGCAGGGTAGGATAGATATTGGTCTGTAGCAGTTTGGGTCAAGAGTGTCTCCCCCTTTGAAGAGGGGGATGACCGCAGCTGCTTTCCAGTCTTTGGGAATCTCAGACGATACAAAATAGAGGTTGAACAGGCTAGTAATAGGGGTTGCAAAAATTTTGGCAGATAATTTTAGAAAGAAAGGGTCCAGATTGTCTAGCCCGGTTGATTTGTAGGGGTCCAGATTTTGCAACTCTTTCAGAACATCAGCTAACTGGATTTGGGAGAAGGAGAAATGGGGGAGGCTTTAACGAGTTACTGAGGGGGGTGCAGGACTGTTGACCGGGGTAGGGGTAGCCAGGTGGAAAGCATGGCCAGCCGTAGAAAAATGCTTATTGAAATTCTCAATTATTGTGGGTTCATCGGTGGTGACAGCGTTTCCTAACCTCAGTGCAGTGGGCAGCTGGGAAGAGGTGGTCTTATTCTCCATAGACTTTACAGTGTCCCAGAACTTTGTTACAGGAAGCAAATTTCTGCTTGAAAAAGATAGCCTTGGCTTTCCTATATATTAGAGTGTATATGATAATCTAGTATAATATGTTTCAACCCAATGTTTTCAACAAAAGGTACAATGATCATCACTGCGCTTTTAAATGTAGGTGGAGCTCATTAGCATATGTGGGGGTGTGGTCTGAAATGTTTGTTGCCTCCACCGTTAGTGGAAGTGTTTTACCAGTTTAATTGGTGTGTATGGTTATGTCAACAAATGTTGGGAACCTATTTTGGAAACGTCCAGATCTACGGTCTTGATAAGACTAAATATTGGACTGTGCATTTATGTATTTTTATCTGTATTTTGTGTGGTCAATTATTGTATCTGTTGTGGAGTGACACTTTTCTAACTTCTAACTCAAGGACACCTTACGTAAAAAAATACATCAAATCAAGTGCATCAATCAACAATAACAATAGCAAGAGAAAAACAAGTGACAGAATCTGAAAAAAAACAGCACAGCAACAGACTGTATAATAAGATGATGTAAGATAGAATATTTTTCTGAGAACTAAACCTGTAGACAATTCAAGCACAAATCAGCCAAATGTGATGTACAGATCGCAGTGGTCAGAGAAGAGACTTTTTTCCCATCACGTTGAACACATGAAAAACACTTCAGAACCTTGTTATTTTCTTCAAATGGCTTGGCTTTAATTACATTGCCGTTCCACCAAATAATGAGGAATTTCAGACGTTCTAAACGTCAAAGACCCCCCATTTGATTGGCTATCAGGTACCACTGCAACACACACTAATTGGCTGTCAGCGACCGTTGAGACAAACAACAGCTGTCCTGTCAGACACTCTCCGTCACCAGGTTGGCTTTGGTCTGGAGGGAAACAGATAAATAGAAAGAGAAAAAGGAACTGTGGCTGTGTCCCAACGGACCCTGGTCAACAGTAGTTCACTACCCTATAGACCCTGGTCAACAGTAGTTCACTACCCTATGGACCCTGGTCAACAGTAGTCCACTACCCTATGGGCCCTGGTCAACAGTAGTCCACTACCCTATGGACCCTGGTCTACAGTAGTCCACTATCCAATGGACCCTGGTCAACAGTAGTTCACTACCCTATAGACCCTGGTCAACAGTAGTCCACTACCCTATGGACCCTGGTCAACAGTAGTCCACTACCCTATGGACCCTGGTCAATAGTAGTCCACTACCCTGTGGACAGTAGTGCACTATTTGGGATGCCCCCTGTGATCGTGAAAGTAGTAGCTTGGCTCTACAGGTTCTTAAAACACCTTTTGAATTGTTTATTGAGCCTGTAGGGTGGTGTAGAGTTATTATGTTGTATATGGGTGGTCTGTAGGGTGGTGTAGAGTTATTATGTTGTATATGGGTGGTCTGTAGGGTGGTGTAGAGGTATTATGTTGTGTAGGGGTGGTCTGTAGGGTGGTGTAGAGTTATTATGTTGTATATGGGTGGCCTGTAGGGTGGTGTAGAGTTATTATGTTGTGTAGGGGTGGTCTGTAGGGTGGTGTAGAGGTATTATGTTGTGTAGGGGTGGTCTGTAGGGTGGTGTACAGTTATTATGTTGTGTAGGGGTGGTCTGTAGGGTGGTGTAGAGGTATTATGTTGTATATGGGTGGTCTGTAGGGAGGTGTAGAGGCATTATGTTGTGTAGGGGTGGTCTGTAGGGTGTGTAGAGTTATTATGTTGTATTTGGGTGGTCTGTAGGGTGGTGTAGAGGTATTATGTTGTGTAGGGGTGGTCTGTAGGGTGGTGTAGAGGTATTATGTTGTATATGGGTGGTCTGTAGGGTGGTGTAGAGGTATTATGTTGTGTAGGGGTGGTCTGTAGGGTGGTGTAGAGGCATTATGTTGTGTAGGGGTGGTCTGTAGGGTGGTGTAGAGTTATTATGTTGTATATGGGTGGTCTGTCGAGTGGTGTAGAGGTATTATGTTGTGTAGGGGTGGCCTGTAGGGTGGTGTAGAGTTATTATGTTGTATATGGGTGGTCTGTAGGGTGGTGTAGAGGTATTATGTTGTGTAGGGGTGGTCGGTAGGGTGGTGTGGAGTTATTATGTTGTATATGGGTGGTCTGTAGGGTGGTGTAGAGGTATTATGTTGTGTAGGGGTGGTCTGTAGGGTGGTGTCGAGTTATTATGTTGTATATGGGTGGTCTGTAGGGTGGTGTAGAGGCATTATGTTGTGTAGGGGTGGTCTGTAGGGTGGTGTAGAGGTATTATGTTGCGTAGGGGTGGTCGGTAGGGTGGTGTGGAGTTATTATGTTGTATATGGGTGGTCTGTAGGGTGGTGTAGAGGTATTATGTTGTGTAGGGGTGGTCTGTAGGGTGGTGTCGAGTTATTATGTTGTATATGGGTGGTCTGTAGGGTGGTGTAGAGGCATTATGGTGTGTATGGGTGGTCTGTAGGGTGGTGTAGAGTTATTATGTTGTATATGGGTGGTCTGTAGGGTGTATATGGGTGGTCTGTATTATGTTGTGTAGGGGTGGTCTGTAGGTTGGTGTAGAGTTATTATGTTGTATAGGGGTGGTCTGTAGGGTGGTGTAGAGTTATTATGTTGCAATGGACCCTGGTCAACAGTAGTTCACTACCCTATGGACCCTGGTCTACAGTAGTCCACTACCCTATGGACCCTGGTCTACAGTAGTCCACTACCCTATGGATCCTGGTCAACAGTATTCCACTACCCTATGGACCCTGGTCAATAGTAGTGAACTACCTGATGGCCCCTGGTCAACAGTAGTGCACTACCCTATGGACCCTGGTCAAGAGTAATCCACTACCCTATGGACCCTGGTCAATAGTAGTCCACTACCCTGTGGACAGTAGTGCACGACACAGGGAATAGGGTACTATTTGGGATGCCCCCTGTGATGATGAAAGTAGTAGCTTGGCTCTACAGGTTCTTTAAACACCTTTTGAATTGTTCTTTGAGCCTATAGGGTGGTGTAGAGTTATTATGTTGTATATGGGTGGTCTGTAGGGTGGTGTAGAGTTAATATGTTGTATATGGGTGGTCTGTAGGGTGGTGTAGAGTTATTATGTTGTATATGGGTGGTCTGTAGGGTGGTGTAGAGTGATTATGTTGTATATGGGTGGTCTGTAGGGTGGTGTAGAGTTATTATGTTGTATATGGGTGGTCTGTAGGGTGGTGTAGAGGTATTATGTTGTGTAGGGGTGGTCTGTAGGGTGGTGTAGAGTTATTATGTTGTATAGGGGTGGTCTGTAGGGTGGTGTAGAGTTATTATGTTGTATATGGGTGGTCTGTAGGGTGGTGTAGAGGTATTATGTTGTGTAGGGGTGGTCTGTAGGGTGGTGTAGAGGCATTATGTTGTGTAGGGGTGGTCTGTAGGGTGGTGTAGAGTTATTATGTTGTATATGGGTGGTCTGTAGGGTAGTGTAGAGGTATTATGTTGTGTAGGGGTGGTCTGTAGGGTGGTGTAGAGCTATTATGTTGTATATGGGTGGCCTGTAGGGTGGTGTAGAGGTATTATGTTGTGTAGGGGTGGTCTGTAGGGTGATGTAGAGGTATTATGTTGTGTAGGGGTGGTCTGTAGGGTGGTGTAGAGTTATTATGTTGTATATGGGTGGTCTGTAGGGTGGTGTAGAGTTATTATGTTGTGTAGGGGTGGCCTGTAGGGTGGTGTAGAGTTATTATGTTGTGTAGGGGTGGTCTGTAGGGTGGTGTAGAGTTATTATGTTGTGTAGGGGTGGTCTGTAGGGTGGTGTAGAGTTATTATGTTGTGTAGGGGTGGTCTGTAGGTTGGTGTAGAGTTATTATTTTGCAATGGACCCTGGTCAACAGTAGTTCAATACCCTATAGACCCTCGTCAACAGTAGTCCACTACCATATGGACCCTGGTCTACAGTAGTCCACTACCCTATGGACCCTGGTCAATAGTAGTCCACTACCTTATGGACCCTGGTCAATAGTAGTGAACTACCTGATGGCCCCTGGTCAACAGTAGTGCACTACCCTATGGACCCTGGTCAAGAGTAATCCACTACCCTATGGACCCTGGTCAATAGTAGTCCACTACCCTGTGGACAGTAGTGCACGACACAGGGAATAGGGTACCATTTGGGATGCCCCCTGTGATCATGAAAGTAGTAGCTTGGCTCTACAGGTTCTTAAAACACCTTTTGAATTGTTCTTTGAGCCTATAGGGTGGTGTAGAGTTATTATGTTGTATATGGGTGGTCTGTAGGGTGGTGTAGAGTTAATATGTTGTATATGGGTGGTCTGTAGGGTGGTGTAGAGTTATTATGTTGTATATGGGTGGTCTGTAGGGTGGTGTAGAGTGATTATGTTGTATATGGGTGGTCTGTAGGGTGGTGTAGAGTTATTATGTTGTATATGGGTGGTCTGTAGGGTGGTGTAGAGGTATTATGTTGTGTAGGGGTGGTCTGTAGGGTGGTGTAGAGTTATTATGTTGTATAGGGGTGGTCTGTAGGGTGGTGTAGAGTTATTATGTTGTATATGGGTGGTCTGTAGGGTGGTGTAGAGGTATTATGTTGTGTAGGGGTGGTCTGTAGGGTGGTGTAGAGGCATTATGTTGTGTAGGGGTGGTCTGTAGGGTGGTGTAGAGTTATTATGTTGTATATGGGTGGTCTGTAGGGTAGTGTAGAGGTATTATGTTGTGTAGGGGTGGTCTGTAGGGTGGTGTAGAGGTATTATGTTGTATATGGGTGGTCTGTAGGGTGGTGTAGAGTTATTATGTTGTGTAGGGGTGGTCTGTAGGGTGGTGTAGAGTTATTATGTTGTGTAGGGGTGGTCTGTAGGGTGGTGTAGAGTTATTATGTTGTATATGGGTGGTCTGTAGGGTGGTGTAGAGGTATTATGTTGTGTAGGGGTGGACTGTAGGGTGGTGTAGAGTTATTATGTTGTATATAGGTGGCCTGTAGGGTGGTGTAGAGTTATTATGTTGTATATGGGTGGTCTGTAGGGTGGTGTAGAGGTATTATGTTGTGTAGGGGTGGTCTGTAGGGCTGTGTAGAGGTATTATGTTGTGTAGGGGTGGTCGGTAGGGTGGTGTGGAGTTATTATGTTGTATATGGGTGGTATGTAGGGTGGTGTAGAGGTATTATGTTGTGTAGGGGTGGTCTGTAGGGTGGTGTCGAGTTATTATGTTGTATATGGGTGGTCTGTAGGGTGGTGTAGAGGCATTATGGTGTGTATGGGTGGTCTGTAGGGTGGTGTAGAGTTATTATGTTGTATATGGGTGGTCTGTAGGGTGTATATGGGTGGTCTGTATTATGTTGTGTAGGGTGGTGTATTATGTTGTGTAGGGGTGGTCTGTAGGGTGGTGTAGAGTTATTATGTTGTATATGGGTGGCCTGTAGGGTGGTGTAGAGGTATTATGTTGTGTAGGGGTGGTCTGTAGGTTGGTGTAGAGTTATTATGTTGCAATGGACCCTGGTCAACAGTAGTTCACTACCCTATAGACCCTCGTCAACAGTAGTCCACTACCCTATGGACCCTGGTCTACAGTAGTCCACTACCCTATGGATCCTGGTCAACAGTATTCCACTACCCTATGGACCCTGGTCAATAGTAGTGAACTACCTGATGGCCCCTGGTCAACAGTAGTGCACTACCCTATGGACCCTGGTCAAGAGTAATCCACTACCCTATGGACCCTGGTCAATAGTAGTCCACTAGCCTGTGGACAGTAGTGCACGACACAGGGAATAGGGTACTATTTGGGATGCCCCCTGTGATCATGAAAGTAGTAGCTTGGCTCTACAGGTTCTTAAAACACCTTTTGAATTGTTCTTTGAGCCTATAGGGTGGTGTAGAGTTATTATGTTGTATATGGGTGGTCTGTAGGGTGGTGTAGAGTTAATATGTTGTATATGGGTGGTCTGTAGGGTGGTGTAGAGTTATTATGTTGTATATGGGTGGTCTGTAGGGTGGTGTAGAGTGATTATGTTGTATATGGGTGGTCTGTAGGGTGGTGTAGAGTTATTATGTTGTATATGGGTGGTCTGTAGGGTGGTGTAGAGGTATTATGTTGTGTAGGGGTGGTCTGTAGGGTGGTGTAGAGTTATTATGTTGTATAGGGGTGGTCTGTAGGGTGGTGTAGAGTTATTATGTTGTATATGGGTGGTCTGTAGGGTGGTGTAGAGGTATTATGTTGTGTAGGGGTGGTCTGTAGGGTGGTGTAGAGGCATTACGTTGTGTAGGGGTGGTCTGTAGGGTGGTGTAGAGTTATTTACGTTGTATATGGGTGGTCTGTAGGGTAGTGTAGAGGTATTATGTTGTGTAGGGGTGGTCTGTAGGGTGGTGTAGAGCTATTATGTTGTATATGGGTGGCCTGTAGGGTGGTGTAGAGGTATTATGTTGTGTAGGGGTGGTCTGTAGGGTGGTGTAGAGGTATTATGTTGTGTAGGGGTGGTCTGTAGGGTGGTGTCGAGTTATTATGTTGTATATGGGTGGCCTGTAGGGTGGTGTAGAGTTATTATGTTGTGTAGGGGTGGTCTGTAGGGTGGTGTAGAGATATTATTTTGTATATGGGTGGTCTGTAGGGTGGTGTAGAGTTATTATGTTGTGTAGGGGTGGTCTGTAGGGTGGTGTAGAGTTATTATGTTGTGTAGGGGTGGTCTGTAGGTTGGTGTAGAGTTATTATGTTGCAATGGACCCTGGTCAACAGTAGTTCAATACCCTATAGACCCTCGTCAACAGTAGTCCACTACCATATGGACCCTGGTCTACAGTAGTCCACTACCCTATGGACCCTGGTCAATAGTAGTCCACTACCTTATGGACCCTGGTCAATAGTAGTGAACTACCTGATGGCCCCTGGTCAACAGTAGTGCACTAACCTATGGACCCTGGTCAAGAGTAATCCACTACCCTATGGACCCTGGTCAATAGTAGTCCACTACCCTGTGGACAGTAGTGCACGACACAGGGAATAGGGTACCATTTGGGATGCCCCCTGTGATCATGAAAGTAGTAGCTTGGCTCTACAGGTTCTTAAAACACCTTTTGAATTGTTCTTTGAGCCTATAGGGTGGTGTAGAGTTATTATGTTGTATATGGGTGGTCTGTAGGGTGGTGTAGAGTTATTATGTTGTATATGGGTGGTCTGTAGGGTGGTGTAGAGTTAATATGTTGTATATGGGTGGTCTGTAGGGTGGTGTAGAGTTATTATGTTGTATATGGGTGGTCTGTAGGGTGGTGTAGAGTGATTATGTTGTATATGGGTGGTCTGTAGGGTGGTGTAGAGTTATTATGTTGTATATGGGTGGTCTGTAGGGTGGTGTAGAGGTATTATGTTGTGTAGGGGTGGTCTGTAGGGTGGTGTAGAGTTATTATGTTGTATAGGGGTGGTCTGTAGGGTGGTGTAGAGTTATTATGTTGTATATGGGTGGTCTGTAGGGTGGTGTAGAGGTATTATGTTGTGTAGGGGTGGTCTGTAGGGTGGTGTAGAGGCATTATGTTGTGTAGGGGTGGTCTGTAGGGTGGTGTAGAGTTATTATGTTGTATATGGGTGGTCTGTGTGACTGTGTGTGTGTGTGTGTGTGTGTGTGTGTGTGTGTGTGTGTGTGTGTGTGTGTGTGTGTGTGTGTGTGTGTGTGTGTGTGTGTGTGTGTGTGTGTGTGTGTGTGTGTGTTTGACGGTTGTTGACACCATGTATTGCCGACTAGTGCTTCAGCTTTGGCCTCCTCTGTCTGTCTGTGGAAGGTGAAGGTTGATCTCGACGTTTTACGGCACACACACACCGTCATTGATCCAGAAGCTTCTGTGTGGCTTCACGTCGGCTTTATAAATTGAAAAAGAGGAATTCAAAATAACGAGTCCATCACTGTCATTATAACATCAAGATGGGATATACAAATCTCCTATCCATTTTTAAACCAGTTATGAACAATGATTTTAAACGTGTGCGATCTCAGTTATGTGAAATGTCATGATTGTGATAAATGTGGTAAAACATGAACCATGAACTCATATGACAACAATACGCACACAAACAGGTCAAGAGTGCTATACGGTGGTAAGGAACAACAAACTACTGCCCTCTAGGGAACAAAATAAGTATTACACCAACTACTGGCCTCTAGGGAACAGAACAAGTATTACACCAACTACTGGCCTCTAGGGAACAGAACAAGTATTACACCAACTACTGGCCTCTAGGGAACAAAACAAGTATTACACCAACTACTGCCCTCTAGGGAACAGAACAAGTACTACACCAACTACTGGCCTCTAGGGAACAAAACAAGTGTTACACCAACTACTGCCCTCTAGGGAACAGAACAAGTATTACACCAACTACTGGCCTCTAGGGAACAAAACAAGTATTACACCAACTACTGCTCTCTAGGGAACAGAACAAGTATTACACCAACTACTGGCCTCTAGGGAACAAAACAAGTATTACACCAACTACTGCCCTCTAGGGAACAGAACAAGTATTACACCAACTACTGCCCTCTAGGGAACAAAACAAGTATTACACCAACTACTGGCCTCTAGGGAACAGAACAAGTGTTACACCAACTACTGCCCTCTAGGGAACAGAACAAGTATTACACCAACTACTGGCCTCTAGGGAACAAAACAAGTATTACACCAACTACTGGCCTCTAGGGAACAAAACAAGTATTACACCAACTACTGCCCTCTAGGGAACAGAACAAGTATTACACCAACTACTGGCCTCTAGGGAACAGAACAAGTATTACACCAACTACTGGCCTCTAGGGAACAGAACAAGTTTTACATCAACATCTGCAACATCAATTTCTACCACTAGATGGGTGTAGCTGCACTCGTAATGGAAATTTTAGCCTGCCCTAACTACAGCATGTTCCCGGCAGAATAAATCTGTCTGAGAAGTACATCATGTTTTTAGATTCTCTGTGGTTCTGTGGGTCTGCTAATTATGTTTTACAGCTAGATCTGACATTTTTCCTGAAAGCATATCACACAAAGGTTCCCTCCCAGTTTACAAACCAAACACACAGGGAATCAAATGCACAGGGAATCAAACACACAGGGAATCAAACACACAGGGAATCAAACACACTGCGTCTCAAATAGCACCCTGTTCCCTATTTCGTGCACTACTTTTGCACTAAGTAGGGAATAGGGTGCTATTTGGGATACAACCTGCAGACACAGTCTGTCTGATCATCAGGAGACACCCAGCCTGCTCCCAGAGGAGAAATTAAATCGAGAGAAAGGCGGAGAGAGAGAGAAAAATATGGAGGGAGGGCTAGAGATAGGGAAGAGAGAGAGAGAGAGAGAGAGAGAGAGAGAGAGAGAGAGAGAGAGAGCGACAAAGAGATAGGGAAGGAAGGAGAGAGAGAGAGAGAGAGAGAGAGAGAGAGAGAGAGAGAGAGAGAGAGAGAGAGAGAGAGAGAGAGAGTAAAAGATAGATAGGGAAGGAGAGAGAGACATTAAAGAACACACATTGTGTTTTAGTTGTATTGTTTATTTTTTTGTTGCATTGTTTTTATATGGTTGTTTTTTAAATTTGTGACTTTCCTTTTCAATCACTGTATCAGTGTTTTGTTAATAGTCATGCTTGGTGTGTTTTTTCTACCCCCGGAACAGTAGCTGCTGCTTCTGCAAACGTTAATGGGAATCCAAATAAACAGAGATAGAGAGAGAGAGAGAGAGAGAGAGAGAGAGAGAGAGAGAGAGAGAGAGAGAGAGAGAGAGAGAGAGAGAGAGAGAGAGAGAGAGAGAGAGAGAGAGAGAGAGAGAGAGAGAGAGAGAGAGAGAGAGAGAGAGAGAGAGAGCTTCACCCTCTTCAATGTATATATAAACGAATTGGCGAGGGCACTAGAACGGTCTGCAGCATCCGGCCTCACCCTACTAGAATCTGAAGTCAAATGTCTACTGTTTGCTGATGATCTGGTGCTTCTGTCCCCAACCAAGGAGGGCCTACAGCAGCACCTAGATCTTCAGCACAGATTCTGCCAGACCTGGGCCCTGACAGTAAATGTCAGTAAGACACAAATAATGGTGTTCCAAAAAAGGTCCAGTCGCCAGGACCACAAATAAACATTCCATCTGGACACCGTTCCCCTAGAGCACAAATGAAACGATACATACCTCGGCCTAAACATCAGTGCCACAGGTAACTTCCACGAAGCTGTGAACGATCTGAGAGACAAGGCAAGAAGGGCCTTCTATGCCATCAAAAGGAACATCAAATTTGACAAAACCAATTAGGATCTGGCTAAAAATACTTGAATCAGTTATAGAACCCGTTGCCCTTTATGGTTGTGAGGTCTGGGGTCCGCTCACCAACCAAGAATTCACAAAATGGAACAAACACCAAATTGAGACTCTGCATGCAGAATTCTGCAAACATAATATACTCCGTGATCAACGAAAACCACCAAATAATGCATGCAGAGTAAGAACTAGGCCGATATCCGGGCAGGCTATGTAAATGGCTAAGATTTCCATGAATGATCAAAATCCAGAAAAAAAAGCTGTTAAATTCTACAACCACTTAAAAGGAAGCGATTCCCAATGATTTGTTTGTTTCTAACACTAATGTGCACCACCATTTTTTCACATGTTTTATTATCCATTTATTATCCATTATCCATCCATTATCCACTACTACTACTATCTTGAAGGTGGTAGCCCTCAATTGTCCAATTAAAGGGGCAAGTTGCAGATGCTACATTTATTTGTGGACTTATAAATTAATGATATGAACCCTTTTATTCTTGAAGAATATAACTTATACAGTAAATGCCTCATTGAGCTTAGTTCAACTGTCGTACCCCATCAGAACCCCAGATATAATGCATTCACTCCAATGTTTGTAAACAAAAGAACATGTAAACAAACTCTACAGCCTCATAACAGGGTTAAAACTATACTTTTCATATCATGGATGGTCAGTCCTTGCATCAATTGCTCTGTCTCTGTCTACATTTCTCCAGCCCCAAACCTGAGCTTTTTCTACAGCTGATTGCTGTTATAACCCGTATTAGCTAACGTACATAATTTCAAACTTTATAGACTACTTATTGTTATGAATTATGATCATCAAACTGTCTGCGATACGTATGATCAGTGTCGCTAATTTTCTATTTATTGTCCCAGGACCAACGCACGCAAAGCCGTCACATACAGAGAAATAAACCTGGAGAAGAGCCCCCTAAGCAGCACAATTAGACCCAACCAAATCATGACAAAACAAAAAGATAATTATTACTTGACACATTGGAAAGAATTTACAAAAAACTGAGCAAACTAGAATTCTGTTTGGCCCTAAACAGAGAGTACACAGTGGCAGAAAACCTGACCACTGTGACTGACCCAAACTTAAGGAAAGCTTTGACTATGTGCAGAATCAGTGTGCATAGCCTTGCTATTGAGAAAGGCCGCCGTAGGCAGACCTGGCTCTCAAGAGAAGACAGGCTATGTGCACACTGCCCACAAAACGAGGTGGAAACTGAGCTGCACTTCCTAACCTCCTGCCAAATGTATGACCATATTAGAGACACATGTTTCCCTCAGATTACACAGACCCACAAAGAATTCGAAAGCAAATAACATTTTGATAAACTCCCATATCTACTGGGTGAAATACCACACAGTGTGCCATCACAGCAGCAAGATGTGTGACCTGTTGCCACAAGAAAAGGGCAACCAGTGAAGAACAAACACCAATGTAAATACAACCCATATTTATGTGTATTTATTTTCCCTTTTGTACTTTTTGCACATCATTTCACCTGTTCTGGGAACATACATTTTAAGGTTCCAGAGAGGTTCTGAGAACGTTTTACTATGGTTCTAGGGAGGTTCTGAGAATGTTTTACTATGGTTCCAGAGAGGTTGTGAGAATGTTTTACTATGGTTCCAGAGAGGTTGTGAGAACATTTTACTATGGTTCCAGAGATTTTCTGAGAACATTTTACTATGGTTCCAGGGAGGTTCTGAGAATGTTTTACTATGGTTCCAGGGAGATTCTGAAAACCTTTTACTATGGTTCCAGAGAGGTTGTGAGAACATTTTACTATGGTTCCAGAGATTTTCTGAGAACATTTTACTATGGTTCCAGGGAGGTTCTGAGAATGTTTTACTATGGTTCCAGGGAGATTCTGAAAACCTTTTACTATGGTTCCAGGGAGGTTCTGAGAACGTTTTACTATGGTTCCAGGGAGGTTCTGAGAACGTTTTACTATGGTTCCAGGGAGATTCTGAGAATGTTTTACTTTGGTTCCAGGGAGGTTCTGAAAACATTTTACTATGGTTCCAGAGAGGTTCTGAGAACCTTTTACTATGGTTCCAGGGAGGTTCTGAGAACGTTTTACTTTGGTTCCAGGGAGGTTGTGAGAACGTTTTACTTTGGTTCCCTGACAGTTGTCCTGTGAGGTTTTATTAACGTTTTGAGAATGTAAATTATAGGTCATTTAAAGGTAATTAAATAACGTTCTGAGCACATGTTTTAACAAGAAAAGTACATTTTCCTAAAGAAAATATGTGTGCTTGCTGGGAAATAAGTTATAGAAGTGGTAGTGACTGCAGTAGTAAAGGTAGTGACTGGTTATAGTTGAAAAAGTAGGTAGATTGAAAGATTGAATGATTGAATGATTAAGTAAGATACGATATTATTGTAACGCCCAGTCCCGAGTTTCAGGCTGGAGCGTTTTGGTTTTGTCTTGGTGTAGGGTTTTGTTTGTTCTAGGTGTCGTATTTCTATGTTGGGTAATGGTTCCCAATTAGAGGCAGCTGTGTGTCGTTGTCTCTAATTGGGAACCATATTTAGGCTAGTAGGTTTCACTCTGGGTTCGTGGGTTATTGTATGTTCATAGCTGTGTTTGTTTGTTCAGTTATGTTCATCGTTACGTTCTCCGTTCTTTGTTTTGTTCCGTCTTGTTCCCGTGGATTTATTAAATCATGTATTCTGGCTACATCGCTGCGTCTTGGTCTGTCCGTCCGGAAGATAATCATGACAGAATAACCCACCAGCAAAAGACCAAGCAGCGAGAGACTCCGGGAGTGCTGGACCAGGAGGACCTCATCGGATCTCGCCTGGCACGGAGGTCCGTAAGGCTGCCCCAAGAAACTTTGGGGGCACACGAGGAGGTTGGCCGGTTCAGGAGGGACTCTGAGCCAACCCCTCGTGCTTTATGGAGAGAGCGTTGGGGAGAGCGTCGCAGCGAAGGGAGGCCGTGCTATGCAGTGTTGCGCACGGTTTCCCCTATAGGGATTCAGAGGCCGGTGCGAGTGATTCCCGCTCCACTCATCAGTCGGGTAAACGAAGCGTTCAGCCAGGAAGAGTGGTGCCTGCTCTGCGCGCTAAGTCTCCGGTGCGCCTCCTGGGACCCGGATATCCTGCTCCAGTTCCGTGTGCGGTGTCTCCGGTACGTGTCCGCAGCCCAGTGCGAGAGATCCCAGCGCCACTCATTGGTCGGGCCGAGGTCTGTGTGCTACCTGGGAGAGTGGTGCCAGCTCATGCGAGCCAGGTCTCCAGTGCGCCTTTGGGTCCATGTTATCCTGTGGTCCTCACGGGCAGAATTCTCCGTGCACGGATCCACAGCCCAGTCCGAGAGATTCCAGCTCCACTCACCCATGAGGCCAGGGTTAGTGAGCTAGCTGGAGATATGGTGTCGGCTCTCCATATCAGGTTCCCGGTCCGGGTAGAGGTTTCTACACGCCCAGTCCCGTTGCCCACGCTCCGAGACCCCTGTTCCACGTTCCGAGATCCCTGTTCCACGCTCCGAGATCCCTGTTCCACGCCCGAGATCCCTGTTCCACGCCCGAGATCCCTGTTCCACGTTCCAAGATCCCTGTTCCACGCTCCAAGATCCCTGTTCCACGCCCGAGATCCCTGTTCCACGCTCCAAGATCCCTGTTCCACGCCCAAGATCCCTGTTCCACGTTCCAAGATCCCTGTTCCACGTTCCAAGATCCCTGTTCCACGCTCCAAGATCCCTGTTCCGCGCTCCAAGATCCCTGTTCCGCTCCAAGATCCCTGTTCCGCGTTCCAAGATCCCTGTTCCGTGTTCCAAGATCCCAGTCCGTAGTGGTGTCTACACGCCCAGTCCCCTGTTCCACGCACTCCAGCTCCCGTGGCGCTCCGAGAATCCAGCACGCCCTGCTCGCCCCGCGCAGACCCAGCTCCCGTGGCGCTCCGAGAGTCCAGCACGCCCTGCTCCGGCCTCACCCAGCTCCTGCGTGCGCTCCGAGAGTCCAGCACGCCCTGCCGCCCGCGCACCAAGCTCCCGTGCGCTCAGAGAGTCCAGCACGCCCTGCTCCTCTCGCCGCGCACCAAGCTCCCCGTGCGCTCCGGAGTCCAGCACGCCCTGTTCCGCCCGCCGCACTAAGCTCCCTCGTCGCGCTCCGAGAGTCCAGCACGCTCCTGTTCCGCTCGCGCACTCCAGCTCCACGCAGCTCCGAGAGTCCAGCACGCCCTGTCCCGCCCCGCACCAAGCTCCCGCGGCGCTCAGAGAGTCCAGCACGCGTCCTGCTCCGGCCCCGCTGCGCAAGCTCCCCGTGGCGCTCCGAGAGTCCAGCACGCCCTGTTCCGCTCGCGCACCAAGCTCCCGTCGCGCTCCGAGAGTCCAGCACGCCCTGTTCCGGCCCGCGCACTCAGCCGAACACGTGGCGCTCCGAGAGTCCAGCACGCCCTGTCCCGGCTCGCGCACTAAGCTCCCCGTGCTCAGAGAGTCCAGCACGCCCTGTCCTGCTCCACGCACCAGCGTCCCAGTGAGCATCACAAGTCCAGTACGACCAGTTCCTGCTCCACGCACCAGAGTTCCAGTGAGCATCACAAGTCCAGTACTGCCAGTTCCTGCTCCACGCACCAGAGTACCAGTGAGCATCACTAGTCCGTACTGCCAGTTCCTGCTCCATGCACCAGAGTTCCAGTGAGCATCACGAGTCCAGTACGACCAGTTCCTGCTCCACGCACCAGAGTCCCAGTGAGCATCACGAGTCCAGTACGACCAGTTCCTGCCCACGCACCAGAGTCCCAGTGAGCATCACGAGTCCAGTACTGCCAGTTCCTGCTCCACGCACCAGAGTTCCAGTGAGCATCACAAGTCCAGTACTGCCAGTTCCTGCTCCACGCACCAGAGTACCAGTGAGCATCACTAGTCCGGTACTGCCAGTTCCTGCTCCACGCACCAGAGTTCCAGTGAGCATCACAAGTCCAGTACTGCCAGTTCCTGCTCCGCACTAATTAGAGTTCCAGTGAGCATCACAAGTCCAGTACTGCCAGTTCCTGCTCCACGCACCAGAGTTCCAGTGAGCATCACGAGTCCAGTACGACCAGTTCCTGCTCCACGCACCAGAGTCCCAGTGAGCATCACGAGTCCAGTACTGCCAGTTCCTGCTCCACGCACCAGAGTCCCAGTGAGCATCACGAGTCCAGTACTGCCAGTTCCTGCTCCACGCACCAGCGTTGCCCAGTGAGCATCAATGCGAGTCCAGTACGGCCAGTTCCAACTCCACGCACCAGAGTTCCAGGAGAAGGCCCAGGGCCTCCGGGTTCTGGATGTCAGACCAGCACGGCCAGCACCGAGCCTCCACCTGGGACAAAGCGACCCACTCAAGACCCCACAGATGGCGCGTCCGAGTCCGCGCCTTTGGGTATTGCAACGCCCAGTCCCGCAGTTTCAGGCTGGAGCGTTTGGTTTTTGTCTTTGTGTAGGGTTTGTTCATTCTAGGTGTCGTATTTTATGTTGGGTAATGGTTCCCAATTAGAGGCAGCTGTGTGTCGTTGTCTCTAATTGGGAACCATATTTAGGCTAGTAGGTTTCACTCTGGGTTCGTGGGTTATTGTATGTTCATAGCTGTGTTTGTTTGTTCAGTTATGTTCATCGTTACGTTTCTCCGCTCTTTGTTTTGTTCCGCCTTGTTCCCGTGGATTTATTAAATCATGTATTCTGGCTACATCGCTGCGTCTTGGTCTGTCCCCTCAGAAGTGAAACGTGACAATTATAGCCTGAGCATGTGAAAGTTGGTTTGGTGTCTCTAATTTGAATTGTTCAAGAGTTGCTGTTGGTGAGTTATTTTATGCTAATTTATAGACATTTATGTAGTTATAGTTGATAAAGATTTGAAATAATTTGAAGTTAGAATAGCCTGAATGTTTTGAAGTTGGTCTTGTAGCTTAACTGGCAAAGAAACAGGACAATTTTTAATAGCTACACTACCTCTGTATTCCTATGATTCTCATTCAAATTTGTGTTCATTTATGCAAATGTTTTATGGTTCAAAAAGTATATATATTGTATAAAAAATCTTTGGACACGCAATCTAAGTAGGGTCAACGTTGAACAGGTCAACATTGGTTTGGTTATGACAGCGGTAAGAGTGGTGGAGTAAACACTACCATTTCAAACCTATGGAACTTTAATGAACATTTTTAAATGGTTATAGTTCAAATGAATAACCTGTATTGTGTAAGGCACTAGCTTACATGGTTGAAGACTAGTTACGATCCAAATCTTTACTGTGTACGTCTAAGGCACTAGCTTACATGGTTGAAGACTAGTTACGATCCAAATCTTTACCGTGTACGTCTTTGCCTTCAGCAAGCACACCTAATTAGACTTGTAATAACACTGCTAGCTTAGTTTGGGTTAACTCCAAAAATAGATAGGACAGATGGAATTAATTTCCTTAGGTGGTAATCAATCAAACACATTTATTGTGGCACAGCATCAGTGAGATCCAAACCTATGTTCTTTTGTTCTCTATCCATGGATTTAGTCCACTGCACCACCAGGATGGAGCTAGCATGCCATGTTTTTTTTAACTCATACAAAGCTGTTCATTTTAGTCTATTCAAACAGACCCCATTTCAAAAGGAATCAAGGACTCATTAATATCAGCTGTGGACAATTAGGGGGTACGGCCAACACACCTGAACACACTTAACAAGATAGAGAACGGAATGACGCTGAGAACGGAATGTATATGTTTTTAAATAACAATAATAATAATTAGTGGCTGCACGTTCACTGGAAAACAATGAACGACGTGGAAGCTGTGTTCCACTACGCACTAGCGAAGTGGAACTAACCTTCCATGGAAATGCATTATTTTCCAGAGAACGCATAGAGCCCAGAGTTGATTATCCCCTTTTATACCATGGCTATAATTTAACACATTTGTAGCTAGAAATGTGTTCAACGTCCACTGAAGCAGCTAGCAAGTTGAATAGATAGTGACAGTAATTGCCTTGGTAACCAGACTTGCTAGTGTAGCTTACCGAACCATCAGTTCTAGGTTGCTATAATGAAAATCCAAATCAACAATGCCAATAATGTTTTCAATTCAACTTCTGCTTTCAAAAGCAGCTCAAACACAGAACATTGAAGAACTATATCCATTGAATTCTACCGTGCAAATATACAATGCATTATAAGGAAATAATGCACACTATAGAATGCCCTTCAGGCCAATCAGAAACGAGTATTCAACAATGCCATGGTATAAAGTATTTAAAGTCCCACAGGAGAATGTTGTTTCTTAACGTTTTCTGAACTATTTGAGAACATTTCCAATGTCAAACCAGATGGAGAACGTTCCGAAAATGTAATTAAATGTAGCCATGTTTGAACTTGTAGGAAATGTTTCGTTCAAGTAATGAAATACCAAGAAAATAAAGTTATTTTGTCAAGTTCCTTCAATGTGCTGAGAATGTTCCAAAGCCAAGCAACTATCCTGCACCATTCCCAGAACGTTGTGGTAAGGTTGCATTTTTTTACATAGGATAACCACGCTCTCACAAAGCTCAAGAAATATATGGTTCTCAGAATGTTATGTGCTAGCTGGGCATTGACTTTAATAGCCAATCTCACTATAAAGCGGATCTTCAGCGCTATGGATTGAATATAACCCTTGATCTTGTTATAATATTGTCGATCTTTCATCTATAGAAGCGGTGAATTAGTCCGTTGCATCCTAAAGAGGATGTCTTTCATCTATAGAAGCAGTGGATTGGTCCATTGCATCCTAAAGAGGAAGTCTTTCATCTATAGAAGTAGTGGATTGGTCCATTGCATCCTAAAGAGGAAGTCTTTCATTTATAGAAGCAGTGGATTGGTCCGTTGCATCCTGAAGAGGAAGTCTTTCATCTATAGAAGCAGTGTATTGGTCTGTTGCATCCTAAAGAGGAAGTCTTTCATCTATAGAAGGAGTGGATTGGTCCGTTGCATCCTGAAGAGGAAGTCTTTCATCTATAGAAGCAGTGGATTGGTCCGTTCCCACTGGGCACAGGCGTGTAGTTTTGATTTACAATTGGTTGAGTTATCAACTAATGTGAATTCAACTTAAAATCAACAAATCATTTCACCATTTCATTGGATCTAGGTTAAAAGTAAAGCAAAAAAGGCAATGGCTTCATGTTGATGACTTTTTGCAAACCCAATTACTTTTCCACTTTGATTCAATATCATCACATTTGATTTTTTTTTCCGGGTTGAAATTAGTGGAAACAATGTTGATGTTTTCTTATGGTACCTTTTACATTATACAAAATATATTTTCGGATCAATGCGGCTTCTTCATTTATTGCTTGATTCATCCCTCTCTTAAAGCCACGGCTGCTCTTGTCACGTCCAGGCCAGAGTTTTAGGCTGGCGTGTTTAGGTTTCGTTTTTTGGTGAAGTTTTTTTTTGAGTTCTAGGTGTTCTATTTCTATGTTGGGAGTAATGGTTCCCAATTAGGGGCAGCTGAGTGTCGTTGCCTCTAATTGGGAACCATATATATATGTTTGGGGTTTTCATTAGGAGCTTGTGGGTTATTGTTTTGAGCATAGCTTTGTTTTACATGTTATGTTAAGCGTTACGATCGTCGTTTGGTTTGTTGTTTTTGTCCCAGTTACGTTTGATTAATAAAGATGTATACTGGATGCCTCGCTGCCCCTTGGTCTGTCCCTTCCGAAGATCGTGACAGCTCTATTGATTAGGTCATGAGGAGACAGCGGAAGTTTCTAGAGGAACTATTATCATGGAATTAGAATGGGTCTCTCCACTGAGTCTGTCCATGTAGAACCAGATATGCTGATGGTTCTACCCCCCCTCCATTCTGTTTTACTGCAATAGTGTCAGCCCTTCGCTTGGAGGCTGCTTCTCCCCTTGAGTGTGTGCGTTTGTGTGTGTGTGCGTGTGTGTTTCACTCCTCAGTAACCAGCCACACAGACTCACCTCTCGCCTTTGGTGGCTGGAGACTAATTTAATATTCCACTGGGTAATATATGCTGAACTAATTCTCTACAGGAATGGAAGGATGGTTTGGAGGAAGGAAAGAACGATAGAGGGAGGCGAGAGATGGGGAGAGAGAGAGAAAGTAAGTCAGGGAAAGAAATCTGCGGTGAATAATTATCCCCGGTGTCCCTGTAGCGACACTCTGTGAAGTCGCTGTCAATAAAATATTGAACAACACAATCCATTTAAATGTAACCTCGAGGGGTTGTGCGGTGGTGTGGTGCCTTTGAAAGACAGGGCTCTGGTAGCAATCAGAAATAGTAGTAGCAGACACACACGGTGTGACCTAAATGCACCCTATTCAACATTAGGGCTCTGGTCAAAAGTAGTGCACTGGGGAATAGGAGGCAATTTGGGACTCAACAACAGACACAGACAGGGAGAAAAGAGGAGAGACAGACTGAGATGACATAGACTGCCTACAGACCGGCTTGGGAGGAGAAGGTTTGCATTCCAAGTAACACTCTATTCACTATATTGTGCACTACCTTTGACCAGAGGCCTTTGGGGAATAGGGTGCCATTTGGGACACAACCAAAAACTAGCTCATCATCATCATAGCATTTAACTTGTCAAAATAGCAGGGCTCCCTGTCTCCGTGCGTTGGGATTTAGTGTCCTGAGGGAAGAAACAGAGGGGACCCCTGTCTCTGTGCATTGGTATTTAGTGTCCTGAGGGAAGAATCAGAGGGGACCCCTGTCTCTGTGCATTGGTATTTAGTGTTCTGAGGGAAGAATCAGAGGGGACCCCTGTCTCTGTGCATTGGTATTTAGTGTTCTGAGGGAAGAATCAGAGGGGACCCCTGTCTCTGTGCATTGGTATTTAGGGAAGCCTTGAATTACTGGAAATTAGTCAGGAGGGGACGGGATGAAGAATGAAATGAGGATGGTCTCCCATGAGAGACTTTTGGGTGTATTGATTATTATGGTCATTTGTGACCAGTGGGCTTGTTGTAATAGGAGCTGTAGCTGTGTGTGTGTGTGTGTGTGTGTGTGTGTGTGTGTGTGTGTGTGTGTGTGTGTGTGTGTGTGTGTGTGTGTGTGTGTGTGTGTGTGTGTGTGTGTGTGTGCGCGCGTCCGTGTGCGTGTGTGTGCTGCAGATTTGTTTATCATGTGCAACAGCTGCATTCTATTTTACTTAGAGCAGCCATGAACAACTGAGTGGTTTTACAGAGATCCAATTACTGGTTCTGAAGACCTCTCTACTGATTACAGGTCCTGAAGACCTCTCTACTGATTACAGGTCCTGAAGACCTCTCTACTGATTACAGGTCCTGAAGACCTCTCTACTGATTACAGGTCATGATGACCTCTCTACTGATTACAGGTCCTGAAGAACTCTCTACTGATTACTGGTCCTGAAGACCTCTCTACTGATTACAGGTCCTGAAGACCTCTCGACTGATTACAGGTCATGATGACCTCTCTACTGATTACAGGTCCTGAAGACCTCTATACTGATTACTGGTCCTGAAGACCTCTCTACTGATTACAGGTCCTGAAGACCTCTCTACTGATTACTGGTCCTGAAGACCTCTCTACTGATTACAGGTCCTGATGACCTCTCTACTGATTACAGGTCCTGAAGACCTCTCTACTGATTACAGGTCCTGAAGACCTCTCTACTGATTACAGGTCCTGAAGACCTCTCTACTGATTACAGGTCCTGTCTCTACTGATTACAGGTCCTGAAGACCTCTACTGAATACAGGTCCTGTCTCTACTGATTACGGGTCCTGAAGACCTCTCTGCTGATTACAGGTCCTGAAAATCTCTCTACTGATTACAGGTCCTGAAGACCTCTCTACTGATTACAGGTCCTGAAGACCTCTCTACTGATTACAGGTCATGATGACCTCTCTACTGATTACAGGTCCTGAAGAACTCTCTACTGATTACAGGTCCTGATGACCTCTCTACTGATTACTGGTCCTGAAGACCTCTCTACTGATTACAGGTCCTGAAGACCTCTCTACTGATTACAGGTCCTGAAGACCTCTCTATTGATTACAGGTCCTGATGACCTCTCTACTGATTACGGGTCCTGAAGACCTCTCTACTGATTACAGGTCCTGAAGACCTCTCTACTGATTACAGGTCATGATGACCTCTCTACTGATTACAGGTCCTGAAGACCTCTCTACTGATTACAGGTCCTGAAGACCTCTCTACTGATTACTGGTCCTGAAGACCTCTCTACTGATTACAGGTCCTGAAGACCTCTCTACTGATTACAGGTCCTGAAGACCTCTCTACTGATTACAGGTCCTGAAGACCTCTCTACTGATTACAGGTCATGATGACCTCTCTACTGATTACAGGTCCTGAAGAACTCTCTACTGATTACTGGTCCTGAAGACCTCTCTACTGATTACAGGTCCTGAAGACCTCTCGACTGATTACAGGTCATGATGACCTCTCTACTGATTACAGGTCCTGAAGACCTCTATACTGATTACTGGTCCTGAAGACCTCTCTACTGATTACAGGTCCTGAAGACCTCTCTACTGATTACTGGTCCTGAAGACCTCTCTACTGATTACAGGTCCTGATGACCTCTCTACTGATTACAGGTCCTGAAGACCTCTCTACTGATTACAGGTCCTGAAGACCTCTCTACTGATTACAGGTCCTGTCTCTACTGATTACAGGTCCTGAAGACCTCTACTGAATACAGGTTCTGTCTCTACTGATTACGGGTCCTGAAGACCTCTCTGCTGATTACAGGTCCTGAAAATCTCTCTACTGATTACAGGTCCTGAAGACCTCTCTACTGATTACAGGTCCTGAAGACCTCTCTACTGATTACAGGTCCTGAAGACCTCTCTACTGATTACAGGTCCTGAAGACCTCTCTACTGATTACAGGTCCTGATGACCTCTCTACTGATTACTGGTCCTGAAGACCTCTCTACTGATTACAGGTCCTGAAGACCTCTCTACTGATTACAGGTCCTGAAGACCTCTCTATTGATTACAGGTCCTGATGACCTCTCTACTGATTACGGGTCCTGAAGACCTCTCTACTGATTACAGGTCCTGAAGACCTCTCTACTGATTACAGGTCATGATGACCTCTCTACTGATTACAGGTCCTGAAGACCTCTCTACTGATTACAGGTCCTGAAGACCTCTCTACTGATTACTGGTCCTGAAGACCTCTCTACTGATTACAGGTCCTGAAGACCTCTCTACTGATTACAGGTCCTGAAGACCTCTCTACTGATTACAGGTCCTGAAGACCTCTCTACTGATTACAGGTCCTGAAGACCTCTCTACTGATTACAGGTCCTGAAGATCTCTCTACTGATTACAGGTCCTGAAGACCTCTCTACTGATTACAGGTCCTGAAGAACTCTCTACTGATTACAGGTCCTGAAGACCTCTCTACTGATTACTGGTCCTGAAGACCTCTCTACTGATTACAGGTCCTGAAGACCTCTCTACTGATTACAGGTCCTGAAGACCTCTCTACTGATTACTGGTCCTGAAGACCTCTCTACTGATTACTGGTCCTGAAGATCTCTATACTGATTACTGGTCCTGAAGACCTCTCTACTGATTACAGGTCCTGAAGACCTCTTCATGCATACGTCCTGGTCCAATCTCTCTGTGCCTTTGGAATGCATTACAGAGAGGCCTGCAAGAAAGGCCAGTATTATTGCTACATATGTTTCTTTTGGTTGGTCTAGAGAAGCAGTGCTTGACTAGTTCCAGCAACTGATAGCCACTTCTTGAGATTGTAAACAGCAGGGAATACTGTTTTTTATTAAGCATTTTACAGAGCAATCACTAAAGTTCACATACTCATGGCTTCCACATAGAGGAGTGTATATGGTATTACATAGAGGAGTGTAGATGGTGTTACATAGAGGAGTGTAGATGGTGTTACATAGAGGAGTGTGGATGGCATTACATAGAGGAGTGTAGATGGTGTTACATAGAGGAGTGTAGATGGCATTACATAGAGGAGTGTAGATGGTGTTACATAGAGGAGTGTAGATAGCATTACATAGAGGAGTGTAGATGGCATTACATAGAGGAGTGTAGATGGCATTACATAGAGGAGTGTAGATGGTGTTACATAGAGGAGTGTAGATGGTGTTACATAGAGGAGTGTAGATGGTGTTACATAGAGGAGTGTAGATGGCATTACATAGAGGAGTGTAGATGGTGTTACATAGAGGAGTGTAGATAGCATTACATAGAGGAGTGTAGATGGCATTACATAGAGGAGTGTAGATGGTGTTACATAGAGGAGTGTAGATGGCGTTACATAGAGGAGTGTAGATGGTGTTACATAGAGGAGTGTGGATGACGTTACATAGAGGAGTGTAGATGGCGTTACATAGAGGAGTGTAGATGGCGTTACATAGAGGAGTGTAGATGGTGTTACATAGAGGAGTGTGGATGGTGTTACATAGAGGAGTGTAGATGGTGTTACATAGAGGAGTGTAGATGGCATTACATAGAGGAGTGTGGATGGCATTACATAGAGGAGTGTAGATGGTGTTACATAGAGGAGTGTAGATGGTGTTACATAGAGGAGTGTAGATGGTGTTACATAGAGGAGTGTAGATAGCATTACATAGAGGAGTGTAGATGGCGTTACATAGAGGAGTGTAGATGGTGTTACATAGAGGAGTGTAGATGGCGTTACATAGAGGAGTGTAGATGGTGTTACATAGAGGAGTGTAGATGGCGTTACATAGAGGAGTGTAGATGGCATTACATAGAGGAGTGTAGATGGTGTTACATAGAGGAGTGTAGATGGTGTTACATAGAGGAGTGTAGATGGTGTTACATAGAGGAGTGTAGATGGCATTACATAGAGGAGTGTGGATGGCATTACATAGAGGAGTGTAGATGGTGTTACATAGAGGAGTGTAGATGGTGTTACATAGAGGAGTGTAGATAGCATTACATAGAGGAGTGTAGATGGCGTTACATAGAGGAGTGTAGATGGTGTTACATAGAGGAGTGTAGATGGCGTTACATAGAGGAGTGTAGATGGCGTTACATAGAGGAGTGTAGATGGTGTTACATAGAGGAGTGTAGATGGTGTTACATAGAGGAGTGTAGATGGTGTTACATAGAGGAGTGTAGATGGCGTTACATAGAGGAGTGTAGATGGCGTTACATAGAGGAGTGTAGATGGTGTTACATAGAGGAGTGTAGATGGTGTTACATAGAGGAGTGTAGATGGCATTACATAAATAATAATACATCTCCATAATCAATGAACTGGAGATTTGAACAGAAGTCCTCTCCATAACCAATGAACTGGAGATTTGAACAGACATCCTCTCCATTATCAATGAACTGGAGATTTGAACAGAAGTCCTCTCCATTATCAATGAACTGGAGATTTGAACAGAAGTCCTCTCCATAACCAATGAACTGGAGATTTGAACAGAAGTCCTCTCCATTATCAATGAACTGGAGATTTGAACAGAAGTCCTCTCCATAACCTGTGTCCATCAACCAGAAAAGGAAGAGTCTCTATTGGGGACTGTAGCCCATAAACTACAAAAAACTATTTTCCCATGAACCTTTTCCCTGGGATTATACAATGACTAAGGTTATGTTCACCTCAGTTTGTCTCAATTTAGTAACACTGAGCTATGGATCCGTCTTCCTGTAAATCCATTTAGTAACACTGAGCTATGGATCAGTCTTCCTGTAAATCCATTTAGTAACACTGAGCTATGGATCCGTCTTCCTGTAAATCCATTTAGTAACACTGAGCTATGGATCCGTCTTCCTGTAAATCCATTTAGTAACACTGAGCTATGGATCCGTCTTCCTGTAAATCCATTTAGTAGTGTTCCCGAACAGAACTGTTATGTAAATGCACTGGAACCGGTTAATAACGTTCTTTTTAGGTTCCAGGCAATTTTGCTAGTCCCACAACGAAACGCAACAAAGCGTCTATGCAAAGCCCTCACTCTGTCACTCAAAACAAATTCCAGTGTCTGCCTGCAAGCTGAAAATCTTTACCTGTGCGTGTTTAGCCTACCTGCCCGTCCCGAAGCATAGGCTACTGTACTGACGTTAGTCACAAGCTTGATTCAGAAGATGTTTTTTATTAAAAAAAAGGTCAAAAAGGTAAGATGTGTTTTTACCGCTGGTGCCGCTCAGAACTTGTTAGCTAGCTCGCTCAAAGGACATTCAAAGTTCCTCCATAGTAGCCACTCTTCCTAGGGAATAATTTCACCCGCACCTTAGGTTACACTTGGATTTACAGGAAGACTGATCCATAGCTCAGTGTTACCAAATGGATTTACAAGAAGACGGATCCATAGCTCAGTGTTACTAAATGGATTTACAGGAAGACGGATCCATAGCTCAGTGTTACTAAATGGATTTACAGGAAGACGGATCCATAGCTCAGTCTTACGAGAATGTAAACAACTAGTGTAGTTTGCCTGCTCTATCCTCACCGATTGGTGAAGAAATGTAATAAGCTAAATGTAAAGAACTGTTGATTTCACAGGTTTAAAAAGGAACTGAAAGGAACTGTATAAACCGATACTTTTATTTGGTTCAGACTGGTTCAGAACTTTATTTTGCTGGTCGGAACAGTGGAACAAAATGAAAAAAAGTAGTGGTTCTGTTTCGAACTAAATTATTAGAAAATAACTTTGGTTCCCACCCCTGGTTTTGATTTGGCGGTCAGTGACAGGGATTCCAAGCCAAACATTCATACTGCTACCGCTAACCACTACGTACAGCCTACGTCATTGTCACCATATTAGCTAAAGTCACACCGTTACAGGCTTTGGTTTGTCCATTTATGTTTTGAGGTTGGACTTAAGCACATAGGGCGGTGTCATCTCGTTAGTCAGTAGGTGCTACACCTGCTCTGGTTGCCATCTCGTCGGCCCAGTGCTCCTGTTGTCTTGATAGATGTGGAGGGTCATCACCTATAGTTGTCTTGATAGATGTGGAGGGTCGACACCTTTAGTTGTCTTGATAGATGTGGAGGGTCAACACCTTTAGTTGTCTTGATAGATGTGGAGGGTCAATACCTTTAGTTGTCTTGATAGATGTGGAGGGTCAATACCTTTAGTTGTCTTGATAGATGTGGAGGGTCAATACCTTTAGTTGTCTTGATAGATGTGGAGGGTCAACACCTATAGTTGTCTTGATAGATGTGGAGGGTCAACACCTCCAGTTGTCTTGATAGATGTGGAGGGTCAACACCTCCAGTTGTCTTGATAGATGTGGAGGGTCAACACCTCCAGTTGTCTTGATAGATGTGGTACACGTTCATGTACTCCTGGACATTCAGACTTAACCCCATCAATCACGATGGCCTTAGTTCTGTCACTAAGATCGTCATGAAACCATGAACAGTCATCAGAGCTCAGACCTATCGAGGACAACCTATTCAGTAGAATTGCACGATCAACAGTATCAAAAGCTTTTGACAGGTCCACAAACAAAGCAGCACATTTAATTTTAGTATTTAGCCCCGCTATTGTTATTTACTGCTGCTCTTTAATTATTTGTTATTCTTATCTCTTACCTTTTTTTTTTTGGTGGGGGGGTATTTTCTTAAAACTGCATTGTTGGATATCGGCTTGTATGTAAGCTTTTCACTGTAAGGTTCATACCTGATGTGACGAATAAAATTTGATTTGATTTGAAATTGTCACTGCAAGTTACTGTATGCCACTAGAGTGGTAGTAGTCTTTAAGCCAGATATGAAGTGCTAAGAGTCTGCTGAACATTTTGCAGCCACAGCCCAGCGACGGCACAGGACCAGAGATAATCGGTAGCTTTTTTTTTTTTACCTCCTTGAGGATGGATGGGTGACGGAGACGCATGTCACCAATAGAAGTCCTCTGGGGGTGTCGGGGGCTGGAGCTGGTTCCTCAGACACCCTGGAGGCCTGATGTAAGAAGGGGGTTATAGGCCTGTGGTATAACTCCTGAGCTGGACCTTCAGGACACAGGGTAAAGGATGAAGGAGCAGGGAATCTCTGGAAGCAGGTGGGCGAAACTGTTAGTCAACAGGATGGGATCCCCCAAAGCCATTTCAGCCCGCGTTCACCACCAAATACTGCTGCCTTGCGCTGGCCATACAGTGTGTGACGTGCCTCCACTGGGATGCAGGATCAATAATAGTGGCATCTGCCAGCTCCTTATGAAGTGTCCGTGCTCATTTATTTTCCAAGGAGGGTGGGGAGGGGGTAGGATGGGAAGGGAAAGTGAAATGGGAGGGGAGAGGTGACTTCACCAGGGAGGGGTCTCTGCAGGGCAGCCCTGGCCAGCCAGTCACGATAGTGATGCAGTGATACGACGACCATGCTGGAGGGGTCTCTGCAGGGCAGCCCTGGCCAGCCAGTCACGTTGGTGATGCAGTGACACGACGACCAGGCTGAGGAATAGGAAAGGAAAAGGTCTTCGAGTCTGAACTATCCAGGATACGTCGCAATGTCTCAATTTGCTTACTCTGGATGTCCAGCTCAGACTTACACTACGTGATCAAAAGTATGTGGACACCTTCTCGAGCGAACATCTCATTCCAAAATCGTGGGCATTAATATGGAGTTGGTCTCCCTTTGCTGTTGGAACAGCCTCCAGTCTTCTGGGAAGGCTTTTCACTAGATGTTGGAACATTGCTGCGGGGACTTGCTTCCATTCAGCCACAAGAGCATTAGTGAGGTCGGCCACTGATGTTGAGCGATTGTCCATCAGGTCTGTATTCCAATTCATCCCAAATGTGTTCGATGGGGTTGTGCAGGTCAGTGAAGTTCTTCCATACCGATCTCTCGACAAACCATTTCCGTATGGACCTCGCTCGTGCACGGGGGGCATTGTCATGCTAATTTAGGAAAGGGCCTTCCCCAAACTGTTGTCACAAAGTTGGAGGCACAGAATTGTCTAGAATGTAATTGCATTAAGATTTCCCTTCACTGGAACTAAGGGGCCCGAACCATGAAAAACAGCCCCAGACCATTATTCCTCCTCCACCAAACTTTACAGTTGGCACTCCGCATTGGGGCAGGTAGCGTTCTCTTGGCATCTACCAAACCCAGATTCGTCCTTCGGACTCCCGACGAACTGTTCTTGTGCTGAGGCAGTTTGGAACTCGGGAGTGAGTGTTGCAACCGAGGACAGACTCATTTTAGTTTTGTGTGTGGCCTACTCTTCGCTGCTGAGCCGACAAACTGACTTGTCGGAAAGGTGGCATCCTATGACGGTGCCACGTTGAAAGTCACTGAGCTCTTCAGTAAGGCCATTCTACTGCCAATGTTTGTCTATGGCTGTGTGCTCGATTTGTCTATGGCTGTGTGCTCGATTTTACACACCTGTCAGCAACGGGTGTGACTGAAATAGCCAAATCCACTAATTTGAAGGGGTGTCCACATACTGCTGTATATATAGTGTATATTCGTCAATAAGCTGACAGTTTGGAAATTTGGCCGGTCAATATTATTCTGGGACTGTGCAAAATAGGTGTAGCTCCTACATGGGATGAAGCGATCACCGTAGTTTCTGAAAAAGTCAGTTTCCCCGTGTGGCTGAAAGTGGTAGACGCCATTTTGGAAGAAGTCTATTAAAATCCACATAATTAAAATAGGTTGGTGAGTTAAAAGTCAATCAATCCACACGGTGTGATAGTCAGTTAGATTGAATCAGAGTATGTAGGATCATCACAGCTATAGGCAGTAAACCAGAACCCAACCACAGACTAGAACCCAGCCAGCACTAGGACCCACAACTAACACAACTACAGACTAGAACCCAGCCAGCACTAGGACCCACAACTATCACAACCACAGACTAGAACCCAGCCAGCACTAGGACCCACAATAAACCCAACTACAGACTAGAACCCAGCCAGCACTAGGACCCACAACTAACCCAACTACAGACTAGAACCCAGCCAGCACTAGGACCCACAATAAACCCAACTACAGACTAGAACCCAACCAGCACTAGGACCCACAACTAACACAATTACAGACTAGAACCCAGCCAGCACTAGGACCCAGAACTAACCCAACTACAGACTAGAACCCAGCCAGCACTAGGACCCACAACTAACCCAACTACAGACTAGAACCCAAACAGCACTAGGACCCACAACTAACACAATTACAGACTAGAACCCAGCCAGCACCAGGACCCACAACTAACACAACTACAGACTAGAACCCAGCCAGCACTAGGACCCACAATAAACCCAACTACAGACTAAAACCCAGATAGCACTAGGACCCACAACTAACACAACTACAGACTAGAACCCAGCCAGCACTAGGATCCACAACTAACCCAACTACAGACTAGAACCCAGCCAGCACTAGGACCCACAACTAACCCAACTACAGACTAGAACCCAGCCAGCACTAGGACCCACAACTAACACAACTACAGACTAGAACCCAGCCAGCACTAGGATCCACAACTAACCCAACTACAGACTAGAACCCAGCCAGCACTAGGACCCCCAACTAACACAACTACAGACTAGAACCCAGCCAGCACTAGGACCCCCAACTAACACAACTACAGACTAGAACCCAGCCAGCACTTAGACCCACAACTAACACAACCACAGACTAGAACCCAGCCAGCACTAGGACCCAAAATAAACACAACTACAGACCAGAACCCAGCCAGCACTTAGACCCACAACTAACCCACAACTACAGACTAGAACCCAGCCAGCACTAGGACCCAAAATAAACCCAACTACAGACCAGAACCCAACCAGCACTAGGACCCACAACTAACCCAACTACAGACTAGAACCCAGCCAGCACTAGGACCCACAATAAACCCAACTACAGACTAGAACCCAGCCAGCACTAGGACCCACAACTAACCCAACTACAGACTAGAACCCAGCCAGCACTAGGACCCACAATAAACCCAACTACAGACTAGAACCCAACCAGCACTAGGACCCACAACTAACACAATTACAGACTAGAACCCAGCCAGCACTAGGACCCACAACTAAAACAACTACAGACTAGAACCCAGCCAGCACTAGGACCCAGAACTAACCCAACTACAGACTAGAACCCAGCCAGCACTAGGACCCACAACTAACCCAACTACAGACTAGAACCCAAGCCAGCACTAGGACCCACAACTAACACAATTACAGACTAGAACCCAGCCAGCACCAGGACCCACAACTAACACAACTACAGACTAGAACCCAGCCAGCACTAGGATCCACAACTAACACAACTACAGACTAGAACCCAGCCAGCACTAGGATCCACAACTAACCCAACTACAGACTAGAACCCAGCCAGCACTAGGACCCACAACTAACACAACTACAGACTAGAACCCAGCCAGCACTAGGACCCACAACTAACACAACTACAGACTAGAACCCAGCCAGCACTAGGACCCCCAACTAACACAACTACAGACTAGAACCCAGCCAGCACTAGGACCCCCAACTAACACAACTACAGACTAGAACCCAGCCAGCACTTAGACCCACAACTAACACAACCACAGACTAGAACCCAGCCAGCACTAGGACCCAAAATAAACCCAACTACAGACCAGAACCCAACCAGCACTAGGACCCACAACTAACCCAACTACAGACTAGAACCCAGCCAGCACTAGGACCCACAATAAACCCAACTACAGACTAGAACCCAACCAGCACTAGGACCCACAACTAACACAATTACAGACTAGAACCCAGCCAGCACTAGAACCAACAACTAACACAACTACAGACTAGAACCCAGCCAGCACTAGGACCCACAACTAACACAACTACAGACTAGAACTCAGCCAGCACTAGGACCCACAACTAACCCAACTACAGACTAGAACCCAGCCAGCACTAGGACCCACAATAAACCAAACTACAGACTAGAACCCAGATAGCACTAGGACCCACAATAAACCCAACCACAGACTAGAACCCAGACAGCACTAGCACCCACAATAAACCCAACCACAGACTAGAACCCAGACAGCACTAGGACCCACAATAAACCCAACCACAGACTAGAACCCAGACAGCACTAGGACCCACAATAAACCCAACCACAGACTAGAACCCAGCCAGCACTAGGAGACTAGAACCCAGACAGCACTAGGACCCACAATAAACCCAACCACAGACTAGAACCCAGCCAGCACTAGGACCCACAATAAACACAAACAAGGCACAAAACTAGCCAGCATAACAACAGCAAGGAGAGAGCGTTGACTTACTCAACGTGATTAAATGCTGGGGCCCATCAAAACAGTAACGCAACAGAGGCCGTGTTACCAGTATGATAGCCGGGAGAGAAGCACCTTTGAGGGGATGTACCCTTAACAAAATATATACCTAACATGCAACAATTTCAAAGATTTTACTGAGTTACAGTTCAAATAAGTAAATCAGTCAATTGAAAAAAAATCAATTAGGCCCTAATCTATGGATTTCACATGACTGGGCAGGTGTGCAGCCATTGATGAGCCTGGGAGGGCATAGACCCACCCACTTGGGAGCCAGGCCCACCCACTGGGGAGCCAAGCCAAGCCCAGCCAATCAGAATTAATTTCCCCCCACAAAAGGGCTTTATTACAAACAGAAATACAACTCAGAACCCCCTCTCAGACGATCCCACAGATGAAGAAGCCGGATGTGGAGGTCCTGGGCTGGCGTGGTTACACGTGGTCTGTGGCTGTGAGGCCAGTTGGTCGTACTGCCAAATTCTCTAAAATGACGTTGGAGGCAGTTTATGGTAGAGATTATCTGGCAACAGCTCTGGTGGACATTCCTGCAGTCAGCGTGCCAATTGCACGCCCCCTCAAAATATGACAAATCTGTGACGTTGTGTTTTGCGACAAAACTTCACATTTTAGAGTGGCCTTGTGTAATGATCATGGTGTTTAATCAGAATATTGATATGCCACACCTGTCAGGTGGATGGATTATCTTGGCAAAGGAGAAATGCTCACTAACAGGGATGTAAACACATTTGTGCACACAATTTGAGAAAAAATCGCTTTTTTTGTGCGAATGGAACATTTCTGGGACTTTTTATTTCAGCTCATGAAACATGGGACCAACACTTTACATGTTGCGTTGATATTTTTGTTCAGTGCAGTTTCCAGTACAGGCCAGTGCTACACCTGGCCACGGGAGAGTCAAAAATATTAAATCCAAATCCAAGTAGCCTTAACCAAGTAGGCTAAACTAAGTAAACTGATCCAAGTAGGCTAATCCAAGTAGGCTGATCCAAGTAGGCTGATCCAAGCAAGCTAAACCAAGTAGGTTAAACAAAGTAAGCTATCCAAGTAGTCTAATCCAAGTAGGCTGACTAGGTACCCCCATTCCCTCAACTCCTAAAGGAACTCCATGATCGGGAACAAACAACATGATTCTATAGATCACACCTCCACTGTGTACATACAGTATCCCTACTCCCTATACAAATTCCCGAGGGAGGATACACACCAGACTTAGTCCAGTCAAGCACATCCCATTGCCCAGACACACAATCAATGTAAACATCACTGCTGGGGCTATATGTGTGTTTGGTTTAGTCCCCATATCACACCTTTACCCCTATTTAGACAACAACATGGTGTTACTACATGAATATATGAGGGACAACAACATGGTGTTACTACATGAATATATGAGGGACAACATGGTGTTACTACATGAATATATGAGGGACAACATGGTGTTACTACATGAATATATGAGGGACAACATGGTGTTACTAAATGAATATATGAGGGACAACATGGTGTTACTAAATGAATATATGAGGGACAACATGGTGTTACTACATGAATATATGAGGGACAACATGGTGTTACTACATGAATATATGAGGGACAACATGGTGTTACTACATGAATATATGAGGGACAACATGGTGTTACTAAATGAATATATGAGGGACAACATGGTGTTACTACATGAATATATGAGGGACAACATGGTGTTACTACATGAATATATGAGGGACAACAACATGGTGTTACTACATGAATATATGAGGGACAACATGGTGTTACTACATGAATATATGAGGGACAACATGGTGTTACTACATGAATATATGAGGGACAACAACATGGTGTTACTACATGAATATATGAGGACAACAACATGGTGTTACTACATGAATATATGAGGGACAACATGGTGTTACTACATGAATATATGAGGGACAACATGGTGTTACTAAATGAATATATGTTACTACATGAATATATGAGGGACAACATGGTGTTACTACATGAATATATGAGGGACAACATGGTGTTACTACATGAATATATGAGGGACAACATGGTGACTACATGAATATATGAGGGACAACATGGTGTTACTACATGAATATATGAGGGACAACAACATGGTGTTACTACATGAATATGAGGACAAACATGAATATATGAGGGACAACATGGTGTTACTACATGAATATATGAGGGACAACAACATGGTGTTACTACATGAATATATGAGGGACAACAACATGGTGTTACTACATGAATATATGAGGGACAACATGGTGTTACTACATGAATATATGAGGGACAACATATGTTACTACATGAATATATGAGGGACAACATGGTGTTACTACATGAATATATGAGGGACAACAACATGGTGTTACTACATGAATATATGAGGGACAACATGGTGTTACTACATGAATATATGAGGGACAACAACATGGTGTTACTAAATGAATATATGAGGGACAACAACATGGTGTTACTACATGAATATATGAGGGACAACATGGTGTTACTACATGAATATATGAGGGACAACAACATGGTGTTACTACATGAATATATGAGGGACAACAACATGGTGTTACTACATGAATATATGAGGGACAACATGGTGTTACTACATGAATATATGAGGGACAACAACATGGTGTTACTACATGAATATATGAGGGACAACATGGTGTTACTACATGAATATATGAGGGACAACATGGTGTTACTACATGAATATATGAGGGACAACATGGTGTTACTACATGAATATATGAGGGACAACATGGTGTTACTACATGAATATATGAGGGACAACAACATGGTGTTACTACATGAATATATGAGGGACAACATGGTGTTACTACATGAATATATGAGGACAACATGGTGTTACTACATGAATATATGAGGGACAACATGGTGTTACTACATGAATATATGAGGGACAACATGGTGTTACTACATGAATATATGAGGGACAACATGGTGTTACTACATGAATATATGAGGACAACAACATGGTGTTACTACATGAATATATGAGGGACAACATGGTGTTACTACATGAATATATGAGGGACAACATGGTGTTACTACATGAATATATGAGGGACAACAACATGGTGTTACTACATGAATATATGAGGGACAACATGGTGTTACTACATGAATATATGAGGGACAACAACATGGTGTTACTACATGAATATATGAGGGACAACATGGTGTTACTACATGAATATATGAGGGACAACAACATGGTGTTACTACATGAATATATGAGGGACAACATGGTGTTACTACATGAATATATGAGGACAACATGGTGTTACTACATGAATATATGAGGGACAACAACATGGTGTTACTACATGAATATATGAGGGACAACATGGTGTTACTACATGAATATATGAGGGACAACATGGTGTTACTACATGAATATATGAGGGACAACAACATGGTGTTACTACATGAATATATGAGGGACAACATGGTGTTACTACATGAATATATGAGGACAACAACATGGTGTTACTACATGAATATATGAGGGACAACATGGTGTTACTACATGAATATATGAGGGACAACATGGTGTTACTACATGAATATATGAGGGACAACATGGTGTTACTACATGAATATATGAGGGACAACATGGTGTTACTACATGAATATATGAGGGACAACATGGTGTTACTACATGAATATATGAGGGACAACAACATGGTGTTACTACATGAATATATGAGGACAACAACATGGTGTTACTACATGAATATATGAGGGACAACATGGTGTTACTACATGAATATATGAGGACAACATGGTGTTACTACATGAATATATGAGGGACAACAACATGGTGTTACTACATGAATATATGAGGGACAACATGGTGTTACTACATGAATATATGAGGGACAACAACATGGTGTTACTACATGAATATATGAGGGACAACATGGTGTTACTACATGAATATATGAGGGACAACAACATGGTGTTACTACATGAATATATGAGGACAACATGGTGTTACTACATGAATATATGAGGGACAACAACATGGTGTTACTACATGAATATATGAGGGACAACATGGTGTTACTACATGAATATATGAGGGACAACAACATGGTGTTACTACATGAATATATGAGGGACAACATGGTGTTACTACATGAATATATGAGGGACAACATGGTGTTACTACATGAATATATGAGGGACAACATGGTGTTACTACATGAATATATGAGGGACAACATGGTGTTACTACATGAATATATGAGGGACAACATGGTGTTACTACATGAATATATGAGGGACAACAACATGGTGTTACTACATGAATATATGAGGGACAACAACATGGTGTTACTACATGAATATATGAGGGACAACAACATGGTGTTACTACATGAATATATGAGGGACAACAACATGGTGTTACTAAATGAATATATGAGGGACAACAACATGGTGTTACTACATGAATATATGAGGGACAACAACATGGTGTTACTACATGAATATATGAGGACAACATGGTGTTACTACATGAATATATGAGGGACAACATGGTGTTACTACATGAATATATGAGGGACAACATGGTGTTACTACATGAATATATGAGGGACAACAACATGGTGTTACTACATGAATATATGAGGGACAACAACATGGTGTTACTACATGAATATATGAGGGACAACAACATGGTGTTACTACATGAATATATGAGGGACAACATGGTGTTACTACATGAATATATGAGGGACAACAACATGGTGTTACTACATGAATATATGAGGACAACAACATGGTGTTACTACATGAATATATGAGGACAACAACATGGTGTTACTACATGAATATATGAGGGACAACATGGTGTTACTACATGAATATATGAGGGACAACATGGTGTTACTACATGAATATATGAGGGACAACATGGTGTTACTACATGAATATATGAGGGACAACATGGTGTTACTACATGAATATATGAGGGACAACATGGTGTTACTACATGAATATATGAGGGACAACAACATGGTGTTACTACATGAATATATGAGGGACAACATGGTGTTACTACATGAATATATGAGGGACAACAACATGGTGTTACTACATGAATATATGAGGGACAACAACATGGTGTTACTACATGAATATATGAGGGACAACAACATGGTGTTACTACATGAATATATGAGGGACAACATGGTGTTACTACATGAATATATGAGGGACAACATGGTGTTACTACATGAATATATGAGGGACAACATGGTGTTACTACATGAATATATGAGGGACAACAACATGGTGTTACTACATGAATATATGAGGGACAACAACATGGTGTTACTACATGAATATATGAGGGACAACATGGTGTTACTACATGAATATATGAGGACAACAACATGGTGTTACTACATGAATATATGAGGGACAACAACATGGTGTTACTACATGAATATATGAGGGACAACAACATGGTGTTACTAAATGAATATATGAGGGACAACATGGTGTTACTACATGAATATATGAGGGACAACAACATGGTGTTACTACATGAATATATGAGGACAACATGGTGTTACTACATGAATATATGAGGACAACATGGTGTTACTACATGAATATATGAGGGACAACATGGTGTTACTACATGAATATATGAGGGACAACAACATGGTGTTACTACATGAATATATGAGGGACAACAACATGGTGTTACTACATGAATATATGAGGGACAACATGGTGTTACTACATGAATATATGAGGGACAACATGGTGTTACTACATGAATATATGAGGGACAACAACATGGTGTTACTACATGAATATATGAGGGACAACAACATGGTGTTACTACATGAATATATGAGGGACAACATGGTGTTACTACATGAATATATGAGGGACAACATGGTGTTACTACATGAATATATGAGGGACAACATGGTGTTACTACATGAATATATGAGGGACAACAACATGGTGTTACTACATGAATATATGAGGGACAACAACATGGTGTTACTACATGAATATATGAGGGACAACATGGTGTTACTAAATGAATATATGAGGGACAACAACATGGTGTTACTACATGAATATATGAGGGACAACATGGTGTTACTACATGAATATATGAGGGACAACAACATGGTGTTACTACATGAATATATGAGGACAACATGGTGTTACTACATGAATATATGAGGGACAACATGGTGTTACTACATGAATATATGAGGACAACAACATGGTGTTACTACATGAATATATGAGGGACAACATGGTGTTACTACATGAATATATGAGGGACAACATGGTGTTACTACATGAATATATGAGGGACAACAACATGGTGTTACTACATGAATATATGAGGGACAACAACATGGTGTTACTACATGAATATATGAGGGACAACATGGTGTTACTACATGAATATATGAGGGACAACATGGTGTTACTACATGAATATATGAGGGACAACATGGTGTTACTACATGAATATATGAGGACAACATGGTGTTACTACATGAATATATGAGGGACAACATGGTGTTACTACATGAATATATGAGGGACAACATGGTGTTACTACATGAATATATGAGGACAACATGGTGTTACTACATGAATATATGAGGGACAACATGGTGTTACTACATGAATATATGAGGGACAACAACATGGTGTTACTACATGAATATATGAGGGACAACAACATGGTGTTACTACATGAATATATGAGGGACAACAACATGGTGTTACTACATGAATATATGAGGGACAACAACATGGTGTTACTACATGAATATATGAGGGACAACATGGTGTTACTACATGAATATATGAGGGACAACATGGTGTTACTACATGAATATATGAGGGACAACATGGTGTTACTAAATGAATATATGAGGGACAACAACATGGTGTTACTACATGAATATATGAGGGACAACAACATGGTGTTACTACATGAATATATGAGGGACAACATGGTGTTACTACATGAATATATGAGGGACAACATGGTGTTACTACATGAATATATGAGGGACAACATGGTGTTACTACATGAATATATGAGGGACAACAACATGGTATTTACTACATGAATATATGAGGGACAACATGGTGTTACTACATGAATATATGAGGGACAACATGGTGTTACTACATGAATATATGAGGGACAACATGGTGTTACTACATGAATATATGAGGGACAACAACATGGTGTTACTACATGAATATATGAGGGACAACAACATGGTGTTACTACATGAATATATGAGGGACAACAACATGGTGTTACTACATGAATATATGAGGGACAACATGGTGTTACTACATGAATATATGAGGGACAACAACATGGTGTTACTACATGAATATATGAGGGACAACATGGTGTTACTACATGAATATATGAGGGACAACAACATGGTGTTACTACATGAATATATGAGGGACAACAACATGGTGTTACTACATGAATATATGAGGGACAACATGGTGTTACTACATGAATATATGAGGACAACATGGTGTTACTACATGAATATATGAGGGACAACAACATGGTGTTACTACATGAATATATGAGGGACAACAACATGGTGTTACTACATGAATATATGAGGACAACAACATGGTGTTACTACATGAATATATGAGGGACAACATGGTGTTACTACATGAATATATGAGGGACAACATGGTGTTACTACATGAATATATGAGGGACAACAACATGGTGTTACTACATGAATATATGAGGGACAACAACATGGTGTTACTACATGAATATATGAGGGACAACATGGTGTTACTACATGAATATATGAGGGACAACATGGTGTTACTACATGAATATATGAGGGACAACATGGTGTTACTACATGAATATATGAGGGACAACAACATGGTGTTACTACATGAATATATGAGGGACAACAACATGGTGTTACTAAATGAATATATGAGGGACAACAACATGGTGTTACTACTACATGAATATATGAGGGACAACATGGTGTTACTACATGAATATATGAGGGACAACATGGTGTTACTACATGAATATATGAGGGACAACATGGTGTTACTACATGAATATATGAGGGACAACATGGTGTTACTACATGAATATATGAGGGACAACATGGTGTTACTACATGAATATATGAGGGACAACATGGTGTTACTACATGAATATATGAGGGACAACATGGTGTTACTACATGAATATATGAGGGAACAACATGGTGTTACTACATGAATATATGAGGGACAACAACATGGTGTTACTACATGAATATATGAGGGACAACATGGTGTTACTACATGAATATATGAGGGACAACATGGTGTTACTACATGAATATATGAGGGACAACATGGTGTTACTACATGAATATATGAGGGACAACATGGTGTTACTACATGAATATATGAGGGACAACATGGTGTTACTACATGAATATATGAGGACAACAACATGGTGTTACTACATGAATATATGAGGGACAACAACATGGTGTTACTACATGAATATATGAGGGACAACATGGTGTTACTACATGAATATATGAGGGACAACAACATGGTGTTACTACATGAATATATGAGGGACAACAACATGGTGTTACTACATGAATATATGAGGGACAACAACATGGTGTTACTACATGAATATATGAGGACAACATGGTGTTACTACATGAATATATGAGGACAACATGGTGTTACTACATGAATATATGAGGGACAACATGGTGTTACTACATGAATATATGAGGGACAACAACATGGTGTTACTACATGAATATATGAGGACAACAACATGGTGTTACTACATGAATATATGAGGGACAACAACATGGTGTTACTACATGAATATATGAGGGACAACAACATGGTGTTACTACATGAATATATGAGGGACAACAACATGGTGTTACTACATGAATATATGAGGGACAACAACATGGTGTTACTACATGAATATATGAGGGACAACAACATGGTGTTACTACATGAATATATGAGGGACAACATGGTGTTACTACATGAATATATGAGGGACAACATGGTGTTACTACATGAATATATGAGGGACAACATGGTGTTACTACATGAATATATGAGGGACAACATGGTGTTACTACATGAATATATGAGGGACAACAACATGGTGTTACTACATGAATATATGAGGGACAACAACATGGTGTTACTACATGAATATATGAGGGACAACATGGTGTTACTACATGAATATATGAGGGACAACAACATGGTGTTACTACATGAATATATGAGGGACAACAACATGGTGTTACTAAATGAATATATGAGGGACAACATGGTGTTACTACATGAATATATGAGGGACAACATGGTGTTACTACATGAATATATGAGGGACAACATGGTGTTACTACATGAATATATGAGGGACAACATGGTGTTACTACATGAATATATGAGGGACAACAACATGGTGTTACTACATGAATATATGAGGGACAACATGGTGTTACTACATGAATATATGAGGGACAACAACATGGTGTTACTACATGAATATATGAGGGACAACAACATGGTGTTACTACATGAATATATGAGGGACAACATGGTGTTACTACATGAATATATGAGGGACAACAACATGGTGTTACTACATGAATATATGAGGGACAACATGGTGTTACTACATGAATATATGAGGGACAACATGGTGTTACTACATGAATATATGAATATGAATATATGAGGGACAACATGGTGTTACTACATGAATATATGAGGGACAACATGGTGTTACTACATGAATATATGAGGGACAACAACATGGTGTTACTACATGAATATATGAGGGACAACAACATGGTGTTACTACATGAATATATGAGGGACAACAACATGGTGTTACTACATGAATATATGAGGGACAACAACATGGTGTTACTAAATGAATATATGAGGGACAACATGGTGTTACTACATGAATATATGAGGGACAACATGGTGTTACTACATGAATATATGAGGGACAACATGGTGTTACTACATGAATATATGAGGGACAACAACATGGTGTTACTACATGAATATATGAGGGACAACAACATGGTGTTACTACATGAATATATGAGGGACAACAACATGGTGTTACTACATGAATATATGAGGGACAACATGGTGTTACTACATGAATATATGAGGGACAACATGGTGTTACTACATGAATATATGAGGGACAACATGGTGTTACTACATGAATATATGAGGGACAACAACATGGTGTTACTACATGAATATATGAGGGACAACATGGTGTTACTACATGAATATATGAGGGACAACATGGTGTTACTAAATGAATATATGAGGGACAACATGGTGTTACTACATGAATATATGAGGGACAACATGGTGTTACTACATGAATATATGAGGGACAACATGGTGTTACTACATGAATATATGAGGGACAACATGGTGTTACTACATGAATATATGAGGGACAACATGGTGTTACTACATGAATATATGAGGGACAACATGGTGTTACTACATGAATATATGAGGACAACATGGTGTTACTACATGAATATATGAGGGACAACATGGTGTTACTACATGAATATATGAGGGACAACATGGTGTTACTACATGAATATATGAGGGACAACATGGTGTTACTACATGAATATATGAGGGACAACATGGTGTTACTACATGAATATATGAGGGACAACATGGTGTTACTACATGAATATATGAGGGACAACAACATGGTGTTACTACATGAATATATGAGGACAACAACATGGTGTTACTACATGAATATATGAGGGACAACAACATGGTGTTACTAAATGAATATATGAGGGACAACAACATGGTGTTACTACATGAATATATGAGGGACAACATGGTGTTACTACATGAATATATGAGGGACAACAACATGGTGTTACTACATGAATATATGAGGGACAACATGGTGTTACTACATGAATATATGAGGGACAACATGGTGTTACTACATGAATATATGAGGGACAACATGGTGTTACTACATGAATATATGAGGGACAACATGGTGTTACTACATGAATATATGAGGGACAACAACATGGTGTTACTACATGAATATATGAGGGACAACAACATGGTGTTACTACATGAATATATGAGGGACAACAACATGGTGTTACTACATGAATATATGAGGGACAACAACATGGTGTTACTACATGAATATATGAGGGACAACAACATGGTGTTACTACATGAATATATGAGGACAACAACATGGTGTTACTACATGAATATATGAGGGACAACAACATGGTGTTACTACATGAATATATGAGGGACAACAACATGGTGTTACTACATGAATATATGAGGGACAACAACATGGTGTTACTACATGAATATATGAGGGACAACAACATGGTGTTACTACATGAATATATGAGGGACAACAACATGGTGTTACTACATGAATATATGAGGGACAACATGGTGTTACTACATGAATATATGAGGGACAACAACATGGTGTTACTACATGAATATATGAGGGACAACAACATGGTGTTACTACATGAATATATGAGGGACAACAACATGGTGTTACTACATGAATATATGAGGGACAACATGGTGTTACTAAATGAATATATGAGGGACAACAACATGGTGTTACTACATGAATATATGAGGGACAACAACATGGTGTTACTACATGAATATATGAGGGACAACATGGTGTTACTACATGAATATATGAGGGACAACATGGTGTTACTACATGAATATATGAGGGACAACATGGTGTTACTACATGAATATATGAGGGACAACATGGTGTTACTACATGAATATATGAGGGACAACAACATGGTGTTACTACATGAATATATGAGGGACAACAACATGGTGTTACTAAATGAATATATGAGGGACAACATGGTGTTACTACATGAATATATGAGGACAACAACATGGTGTTACTACATGAATATATGAGGGACAACATGGTGTTACTAAATGAATATATGAGGGACAACATGGTGTTACTACATGAATATATGAGGGACAACATGGTGTTACTACATGAATATATGAGGGACAACAACATGGTGTTACTACATGAATATATGAGGGACAACATGGTGTTACTACATGAATATATGAGGGACAACAACATGGTGTTACTACATGAATATATGAGGACAACAACATGGTGTTACTACATGAATATATGAGGGACAACATGGTGTTACTACATGAATATATGAGGGACAACAACATGGTGTTACTAAATGAATATATGAGGGACAACATGGTGTTACTACATGAATATATGAGGGACAACATGGTGTTACTACATGAATATATGAGGGACAACATGGTGTTACTACATGAATATATGAGGGACAACAACATGGTGTTACTACATGAATATATGAGGGACAACAACATGGTGTTACTACATGAATATATGAGGGACAACAACATGGTGTTACTACATGAATATATGAGGGACAACAACATGGTGTTACTACATGAATATATGAGGGACAACATGGTGTTACTAAATGAATATATGAGGGACAACAACATGGTGTTACTACATGAATATATGAGGGACAACAACATGGTGTTACTAAATGAATATATGAGGGACAACATGGTGTTACTACATGAATATATGAGGGACAACATGGTGTTACTACATGAATATATGAGGGACAACATGGTGTTACTACATGAATATATGAGGGACAACAACATGGTGTTACTACATGAATATATGAGGGACAACATGGTGTTACTACATGAATATATGAGGGACAACATGGTGTTACTACATGAATATATGAGGGACAACATGGTGTTACTACATGAATATATGAGGGACAACATGGTGTTACTACATGAATATATGAGGGACAACATGGTGTTACTAAATGAATATATGAGGGACAACATGGTGTTACTACATGAATATATGAGGGACAACATGGTGTTACTACATGAATATATGAGGGACAACATGGTGTTACTACATGAATATATGAGGACAACATGATGTTACTACATGAATATATGACAACATGGGTATTTACTACATGAATATATGAGGACAACATGGTGTTACTACATGAATATATGAGGGACAACAACATGGTGTTACTACATGAATATATGAGGGACAACATGGTGTTACTAAATGAATGTATGAGGGACAACAACATGGTGTTACTACATGAATATATGAGGGACAACATGGTGTTACTACATGAATATATGAGGGACAACATGGTGTTACTACATGAATATATGAGGGACAACATGATGTTACTACATGAATATATGAGGGACAACATGGTGTTACTACATGAATATATGAGGGACAACATGGTGTTACTACATGAATATATGAGGGACAACATGGTGTTACTACATGAATATATGAGGACAACAACATGGTGTTACTACATGAATATATGAGGGACAACAACATGGTGTTACTACATGAATATATGAGGGACAACAACATGGTGTTACTAAATGAATATATGAGGGACAACAACATGGTGTTACTAAATGAATATATGAGGGACAACAACATGGTGTTACTACATGAATATATGAGGGACAACATGGTGTTACTACATGAATATATGAGGGACAACAACATGGTGTTACTACATGAATATATGAGGGACAACAACATGGTGTTACTACATGAATATATGAGGGACAACAACATGGTGTTACTAAATGAATATATGAGGGACAACAACATGGTGTTACTAAATGAATATATGAGGGACAACAACATGGTGTTACTACATGAATATATGAGGGACAACATGGTGTTACTACATGAATATATGAGGGACAACAACATGGTGTTACTACATGAATATATGAGGGACAACAACATGGTGTTACTACATGAATATATGAGGGACAACAACATGGTGTAACTAAATGAATATATGAGGGACAACATGGTGTTACTACATGAATATATGAGGGACAACATGGTGTTACTAAATGAATATATGAGGGACAACATGGTGTTACTACATGAATATATGAGGGACAACATGGTGTTACTACATGAATATATGAGGGACAACATGGTGTTACTACATGAATATATGAGGGACAACATGGTGTTACTACATGAATATATGAGGGACAACATGGTGTTACTACATGAATATATGAGGGACAACAACATGGTGTTACTACATGAATATATGAGGGACAACAACATGGTGTTACTAAATGAATATATGAGGGACAACAACATGGTGTTACTAAATGAATATATGAGGGACAACATGGTGTTACTACATGAATATATGAGGGACAACATGGTGTTACTACATGAATATATGAGGGACAACAACATGGTGTTACTAAATGAATATATGAGGGACAACATGGTGTTCCTACATGAATATATGAGGGACAACATGGTGTTACTACATGAATATATGAGGGACAACATGGTGTTACTACATGAATATATGAGGGACAACAACATGGTGTTCCTACATGAATATATGAGGGACAACAACACGGTGTTATTACATGAATATATGAGGGACAACAACATGGTGTTACTACATGAATATATGAGGGACAACAACATGGTGTTACTACATGAATATATGAGGGACAACATGGTGTTACCAAATGAATATATGAGGGACAACATGGTGTTACTACATGAATATATGAGGGACAACAACATGGTGTTACTACATGAATATATGAGAGACAACATGGTGTTACTACAGGAATATATGAGGGACAACATGGTGTTACTACATGAATATATGAGGGACAACATGGTGTTACTACATGAATATATGAGGGACAACAACATGGTGTTACTACATGAATATATGAGGGACAACAACATGGTGTTACTACATGAATATATGAGGGACAACATGGTGTTACCAAATGAATATATGAGGGACAACATGGTGTTACTACATGAATATATGAGGGACAACAACATGGTGTTACTACATGAATATATGAGGGACAACATGGTGTTACTACATGAATATATGAGGGACAACATGGTGTTACTACATGAATATATGAGGGACAACAACATGGTGTTACTACATGAATATATGAGGGACAACATGGTGTTACTACATGAATATATGAGGGACAACAACATGGTGTTACTACATGAATATATGAGGGACAACATGGTGTTACTACATGAATATATGAGGGACAACATGGTGTTACTACATGAATATATGAGGACAACATGGTGTTACTACATGAATATATGAGGGACAACATGGTGTTACTACATGAATATATGAGGGACAACATGGTGTTACTACATGAATATATGAGGGACAACATGGTGTTACTAAATGAATATATGAGGGACAACATGGTGTTACTACATGAATATATGAGGGACAACATGATGTTACTACATGAATATATGAGGGACAACATGGTGTTACTACATGAATATATGAGGGACAACATGGTGTTACTACATGAATATATGAGGGACAACAACATGGTGTTACTACATGAATATATGAGGGACAACATGGTGTTACTAAATGAATGTATGAGGGACAACAACATGGTGTTACTACATGAATATATGAGGGACAACATGGTGTTACTACATGAATATATGAGGGACAACATGGTGTTACTACATGAATATATGAGGGACAACATGATGTTACTACATGAATATATGAGGGACAACATGGTGTTACTACATGAATATATGAGGGACAACATGGTGTTACTACATGAATATATGAGGGACAACATGGTGTTACTACATGAATATATGAGGGACAACAACATGGTGTTACTACATGAATATATGAGGGACAACAACATGGTGTTACTACATGAATATATGAGGGACAACAACATGGTGTTACTAAATGAATATATGAGGGACAACAACATGGTGTTACTAAATGAATATATGAGGGACAACAACATGGTGTTACTACATGAATATATGAGGGACAACATGGTGTTACTACATGAATATATGAGGGACAACAACATGGTGTTACTACATGAATATATGAGGGACAACAACATGGTGTTACTACATGAATATATGAGGGACAACAACATGGTGTTACTAAATGAATATATGAGGGACAACAACATGGTGTTACTAAATGAATATATGAGGGACAACAACATGGTGTTACTACATGAATATATGAGGGACAACATGGTGTTACTACATGAATATATGAGGGACAACAACATGGTGTTACTACATGAATATATGAGGGACAACAACATGGTGTTACTACATGAATATATGAGGGACAACAACATGGTGTTACTAAATGAATATATGAGGGACAACATGGTGTTACTACATGAATATATGAGGGACAACATGGTGTTACTAAATGAATATATGAGGGACAACATGGTGTTACTACATGAATATATGAGGGACAACATGGTGTTACTACATGAATATATGAGGGACAACATGATGTTACTACATGAATATATGAGGGACAACATGGTGTTACTACATGAATATATGAGGGACAACATGGTGTTACTACATGAATATATGAGGGACAACAACATGGTGTTACTACATGAATATATGAGGGACAACAACATGGTGTTACTAAATGAATATATGAGGGACAACAACATGGTGTTACTACATGAATATATGAGGGACAACAACATGGTGTTACTACATGAATATATGAGGGACAACATGGTGTTACTAAATGAATATATGAGGGACAACATGGTGTTACTAAATGAATATATGAGGGACAACAACATGGTGTTACTAAATGAATATATGAGGGACAACAACATGGTGTTCCTACATGAATATATGAGGGACAACAACATGGTGTTACTAAATGAATATATGAGGGACAACAACATGGTGTTACTAAATGAATATATGAGGGACAACATGGTGTTACTACATGAATATATGAGGGACAACATGGTGTTACTACATGAATATATGAGGGACAACAACATGGTGTTACTAAATGAATATATGAGGGACAACATGGTGTTCCTACATGAATATATGAGGGACAACATGGTGTTACTACATGAATATATGAGGGACAACATGGTGTTACTACATGAATATATGAGGGACAACATGGTGTTCCTACATGAATATATGAGGGACAACAACATGGTGTTATTACATGAATATATGAGGGACAACAACATGGTGTTACTACATGAATATATGAGGGACAACAACATGGTGTTACTACATGAATATATGAGGGACAACATGGTGTTACCAAATGAATATATGAGGGACAACATGGTGTTACTACATGAATATATGAGGGACAACAACATGGTGTTACTACATGAATATATGAGGGACAACATGGTGTTACTACATGAATATATGAGGGACAACATGGTGTTACTACATGAATATATGAGGGACAACATGGTGTTACTACATGAATATATGAGGGACAACAACATGGTGTTACTACATGAATATATGAGGGACAACAACATGGTGTTACTACATGAATATATGAGGGACAACATGGTGTTACCAAATGAATATATGAGGGACAACATGGTGTTACTACATGAATATATGAGGGACAACAACATGGTGTTACTACATGAATATATGAGGGACAACATGGTGTTACTAGATGAATATATGAGGGACAACATGGTGTTACTACATGAATATATGAGGGACAACAACATGGTGTTACTACATGAATATATGAGGGACAACATGGTGTTACTACATGAATATATGAGGGACAACAACATGGTGTTACTACATGAATATATGAGGGACAACATGGTGTTACTACATGAATATATGAGGGACAACATGGTGTTACTACATGAATATATGAGGGACAACAACATGGTGTTACTACATGAATATATGAGGGACAACATGGTGTTACTACATGAATATATGAGGGACAACATGGTGTTACTACATGAATATATGAGGGACAACATGGTGTTACTACATGAATATATGAGGGACAACATGGTGTTACTACATGAATATATGAGGGACAACATGGTGTTACTACATGAATATATGAGGGACAACAACATGGTGTTACTACATGAATATATGAGGGACAACATGGTGTTACTACATGAATATATGAGGGACAACATGGTGTTACTACATGAATATATGAGGGACAACAACATGGTGTTACTACATGAATATATGAGGGACAACATGGTGTTACTAAATGAATATATGAGGGACAACATGGTGTTACTACATGAATATATGAGGGACAACATGGTGTTACTACATGAATATATGAGGGACAACATGGTGTTACTACATGAATATATGAGGGACAACAACATGGTGTTACTAAATGAATATATGAGGGACAACATGGTGTTACTACATGAATATATGAGGGACAACATGGTGTTACTACATGAATATATGAGGGACAACAACATGGTGTTACCAAATGAATATATGAGGGACAACATGGTGTTACTACATGAATATATGAGGGACAACATGGTGTTACTACATGAATATATGAGGGACAACAACATGGTGTTACCAAATGAATATATGAGGGACAACATGGTGTTACTACATGAATATATGAGGGACAACAACATGGTGTTACCAAATGAATATATGAGGGACATCATGGTGTTACCAAATGAATATATGAGGGACAACATGGTGTTACTACATGAATATATGAGGGACAACAACATGGTGTTACCAAATGAATATATGAGGGACAACATGGTGTTACTACATGAATATATGAGGGACAACAACATGGTGTTACTAAATGAATATATGAGGGACAACATGGTGTTACTACATGAATATATGAGGGACAACATGGTGTTACTACATGAATATATGAGGGACAACAACATGGTGTTACTACATGAATATATGAGGGACAACATGGTGTTACCAAATGAATATATGAGGGACAACAACATGATGTTACTAAATAAATATATGAGGGACAACATGGTGTTACCAAATGAATATATGAGGGACAACATGGTGTTACTACATGAATATATGAGGGACAACAACATGGTGTTATTACATGAATATATGAGGGACAACAACATGGTGTTACTAAATGAATATATGAGGGACAACATGGTGTTACTACATGAATATATGAGGGACAACATGGTGTTACTAAATGAATATATGAGGGACAACATGGTGTTATTACATGAATATATGAGGGACAACATGGTGTTACTACATGAATATATGAGGGACAACAACATGGTGTTACTACATGAATATATGAGGGACAACAACATGGTGTTACTAAATGAATATATGAGGGACAACATGGTGTTACTACATGAATATATGAGGGACAACATGGTGTTACTACATGAATATATGAGGGACAACATGGTGTTACTACATGAATATATGAGGGACAACATGGTGTTACTACATGAATATATGAGGGACAACATGGTGTTATTACATGAATATATGAGGGACAACATGGTGTTACCAAATGAATATATGAGGGACAACAACATGGTGTTACTAAATGAATATATGAGGGACATCATGGTGTTACCAAATGAATATATGAGGGACAACAACATTGTGTTACTAAATGAATATATGAGGGACAACAACATGGTGTTACTACATGAATATATGAGGGACAACAACATGGTGTTATTACATGAATATATGAGGGACAACATGGTGTTACTACATTAATATATGAGGGACAACATGGTGTTACTAAATGAATATATGAGGGACAACATGGTGTTACTACATGAATATATGAGGGACAACAACATGGTGTTACTACATGAATATATGAGGGACAACATGGTGTTACCAAATGAATATATGAGGGACAACAACATTGTGTTACTAAATGAATATATGAGGGACAACAACATGGTGTTACTACATGAATATATGAGGGACAACAACATGGTGTTATTACATGAATATATGAGGGACAACATGGTGTTACTAAATGAATATATGAGGGACAACAACATGGTGTTCCTACATGAATATATGAGGGACAACATGGTGTTACTACATGAATATATGAGGGACAACATGGTGTTACTCAATGAATATATGAGGGACAACATGGTGTTCCTACATGAATATATGAGGGACAACATGGTGTTACTAAATAAATATATGAGGGACAACATGGTGTTACTACATGAATATATGAGGGACAACATGGTGTTACTAAATGAATATATGAGGGACAACATGGTGTTACTAAATGAATATATGAGGGACAACATGGTGTTCCTACATGAATATATGAGGGACAACATGGTGTTACTACATGAATATATGAGGGACAACATGGTGTTACTACATGAATATATGAGGGACAACATGGTGTTACTAAATGAATATATGAGGGACAACAACATGGTGTTACTAAATGAATATATGAGGGACAACATGGTGTTACTACATGAATATATGAGGGACAACATGGTGTTACTACATGAATATATGAGGGACAACAAGGTGTTACTAAATAAATATATGAGGGACAACATGGTGTTACTACATTAATATATGAGGGACAACATGGTGTTACTAAATGAATATATGAGGGACAACATGGTGTTACTACATGAATATATGAGGGACAACATGGTGTTACTAAATGAATATATGAGGGACAACAACATGGTGTTACTACATGAATATATGAGGGACAACAACATGGTGTTACTGAATGAATATATGAGGGACAACATGAATATATGAGGGACAACATGGTGTTACTAAATGAATATATGAGGGACAACAACATGGTGTTACTACATGAATATATGAGGACAACATGGTGTTACTAAATGAATATATGAGGACAACATGGTGTTACTTACATGAATATATGAGGGACAACATGGTGTTACTAAATGAATATATGAGGGACAACATGGTGTTACTAAATGAATATATGAGGGACAACAACATGGTGTTACTAAATGAATATATGAGGGACAACAACATGGTGTTCCTACATGAATATATGAGGGACAACATGGTGTTACTACATGAATATATGAGGGACAACATGGTGTTACTCAATGAATATATGAGGGACAACATGGTGTTCCTACATGAATATATGAGGGACAACATGGTGTTACTAAATAAATATATGAGGGACAACATGGTGTTACTACATGAATATATGAGGGACAACATGGTGTTACTAAATGAATATATGAGGGACAACATGGTGTTACTAAATGAATATATGAGGGACAACATGGTGTTCCTACATGAATATATGAGAGACAACATGGTGTTACTACATGAATATATGAGGGACAACATGGTGTTACTACATGAATATATGAGGGACAACATGGTGTTACTAAATGAATATATGAGGGACAACAACATGGTGTTACTAAATGAATATATGAGGGACAACATGGTGTTACTACATGAATATATGAGGGACAACATGGTGTTACTACATGAATATATGAGGGACAACAAGGTGTTACTAAATAAATATATGAGGGACAACATGGTGTTACTACATTAATATATGAGGGACAACATGGTGTTACTAAATGAATATATGAGGGACAACATGGTGTTACTAAATGAATATATGAGGGACAACAACATGGTGTTACTACATGAATATATGAGGGACAACATGGTGTTACTAAATGAATATATGAGGGACAACAACATGGTGTTACTACATGAATATATGAGGGACAACAACATGGTGTTACTAAATGAATATATGAGGGACAACATGGTGTTACTAAATGAATATATGAGGGACAACATGGTGTTACTACATGAATATATGAGGGACAACATGGTGTTACTAAATGAATATATGAGGGACAACATGGTGTTACTAAATGAATATATGAGGGACAACAACATGGTGTTACTAAATGAATATATGAGGGACAACATGGTGTTACTACATGAATATATGAGGGACAACATGGTGTTACTACATGAATATATGAGGGACAACAACATGGTGTTACTCAATGAATATACGAGGGACAACATGGTGTTACTAAATGAATATATGAGGGACAACAACATGGTGTTACTACATGAATATATGAGGGACAACAACATGGTGTTACTCAATGAATATATGAGGGACAACAACATGGTGTTACTCAATGAATATATGAGGGACAACAACATGGTGTTACTACATGAATATATGAGGGACAACAACATGGTGTTACTCAATGAATATATGAGGGACAACAACATGGTGTTACTCAATGAATATATGAGGGACAACATGGTGTTACTAAATGAATATATGAGGGACAACATGGTGTTACTAAATGAATATATGAGGGACAACAACATGGTGTTACTACATGAATATATGAGGGACAACATGGTGTTACTACATGAATATATGAGGGACAACAACATGATGTTACTAAATTAATATATGAGGGACAACATGGTGTTACTAAATGAATATATGAGGGACAACATGGTGTTACTAAATGAATATATGAGGGACAACATGGTGTTACTAAATGAATACATGAGGGACAACATGGTGTTACTGAATGAATATATGAGGGACAACAACATGATGTTACTACATGAATATATGAGGGACAACAACATGGTGTTACTACATGAATATATGAGGGACAACAACATGGTGTTACTACATGAATATATGAGGGACAACATGGTGTTACTAAATGAATATATGAGGGACAACAACATGGTGTTACTACATGAATATATGAGGGACAACATGGTGTTACTAAATGAATATATGAGGGACAACATGGTGTTACTACATGAATATATGAGGGACAACATGGTGTTACTAAATGAATATATGAGGGACAACATGGTGTTACTAAATGAATATATGAGGGACAACATGGTGTTACTACATGAATATATGAGGGACAACAACATGGTGTTACTACATGAATATATGAGGGACAACAACATGGTGTTACTACATGAATATATGAGGGACAACATGGTGTTACTAAATGAATATATGAGGGACAACATGGTGTTACTAAATGAATATATGAGGGACAACATGGTGTTACTACATGAATATATGAGGGACAACATGGTGTTACTAAATGAATATATGAGGGACAACATGGTGTTACTCAATGAATATATGAGGGACAACAACATGGTGTTACTACATGAATATATGAGGGACAACATGATGTTACTAAATTAATATATGAGGGACAACATGGTGTTACTAAATGAATATATGAGGGACAACATGGTGTTACTACATGAATATATGAGGGACAACAACATGGTGTTACTACATGAATATATGAGGGACAACATGATGTTACTAAATTAATATATGAGGGACAACATGGTGTTACTAAATGAATATATGAGGGACAACATGGTGTTACTACATGAATATATGAGGGACAACATGGTGTTACTAAATGAATATATGAGGGACAACATGGTGTTACTAAATGAATATATGAGGGACAACAACATGGTGTTACTACATGAATATATGAGGGACAACAACATTGTGTTACTAAATGAATATATGAGGGACAACAACATGGTGTTACTACATGAATATATGAGGGACAACAACATGGTGTTACTAAATGAATATATGAGGGACAACATGGTGTTACTACATGAATATATGAGGGACAACAACATGGTGTTACTACATGAATATATGAGGGACAACATGGTGTTACTACATGAATATATGAGGGACAACATGGTGTTACTAAATGAATATATGAGGGACAACATGGTGTTACTAAATGAATATATGAGGGACAACATGGTGTTACTACATGAATATATGAGGGACAATAACCCACAAAACCTATATGAAAACCCCAAACATATATATGGTTCCCAATTAGAGACAACGACACACAGCTGCCTCTAATTGGGAACCATTACCCCAACATAGAAATATAACACCTAGAACATAAAAACCCTACACCAAAACCAAAACTAAACACACCAGCCTGTCTTCTCAGGCCTGGACGTGACAATGTTGTTACTAAATAAATATATGAGGGACAACAACATGATGTTACTAAATAAATATATGAGTCACCATTATTAGTCAGTTGTACAACCGAATGCCTTCATCCGAAATGTGTCTTCCGCATTTAACCCAACCCCTCTGAATCAGAGAGGTGCAGGGGGCTGCCTTAATCAACATCCACGTCTTCAGGGGCAGAACAACAGATTTTTTACCTTGTCAGCTCAGGGATTCGAACTTGCAACCCTCCGGTTACAAGTCCAACGCTCTAACCACTAGGCTACCTGCCACCCCTGAGGGACAACAACATGGTGTTACCAAATGAATATATGAGGGACAAAAACATGACGTGGAATTTTGAGAATCTATATCTCCACAGCGTATTTTTAACGGGGTTAGAATCAACACTCAGATATACATCTAGGACCCACCCATGTAAACATCATTTATTTAGGGATCCAGCCCTGTAAACATCATTTATTTAGGGATCCAGCCATGTAAACATCATTTATTTAGGGATCCAGTCCTGTAAACATCATTTATTTAGCGATCCAGCCATGTAAACATAATTTATTTTGGGATCCAGTCCTGTAAACATCATTTATTTTGGGATCCAGTCCTGTAAACATCATTTATTTAGGAATCCAGTCCTGTAAACATCATTTATTTAGGGATCCAGCCCTGTAAACATCATTTATTTAGGGATCCAGTCCTGTAAACATCATTTATTTAGAGATCCACACAGAGACGCACACACAGAGACGCACACACAGAGGCGCACACAGAGGCGCACACAGAGACGCACACAGAGACGCACAGAGACGCACACAGAGACGCACACAGAGATTGAACTGATAATAGCATGGTACACTTTTCCATTAGTGAGTTTTACTAGAAAATGCCCTTTTCATTTCACCCATTTTCAAGTAATTCTCATGATGTGGAGGATAGGATATTGAAATGAGTCGTCATGCCAACTGGCCCCTTTATAAACCTCTTGAGAAGTGAGAGATGTCAAAGAAATGTAACTGCGTGAGTGGAGGTAATGAAGCCTTTTATCTGAGGCTTTGTGGTGGTAATGAAGTCAGTCTTTTATCTGAGGCTTTGTGGTGGTAATGAAGTCTTTTATCTGAGGCTTTGTGGAGGTAATGAAGTATTTTATCTGAGGCTTCGAGGAGGTAATGAAGTCAGTCTTTTATCTGAGGCTTTGTGGAGGTAATGAAGTCAGTCTTTTATCTGAGGCTTTGTGGAGGTAATGACGTATTTTATCTGAGGCTTTGTGGAGGTAATGAAGTCTTTTATCTGAGGCTTTGTGGAGGTAATGACGTCTTTTATCTGAGGCTTTGTGGAGGTAATGATGTCTTTTATCTGAGGCTTTGAGGAGGTAATGAAGTCAGTCTTTTATCTGAGGCTTTGTGGAGGTAATGAAGTCTTTTATCTGAGGCTTTGTGGAGGTAATGAAGTATTTTATCTGAGGCTTTGTGGAGGTAATGAAGTCTTTTATCTGAGGCTTTGTGGTGGTAATGAAGTCTTTTATCTGAGGCTTCGAGGAGGTAATGAAGTCAGTCTTTTATCTGAGGCTTTGAGGAGGTAATGAAGTCAGTCTTTTATCTGAGGCTTTGTGGTGGTAATGAAGTCAGTCTTTATCTGAGGCTTTGTGGTGGTAATGAAGTCTTTTATCTGAGGCTTCGAGGAGGTAATGAAGTCAGTCTTTTATCTGAGGCTTTGAGGAGGTAATGAAGTCAGTCTTTTATCTGAGGCTTTGTGGTGGTAATGAAGTCAGTCTTTTATCTGAGGCTTTGTGGTGGTAATGAAGTCTTTTATCTGAGGCTTCGAGGAGGTAATGAAGTCAGTCTTTTATCTGAGGCTTTGAGGAGGTAATGAAGTCAGTCTTTTATCTGAGGCTTTGTGGTGGTAATGAAGTCAGTCTTTTATCTGAGGCTTTGTGGTGGTAATGATGTCTTTTATCTGAGGCTTTGAGGAGGTAATGAAGTCAGTCTTTTATCTGAGGCTTTGTGGAGGTAATGAAGTCAGTCTTTTATCTGAGGCTTTGTGGAGGTAATGAAGTCTTTTATCTGAGGCTTTGAGGAGGTAATGAAGTCAGTCTTATCTGAGGCTTTGTGGAGGTAATGACGTATTTTATCTGAGGCTTTGTGGAGGTAATGACGTCTTTTATCTGAGGCTTTGTGGAGGTAATGATGTCTTTTATCTGAGGCTTTGAGGAGGTAATGAAGTCAGTCTTTTATCTGAGGCTTTGTGGTGGTAATGAAGTCTTTTATCTGAGGCTTTGTGGAGGTAATGAAGTCAGTCTTTTATCTGAGGCTTTGTGGAGGTAATGAAGTCTTTTATCTGAGGCTTTGTGGAGGTAATGAAGTATTTTATCTGAGGCTTTGTGGAGGTAATGAAGTCTTTTATCTGAGGCTTTGTGGAGGTAATGAAGTCTTTTATCTGAGGCTTTGTGGAGGTAATGACGTCTTTTATCTGAGGCTTTGTGGAGGTAATGACGTCTTTTATCTGAGGCTTTGTGGAGGTAATGACGTCTTTTATCTGAGGCTTTGTGGAGGTAATGATGTCTTTTATCTGAGGCTTTGAGGAGGTAATGAAGTCAGTCTTTTATCTGAGGCTTTGTGGAGGTAATGAAGTCTTTTATCTGAGGCTTTGTGGAGGTAATGAAGTATTTTATCTGAGGCTTTGTGGAGGTAATGAAGTCAGTCTTATCTGAGGCTTTGTGGAGGTAATGAAGTCTTTTATCTGAGGCTTTGTGGAGGTAATGACGTCTTTTATCTGAGGCTTTGTGGAGGTAATGAAGTCAGATAAAAGACTGAGGCTTTGTGGAGGTAATGAAATCAGTCTTTTAGGCTTTGGCCTTTCTAAGTGTTGGTTTTCATCCGACACGTTGAGGGAATGTCGATCACAAAATAATGTTTGTTTTTTTTATCGTAGGAATCCACTACCATTTCAGATTAAATCAGTTTTAGTCGGTTACAAATTTCTTGAATACAACAATATGTTAATGAATTGCTAGTCAGATAAACCATGTCAGAAATTCAAAGAGATGTTTTATTCACCACCTTATAATTGTATTAAATACAATAGGTAAAATAAGAAAGACAACAACATCCATTCCCACATTGACAATAGGACAGATGCTCCTTCTCTCCAGCGTTGTTCTTGTCCTGGGATAATTAGGTCATTTTGTCTGGTCTATTGCATGTTGTGTTGTGTCTACAGAGCCCTAATGCACCCAGCAGGCAGGTACCATTAGCAGGATTTGTTTGCAAGGTAAGCAGCTATGGGAAGTGACAGCAATTGAATTACTAATGCAGTTTGTATGTGTGTGTTGTGTGTGTGTGTGTGTGTGTGTGTGTGTGTGTGTGTGTGTGTGTGTGTGTGTGTGTGTGTGTGTGTGTGTGTGTGTGTGTGTGTGTGTGTGTGTGTGTGTGTGTGTGTGTGTGTGTGTGTGTGTGTGTGTAAGACGCTGTCACTTCTATCCCCGAGCCCTGCAGGGAAAAACCTGATTAAATGGATATTCAACCCTCCCTCTGCTCTGCATGTTGGGCTCCTGTTTTCATTATGTGTGTGTGTGTGTGTGTGTGTGTGTGTGTGTGTGCTTATCCTATCCAGTGTGTGTGTGTGTGTTTGTGTGTGTGAGAGAGACGTGCCATAAAATCACACAGCTGGCTTGAAATGGAGTCAGAGGAGAGGTAGAGGACTCTGGTTCACCTCCAGTCAGAGGAGAGGTAGAGGTCTCTGGTTCACCTCCAGTCAGAGGAGAGGTAGAGGACTCTGGTTCACCCCCAGTCAGAGGAGAGGTAGAGGACTCTGGTTCACCTCCAGTCAGAGGAGAGGTAGAGGACTCTGGTTCACCCCCAGTCTGAGGAGAGGTAGAGGACTCTGGTTCACCCCCAGTCAGAGGAGAGATAGAGGACTCTGGTTCACCTCCAGTCAGAGGAGAGGTAGAGGACTCTGGTTCACCCCCAGTCAGAGGAGAGGTAGAGGACTCTGGTTCACCTCCAGTCAGAGAAGAGGTAGAGGACTCTGGTTCACCCCCAGTCAGAGGAGAGGTAGAGGACTCTGGTTCACCCCCAGTCAGAGGAGAGGTAGAGGACTCTGGTTCACCCCCAGTCAGAGGAGAGGTAGAGGACTCTGGTTCACCCCCAGTCAGAGGAGAGGTAGAGGACTCTGGTTCACCTCCAGTCAGAGAAGAGGTAGAGGACTCTGGTTCACCCCCAGTCAGAGGAGAGGTAGAGGACTCTGGTTCACCCCCAGTCAGAGGAGAGGTAGAGGACTCTGGTTCACCCCCAGTCAGAGGTGAGGTAGAGGACTCTGGTTCACCCCCAGTCAGAGGAGAGGTAGAGGACTCTGGTTCACCCCCAGTCAGAGGAGAGGTAGAGGACTCTGGTTCACCCCCAGTCAGAGGAGAGGTAGAGGACTCTGGTTCACCCCCAGTCAGAGGAGAGGTAGAGGACTCTGGCTCTGGTTCACCTCCAGTCAGAGGAGAGGTAGGTCCCTGGTTCACGCCAAGTTGAGGAAAGCAGCACTATATGCTAAGCTAACACTGGCGCTGGTTACTTTACACGTGATGTTAATATGTTTACCATCCGAGGATAACTTATTGAAGTAATATTTTCTTTATGATTTCTGATCATCCCAATGTGGTATCTAGACACCTACAACTAAAGCCTGCTGTAGCCTTAAGGGGGTATCTTCCAGCTTCCTCAACTGTACTCTGCATCCATGGCACGTCATTTTATATGTATTCTACAAATACACGGTACTTCATCCCAGCGTAAAATCAGGCTAGGTGACCCATAGAACAGCAAACAAAGCCCACAGGGTGAAAATGGCAGAATTTCAAAACATTAAATGCACATCTTCAAGTCTTCAAGCCTTGGCTTGATTTAAACGTTGATCTCGGCAGAAATATGCATGTCTCTTTTGAGGGTTCACTCACTCACATGTCTGAATAGTTCATGGCTGTCTGAGAAGTGTTGACACAGTAATATATTTTATTTATTCTATTTTATTTAACCTTTATTTAACTAGACAAGTCAGTTAAGAACAAATTCTTATTTACAATGACGGCCTACCAAAAAGGCAAAAGACCTCCTGCGAGGACGGGGGCTGGGATAAAAATATATATATGTAGGACAAAACACACATCACGACAAGAGAGACAGCACAACACTACATAAAGAGAGACCTAAGACAACAACATAGCAAGGCAGCAATACATGACAACACAGCACAGCATAGTAGCATCTCAGCCGACAGAGATGGCAGCCTCGCTTCACGTTCTCAGGAAGCTATGCAGTATTTTGTTTTTATATGGCTTACTTCTTACATTGTTACCCCGGGAAATGTTATTACATACAGCCGGGAGGAATTATGGGATATAAGAGCAATGTCAACTTACCAACATTACGACCAGGAATACGACTTTCCCAAAGCGGATCCTCTGTTTGGTCCACCAACCAGGTCAATAGACTGGATCCCAGCCGGCGACCCAAAACAACAGGGGCACAGAAGAAGGGGTAGACGGGGCGTTGTTCTGGTCAGGCTCCGTAGACGGGTACATCGCGCACCGCTCCCGAGTATTCTACTTGCCAATGTCCAGTCTCTGGACAACAAGGTAGACGAAATCCGAGCAAGGACTGCCTTCCAGAGAGACATCAGCGACTGCAATGTTCTTTGCTTCACGGAAACATGGCTCACTCAGGACACGTTATCAGAGTCGGTACAGCCACATGGTATCTCCGCGCATTGAGCCGACAGAAACAAACATCTATCTGGTAAGAAGAAGGGCGGGGGTGTATGCCTTATGATTAACAAGTCGTGGTGTGCTCATAACAACATACAGGATCTCAAGTCCTTTTGTTCACCTGACATAGAATTCCTTACAATCAAATGCCGACCGCATTATCTACCAAGAGAATTCTCCTCGATTATTGTCACAATCGCATATATCCCCTCTCAAGCTGACACATCAACGGCACTGAAAGAAATTCTTTGGACTCTATGTAAACTGGAAACCACATATCCTAAGGCTGCATTTATTGTGGTTGGGGATTTTAACAAGGCTAATCTGAAAACAAGGCTCCCTAAATTTTATCAGCATATCGAATGTGCGACCCGGGCCGGGAAAATCTTGGATCATTCTTATTCTAACTTCCGTGATGCATACAAGGCTATTCTCCGCCCTCCTTTCGGCTAGTCTGACCACAACTCCATTTTATTGTACCCAGCCTACAGACAGAAACTAAAACAGGAAACGCCCCGTGCTCAGGTCTGTTCAACGCTGGTCCGACCAATCTGATTCCATGCTTCAAGATTGCTTCGATCACGTGGACTAGGATATGTTCCGGACAGCATCAGACAACAACATTGATGTATACGCTGATTCGGTGAGCGAGTTTATTAGCAAGTGCATCGGTGATGTTGTACCCATAGCAACTATTAAAACCTTTCCCAACCAGAAACCGTGGATTGATGGCAGCACTCGCGCCAAAACTGAAAGCGCGAACCACTGCTTTTAATCAGGGCAAGGCAGTGTAGCTATTCCCTCCGCAAGGCAATCAAACAAGCTAAGCGTCAATATAGAGACAAAGTAGAGTCACAATTCAATGGCTCAAACATGAGAGGAATGTGGCAGGGTCTACAGTCAATCACGGACTACAAAAAGAAAACCAGCCCTGTCCTGCTCCCAGACATACTAAACAACTTCTTTGCTTGCTTTGAGAACAATACAGTGCCACCGACACGGCCAGCTACCAAAACCTGCGGGCTCACCTTCACCGCAGCCAACGTGAGTAAAACATTTAAGTGTGTTAACCCTCGCAAGGCTGCCGGCCCAGATGGCATCCCTGGCCGTGTCCTCAGAGCATGCGCAGACCAGCTGGCTGGTGTGTTTACGGACATATTTAATCAATCCTTATCCCAGTCTGCTGTTCTCAAATGCTTCAAGAGGGCCACCATTGTTCCTGTTCCCAAGAAAGCTAAGGTAACTGAGCTAAATGACTATCGCCCCGTAGCACTCACTTCCGTCATCATGAAGTGCTTTGAAAGACTAGTCAAGGATCATATCACCTCCATCCTACCAGACACCCTAGACCCACTGCAATTTGCTTACCGTCCCAATAGGTCCACAAACGACGCAATCGCAACCACACTGCACACTGCCCTAGCCCATCTGGACAAGAGGAATACCTATGTAAGAATGCTGTTCATCGACTACAGCTCAGCATTTAACACCATAGTACCCTCCAAACTCGTCATTAAGCTTGAGACCCTAGGTCTTGACCCAGCCCTGTGCAACTGGGTCCTGGACTTCCTGTCGGGCCGGCCCCAGGTGGTGAGGGTAGGAAACAACATCTCCACCCCGCTGATCCTCAACACTGGGGCCCCCACAAGTGTGCGTTCTCAGCCCTCTCCTGTACTCCCTGTTAACCCATGATTGCGTGGCCAAGCACACCTCCAACTCAATCATCAAGTTTGCTGACAACACTACAGTGGTAGGCTTGATTACCAACAACGACGAGACGGCCTACAGGGAGGAGGTGAGGGCCCTCGGAGTGTGGTGTCAGGAAAATAACCTCTCACTCAACATCAACAAAACTAAGGAGATGATCGTGGACTTCAGGAAACAGCAGAGGGGAGCACCCCCCTATCCACATCGACAGGACAGTAGTGGAGAAGGTGGAAAGTTTTAAGTTCCTCAGCGTACACATCACGGACAAACTGAAATGGTCCACCCACACAGACAACGTGGTGAAGAAGGCGCCTCTTCAACTTCAGGAGGCTGAAGAAATTCGGCTTGTCACCAGAAACACTCACAAACAGATGCACAATCGAGAGCATCCTGTCGGGCTGTATCACCGCCTGGTACGGCAACTGCTCTGCCCACAACCGTAAGGCTCTCCGGAGGGTAGTGAGGACTGCACAACGCATCACCGGGGGGGGGTAAACTACCTGCCCTCCAGGACACCTACACCACCCGATGTCACAGGAAGGCCAAAAAGATCATCAAGGACAACAACCACCCGAGCCACTGCCTGTTCACCCCGCTATCATCCAGAAGGCGAGGTCCGTACCGGTGCATCAAAGCTGGGACCGAGAGACTGAAAAAACAGCTTCTATCTCAAGGCCATCAGACTGTTAAACAGCCACCACTAACATTGAGTGGCTGCTGCCATCATACTGACTTAAATCTCTGGCCACTTTAAATAATAGAAAATTGGATGTAACAAATGTATCACTAGCCACTTTAAACTATTTTGTATATAATGTTTACATATCCGACATTACTCATATCAAATGTATACACTGTACTCTATACCATCTACTGAATCTTGCCTATGCAGTTCGGTCATCGACTCAAATCTCTAGGATATAATAAATGTACCACTAGCCACTTTAAACAATGCCATTTATATAATGTTTACATATCCTATATTACTCATCTCACATGTATATACTGTACTCTGTACCATCTACTGCATCTTACCTATGTCGGTCAGCCATCGCTCATCCATATATTTATATGTACATACTCGTATTCATTCCTTTACTCTTGTGTGTATAAGGTAGTTGTTGTGAAATTGTTAGATTACTTGTTAGATACTACTGCATGGTCGGAACTAGAAGCACCAGCATTTCGCTACAATCGCATTAACATCTGCTAACCATGTGTATGTGACAAATAAAATTGTATTTGATTTGATTTGATTTGACAACAACATGGTAGCAACACAACATGGTAGCAGCACAAAACATGGTACAAACATTATTGGGCACAGACAACAGCACAAAGGTCAAGAAGGTAGAGACAACAATACATCACGCAAAGCAGCCACAACCGTCAGTAAGAGTGTCCGTGGTTGAGTCTTTGAATGAAGAGATTGAGATAAAACTGTCCAGTTTGAGTGTTTGTTGTAGCACTTTCCAGTCGCTAGCTGCAGCGAACTGAAAATAATAGCGACCCAGGGATGTGTGTGCTTTGGGGACCTTTAACAGAATGTGACTGGCAGAACGGGTGTTGTATGTGTATAAGACTGTATCATCTGCATATAAATGGATGAGAGAGCCTCCTACTGCTTGAGCCATGTTGTTGATGTAAATTGCAGAATGGGGTCATGGCAGCCTAGCAGAGTGGGGCCATGGCAGTAAATTGAGAAGAGAGTGGGGCCTAGGATCGAGGTTTGGTGTACTCCCTTGGTGACAGGCAGTGGCTGAGACAGCAGATGTTCTGACTTTATTCACAGCATTCTTTGAGAGATGTAGTTAACAAACCAGGCCAAAGACCCCTCAGAGACACCAATACTCCTTAGCCGGCCCACGAGAATGGAATGGTCTACCGTATCAAAAGCTTTGGCCAAGTCAATAAAAATAGCAGCACAACATTGCTTAGAATCAAGGGCAATGGTGACATCATTGAGGACCTTTAAGGTTGCAGTGACACATCCATAACCTGAGCGGAAACCAGATTGCATACCAGAGAGAATACTATAGACATCAAGAAAGCCAGTCAGTTGATTATTGACAAGTTTTTCCAACACTTTTGATAAACAGGGCAGAATAGAAATAGGCCTATAACAGTTAGGATCAGCTTGATCTCCCCCTTTAAATAAAGAACGAACTGTGGCTGCCTTCCAAGCAATGGGAACCTCCCCAGAGAGGAGAGACAGGCTAAAACCTTTATAGGGCTAGGCGTCCGGCTAGCGGGAAACTGGAGGGCGCGCAATTCAAATAAATAATCATAAAAATTATGGATATTAAACATTTAGGTACATAGAAGTGTCTTATATTGGCTGAAAGTTTAAATTCTTGTTAATCTAACTGCATTGTCCGATTTACAGTAGCTTTTACAGCAAAATCTTGCCATGCGATTGTTTGAGGATGGCGCCCCACATTAAAATATTTTTCCACTGGCACAGGTTTCATACATTCACAAATAACGATACAATATTCACTTACTTTTTGAAAATCATCCTCTGATTTGTCATCCAAAGGGTCCCAGCTACAACATGTAGTGTCGTTTTGTTAGATAAAATCCTTCTTTATATCCCAAAAAGTCAGTTTAGTTGGCGCCATAGATTTGAGTAATCCACTCGTTCAACATGCAGAGAAAGGAATCTGAAAATCTACCCCTAAACTTTGTTTCAACAAGTCAAAATAAATGTATATTTACTCCTCAGGTACCCTAAAATGTAATCAAATTATAATATTTCTTACGGAAAGAAGTATGTTCAATAGGAAACCGATTTTAGCAGGTGCGTCCTGTCTTCATGGCGCGCGCAAACATGAATTTCCAAGACTGTGTCCCTGTACTAAAACTGATATTTCTTCTTCATCTTTGAAGTTACAAGCCTTGCATCTAGGGAGCAAATGTTCAATATGACCTTATACTTGCCATTCTAATTGGATGGTCTCTCTCAAAAAATGTATTCTGGTTGGTTTTTCTTTAGATTTTCTCCTACCATATCTATTGTGTTATAGTCTCATACATTATTTTAACATTTCTACAAATTTCAAAGTGTTTTCTTTCCAATGGTACCAATTATATGCATATCCTTTGGGCACGTCGTTCAGGCGGAAATTGAGAAAAAAGGGGCCTAGCCCTAAGAACTAAAAAGGTTGGATATAGTCTTAAAGATGATAGGGGCAGCAACCTTAACTTCTTAGGGAGGTGACGGTTTTGGAGAGTCTGGCGTGCCCAAAGTAAAATGCATCCCACTCAGGCCCAGAAAATAGGATATGCACATAATTAGTACTATTGGATAGGATAGCGCCCCACTGCTCCCTAAGTAGTTATAAAGAAGAAAGGGTCTAAACCATCTGACCAAGATGTTTTTTTGAGGTCAAGTTTAAGGAGCTCCTTTAGCACCTCAGACTCAGTGACCACCTGCAGGGAGAAACTTTGTAGCGGGGCAGGGAAAAAAGAGGGAGAATTATCAGGGCTAGTCAAATTAGAAGAGGGGGAATGTTGTATGGGCAAGGAGGCATGGCTGAGTCAAATAGGAATCCTGACTTCAATGATGACAGGGAAATGTGTTTGGGATTAGGGAAACAGACTGGAGATGTCCCTCAGACTGTCTGTCCTGAGACAAGGCCAGGAGAACAGATCTCACCAACCAACCGGTTCTTCAGCTGTGTCAAAGCATCAGCTCAGTTTATTATTATGATGCCTCTCTGTCACTAGAAATGACCAATAATCAATAGATGAGTGTTTATTATTTCACACCGGTACAACTGTGTATTAATACTTGCAGAGTGGGGTCATGGCAGAGTGGGGTCATGGCAGAGTTGGGTCATGGCAGAGTGGGGTCATGGCAGCCTAGCAGAGTGGGGTCATGGCAGAGTGGGGTCATGCCAGCCTAGCAGAATGGGATCATGGCAGCCTAGCAGAGTGGCGTCATGGCAGAGTGGGGTAATGGCAGAGTGGGGTCATGGCAGAGTGGGGTCATGGCAGAGTGGGGTCATGGCAGCCTAGCAGAGTGGGGTCATGGCAGAGTGGGGTCATGGCAGAGTGGGGTCATGGCAGACTAGCAGAATGGGGTCATGGCAGCCTAGCAGAGTGGGGTCATGGCAGCCTAGCAGAGTGGGGTCATGGCAGAGTGGGGTAATGGCAGAGTGGGGTCATGGCAGAGTGGGGTAATGGCAGAGTGGGGTCATGGCAGAGTGGGATCATGGCAGAGTGGCGTCATGGCAGAGTGAGGTCATGGCAGAGTGGGGTCATGGCAGAGTGGGGTCATGGCAGCCTAGCAGAGTGGGGTCATGGCAGAGTGGGGTCATGGCAGAGTGGGGTCATGGCAGAGTGGGGTCATGGCAGAGTGGGGTCATGGCAGAGTGGGGTCATGGCAGCCTAGCAGAGTGGGGTCATGGCAGCCTAGCAGAGTGGGGTAATGGCAGAGTTGGGTCATGGCAGAGTGGGGTCATGGCAGAGTGGGGTAATGGCAAAGTGGGATCATGGCAGAGTGGGGTCATGGCAGAGTGGCGTCATGGCAGAGTGGGGTCATGGCAGAGTGGGGTCATGGCAGAGTGGGGTCATGGCAGAGTGGGGTCATGGCAGCCTAGCAGAGTGGCGTCATGGCAGAGTGGGGTCATGGCAGAGTGGGGTCATGGCAGAGTGGGGTCATGGCAGAGTGGGGTCATGGCAGAGTGGGGTCATGGCAGCCTAGCAGAGTGGGGTAATGGCAGAGTGGGGTCATGGCAGAGTGGGGTCATGGCAGAGTGGGGTCATGGCAGAGTGGGGTCATGGCAGCCTAGCAGAGTGGGGTAATGGCAGAGTGGGGTAATGGCAGAGTGGGGTCATGGCAGAGTGGGGTTATGGCAGAGTGGTGTCATGGCAGAGTGGGGTCATGGCAGAGTGGGGTCATGGCAGAGTGGGGTCATGGCAGCCTAGCAGAGTGGGGTTATGGCAGCCTAGCAGAGTGGGGTCATGGCAGAGTGGGGTCATGGCAGAGTGGGGTCATGGCAGCCTAGCAGAGTGGGGTTATGGCAGCCTAGCAGAGTGGGGTCATGGCAGAGTGGGGTCAATATTCAATATCAGATCAATATTCATTTTAACATCCAACTACTGTATTTTGACTGTTTCAAAACACAGGCACCTTTCAAAAGCGCATAACAATCTTGTTGACCTAAATGGATAAAGAGAGAAATTTCCGCTCTCACTTGACGTTTTCCCCCATAATACTCTGTGGCAGATATGCATTCTGAAGTGTTGTTGTTATTGTACACTGTCTCAGATGTGAGAACAAACAGAGAGAGAGTTCTAGCTAGGTGTCACTGTAGACATGGCTTTTGGCCGCCCCCGTGTCTGTCTCCTCCTATACCCTGCTCTGCTAGGTGACACACTCTCTGTGATGTCTGTTCTCATTCTTTCTTCTTGCCTAGAAAGACAGGGGGAGAGAGAGAGAGAGAGAGAGAGAGACATAGAGAGAGAGAGAGAGAGAGAGAGAGAGAGAGAGAGAGAGAGAGAGAGAGAGAGAGAGAGACAGAGACAGAGACAGAGACAGAGAGAGAGAGAGAGAGAGAGACAGAGAGAGAGAGAGAGAGAGAGAGAGAGAGAGAGAGAGAGAGAGAGAGAGAGAGAGAGAGAGAGAGAGAGAGAGAGAGAGAGAGAGAGAGAGAGAGAGAGAGAGAGAGAGACCCTCCTAGCCCCAGCCCTCCTTTTGTAGGGGACGATGGTGGTATTTCAGATGTTCAGAATGCGTAGGGCATTGTCTGCCAGGATGTTGGACGGGGCTGGCAGCAAAAGGTGACTAATGTGTTGGGATGTGAAGCTGAACTATACATTCTCTTCCTGGGCAGAAACTGCTCTATCAACACAGGCAGAAATTACACGGAGAGGGGAGGGAGAGAGACAGCTAGGGAGAGATAGAGAGGAGGGGGATTGAGAGAGACAGCTAGGGAGAGATAGAGAGGAGGGGGAGGGAGAGGGAGAGAGAGAAAAATAGGGGGAGAGAGAGAAGGGGGGGAGAGAGAGAGAGAGAGAGAGACAGCTTGGGAGAGATAGAGAGGAGGGGGAGAGAGAGAACTAGGGAGAGATGGAGATTAGGAGAGGGGGAGAGACAGCTAGGGAGACTGTACCGGTACCCCCTGTATATAGCCTCCACATTGACTCTGTACCGGTACGCCCTGTATATAGCCTCCACATTGACTCTGTGCAGTACCCCTGTATATAGCCTCCACATTGACTCTGTACTGGTACCCCCCTGTATATAGTCTCCACATTGACTCTGTACCGGTACCCCCTGTATATAGCCTCCACATTGACTCTGTACCGGTACCCCCTGTATTATAGCCTTCACATTGACTCTGTACCGGTACCCCCTGTATATAGCCTCCACATTGACTCTGTAGCGGTACCCCCTGTATATAGCCTCCACATTGACTCTGTACCGGTACCCCTTGTAAATAGCCTCCACACTGACTCTGTAACGTAACACCCTGTATAAAGCCTCCACATTGACTCTGTACCAGTACCCCCTGTATATAGCCTCCACATTGACTCTGTACCGGTACCCCCTGTATATAGCCTCCACATTGACTCTGTACCGGTACCCCCTGTATATAGCCTCCACATTGACTCTGTACCGGTACCCCCTGTATATAGCCTCCACATTGACTCTGTACCGGTACCCCCTGTATATAGCCTCCACATTGACTCTGTACCGATACCTCCTGAATATAGCCTCCACATTGACTCTGTACCGGTACCCCCCTGTATATAACCTCCACATTGACTCTGTACCGGTACCCCCTGTATATAGCCTCCACATTGACTCTGTACCGGTACCCCCTGTATATAACCTCCACGTTGACTCTGTAGCGGTACCCCCTGTATATAGACTCCACATTGACTCTGTACCGGTACCCCCTGTATATAGCCTCCACATTGACTCTGTACCGGTACCCCCTGTATATAGCCTCCACATTGACTCTGTACCAGTACCCCTTGTATATAGCCTCCACATTGACTCTGTACCGGTACCCTCTGTATATAGCCTCCACATTGACTCTGTACCGGTACCCCCTGTATATAGTCTCCACATTGACTCTGTACCGGTATCCCCTGTATATAGCCTCCACATTGACTCTGTACCGGTACCCCCTGTATATAGTCTCCACATTGACTCTGTACCGGTACCCACTGTATATAGCCTCCACATTGACTCTGTACCGGTACCCCCTGTATATAGCCTCCACACTGACTCTGTAACGTAACACCCTGTATATAGCCTCCACATTGACTCTGTACCGGTACCCACTGTATATAGACTCCACATTGACTCTGTACCGGTACCCCCTGTATATAGTCTCCACATTGACTCTGTACCGGTACCCCCTGTATATAGCCTCCACATTGACTCTGTACCGGTACCCCCTGTATATAGCCTCCACATTGACTCTGTACCGGTACCCCCTGTATATAGCCTCCACATTGACTCTGTAGCGGAACCTCCTGTATATAGCCTCCAGATTGACTCTGTAGCCGTACCCCCTGTATATAGCCTCCACATTGACTCTGCACCTGTACCCCCTGTATATATCCTCCACATTGACTCTGTACCGGTACCCCCTGTATATAGACTCCACGTTGACTCTGTACCGTAAGACTCTGTAAATAGCCTCCACATTGACTCTGTAACGTAACACCCTGTATATACAGTGGGGCAAAAAAGTATTTAGTCAGCCACCAATTGTGCAAGTTCTCTCACTTAAAAAGATGAGAGAGGCCTGTAATTTTCATCATAGGTACACTTCAACTATGACAGACAAAATGAGGGGAAAAAATCCAGAAAATCACATTGTAGAATTTTTTATGAATTTATTTGCAAATTATGGTGGAAAATAAGTATTTGGTCACATACAAACAAGCAAGATTTCTGGCTCTCACAGACCTGTAACTTCTTCTTTAAGAGGCTCCTCTGTCCTCCACTCGTTACCTGTATTAATGGCACCTGTTTGAACTTGTTATCAGTATAAAAGACACCTGTCCACAACCTCAAACAGTCACACTCCAAACTCCACTATGGCCAAGACCAAAGAGCTGTCAAAGGACACCAGAAACAAAATTGTAGACCTGCACCAGGTTGGGAAGACTGAATCTGCAATAGGTAAGCAAATTGTTTTGAAGAAATCAACTGTGGGAGCAATTATTAGGAAATGGAAGACATACAAGACCACTTATAATCTTCCTCGATCTGGGGCTCCACGCAAGATCTCACCCCGTGGGGTCAAAATGATCACAAGAACGGTGAGCAAAAATCCCAGAACCACACGGGGACCTAGTGAATGACCTGCAGAGAGCTGGGACCAAAGTAACAAAGCCTACCATCAGTAACACACTACGCCGCCAGGGACTCAAATCCTGCAGTGCCAGACGTGTCCCCCTGCTTAAGCCAGTACATGTTCAGGCCCGTCTGAAGTTTGCTAGAGAGCATTTGGATGATCCAGATGAGGATTGGGAGAATGTCATATGGTCAGATGAAACCAAAATAGAACTTTTTGGTAAAAACTCAACTCGTCGTGTTTGGAGGACAAAGAATGCTGAGTTGCATCCAATGAACACCATACCTACTGTGAAGCATGGGGGTGGAAACATCATGCTTTGGGGCTGTTTTTCTGCAAAGGGACCAGGACGACTGATCCGTGTAAAGGAAAGAATGAATGGGGCCATGTATCGTGAGATTTTGAGTGAACTTCCATCAGCAAGGGCATTGAAGATGAAACGTGGCTGGGTCTTTCAGCATGACAATGATCCCAAACACACCGCCTCGGCAACTAAGGAGTGGCTTCAGAAGAAGCATTTCAAGGTCCTGGAGTGGCCTAGCCAGTTTCCAGATCTCAACCCCATAGAAAATCTTTGGAGGGAGTTGAAAGTCCGTGTTGCCCAGCGACAGCCCCAAAACATCATTGCTCTAGAGGAGATCTGCATAGAGGAATGGGCCAAAAGACCAGCAACAGTGTGTGAAAACCTTGTGAAGACTTACAGAAAACGTTTGACCTCTGTCATTGCCAACAAAGGGTATATAACAAAGTATTGAGATAAACTTTTGTTATTGACCAAATACTTATTTTCCACCATAATTTGCAAATAAATAAATTAAAAATCCTACAATGTGATTTTCTGGATTTCTTTTTCTCATTTCGTCTGTCATAGTTGAAGTGTACCTATGATGAAAATTACAGGCCTCTCTCATCTTTTTAAGTTGGAGAACTTGCACAATTGGTGGCTGACTAAATACTTTTTTGCCCCACTGTAGCCTCCACATTGACTCTGTACCGTAACACCCTGTGTATAGCCTCCACATTGACTCTGTACCAGTACCCCCTGTATATAGTCTCCACATTGACTCTGTACCAGTACCCCCTGTATATAGCCTCCACATTGACTCTGTACCGGTACCCCCTGTATATAGCCTCCACGTTGACTCTTTACCGTAACACCCTGTATATAGCCTCCACATTGACTCTGCACCAGTACCCCCTGTATATAGCCTCCACATTGACTCTGTACCGGTACCCCCTGTATATAGCCTCCACGTTGACTCTTTACCGTAACACCCTGTATATAGCCTCCACATTGACTCTGCACCAGTACCCCCTGTATATAGCCTCCACATTGACTCTGTAACGTAACACCCTGTATATAGTCTCCACAATGACTCTGTACCGGTACCCCCTGTATATAGCCTCCACATTGTCTCTGTACCGGTACCCCCTGTATATAGCCTCCACAATGACTCTGTACCGGTTCCCCCTGTATATAGCCTCCACATTGACTCTGTACCGGTACCCCCTGTATATAGCCTCCACATTGACTCTGTACTGGTACCCCCTGTATATAGCCTCCACATTGACTCTGTACCAGTACCCCCTGTATATAGCCTCTACATTGACTCTGTACCGGTACCCCCTGTATATAGCCTCCACATTGACTCTGTAACGTAACACCCTGTATATAGCCTCCACATTTACTCTGTAACGTAACACCCTGTATATATCCTCCACATTGACTCTGTACCGTAAGACCCTGTATATAGCCTCCACATTGACTCTGTAGCGGTACCCCCTGTATATAGCCTCCACATTGACTCTGTAACGTAACACCCTGTATATAGCCTTCACATTGACTCTGTAACGTAACACCCTGTATATAGCCTCCACATTGACTCTGTAGCGGTACCCCCTGTATATAGCCTCCACATTGACTCTGTACCGGTACCCCCTGTATATAGCCTCCACATTGACTCTGTACCAGTACCCCTTGTATATAGCCTCCACATTGACTCTGTACCGGTACCCGCTGTATATAGCCTCCACATTGACTCTGTACCAGTACCCCCTGTATATAGCCTCCACATTGACTCTGTACCGGTACCCCCTGTATATAGCCTCTACATTGACTCTGTACCGGTACCCCCTGTATATAGCCTCCACATTGACTCTGTAACGTAACACCCTGTATATAGCCTCCACATTGACTCTGTAGCGGTACCCCCTGTATATAGCCTCCACCGGTACCCCCTGTATATAGCCTCCAGATTGACTCTGTAGCCGTACCCCCTGTATATAGCCTCCACATTGACTCTGCACCTGTACCCCCTGTATATATCCTCCACATTGACTCTGTACCGGTACCCCTGTATATAGACTCCACGTTGACTCTGTACCGTAAGACTCTGTAAATAGCCTCCACATTGACTCTGTAACGTAACACCCTGTATATAGCCTCCACATTGACTCTGTACCGTAACACCCTGTGTATAGCCTCCACATTGACTCTGTACCAGTACCCCCTGTATATAGTCTCCACATTGACTCTGTACCAGTACCCCCTGTATATAGCCTCCACATTGACTCTGTACCGGTACCCCCTGTATATAGCCTCCACATTGTCTCTGTACTCCACATTGACTCTGTACCGGTACCCCCTGTATATAGCCTCCACATTGACTCTGTACCGGTACCCCCTGTATATAGCCTCCACATTGACTCTGCACCTGTACCCCCTGTATATATCCTCCACATTGACTCTGTACCGGTACCCCCTGTATATAGACTCCACGTTGACTCTGTACCGTAAGACTCTGTAAATAGCCTCCACATTGACTCTGTAACGTAACACCCTGTGTATAGCCTCCACATTGACTCTGTACCAGTACCCCCTGTATATAGTCTCCACATTGACTCTGTACCAGTACCCCCTGTATATAGCCTCCACATTGACTCTTTACCGTAACACCCTGTATATAGCCTCCACATTGACTCTGCACCAGTACCCCCTGTATATAGCCTCCACATTGACTCTGTACTGGTACCCCCTGTATATAGCCTCCACATTGACTTTGTACCAGTACCCCCTGTATATAGCCTCCACATTGACTCTGTACCAGTACCCTCTAAATATAGCCTCTACATTGACTCTGTAGCGGTACCCCCTGTATATAGCCTCCACATTGACTCTGTACCAGTACCCCCTTGCATATAGTCTCCACATTGACTCTATACCGGTACCCCCTGTATATAGCCTCCACATTGACTCTGTACCGGTACCCCCTGTATATAGCCTCCACATTGACTCTGTACCGGTACCCTGTATATAGCCTCCACATTGACTCTGTACCGGTACCCCCTGTATATAGCCTCCACATTGACTCTGTACCGGTACCCCCTGTATATAGCCTCCACATTGACTCTGTACCAGTACCCCCTGTATATAGCCTCCACATTGACTCAGTACCGGTACCCCCTGTATATAGCCTCCACATTGACTCTGTACCGGTACCCCCTGTATATAGCCTCCACATTGACTCTGTTCCGGTACCCCCTGTATATAGCCTCCACATTGACTCTGTAACGTAACACCCTGTATATAGCCTCCACATTGACTCTGTAACGTAACACCCTGTATATAGCCTCCACATTGACTCTGTACCGTAAGACCCTGTATATAGCCTCCACATTGACTCTGTACCGGTACCCCCTGTATATAGCCTCCACATTGACTCAGTACCGGTACCCCCTGTATATAGCCTCCACATTGACTCTGTGCAGTACCCCCTGTATATAGCCTCCACATTGACTCTGTACCGGTACCCCCTGTATATAGTCTCCACATTGACTCTGTACCGGTACCCCCTGTATATAACCTCCACATTGACTCTGTACCGGTACCCCCTGTATATAGCCTCGTTATTCTATTGTATTTCTTTTTTTACTTTAGTTTATTTAGTAAATATTTTATTAACTCTTACATCCCCAAGGGTTGTTGTTCTGACAACCTACATCCCCAAGGGTTGTTGTTCTGAAAGCCTACATCCCCAAGGGTTGTTGTTCTGAAAGCCTACATCCCCAAGGGTTGTTGTTCTGAAAGCCTACATCCCCAAGGGTTGTTTTTCTGACATCCTACATCCCCAAGGGTTGTTGTTCTGACAACCTACATCCCCAAGGGTTGTTGTTCTGACAACTTACATCCCCAAGGGTTGTTGTTCTGATCTTGGATGTAGATTATAGTTCAGTGCTATCACTGTTCATGTTGTTTGGGGTAGTTTTACCTACTTTATTGCACTGATTGTAATCTTGGTCAACCCAGAACTAAAGTCTTGCGTAATTGGCCAGCTGCTCGATTAAGTTCTGGGTCCGTACATGTTCAGGAATGCTAGAACGAGGAGCGGAACAGGAATGAGGAGCTCCACCCTCTCTCTTTGCAAGTTACAGGCAGAATGTCTTCTCCTCGTCCAATATTCGAAAGATGCTCACACCTGCGAAATCGTAATTCGTCAAAACTAAACAGTGACCAAAAATAAATACAAAATAAATGCTCGTTATCCTACGCATCCCGTTCACTCCTGACATTCTACGGTACCGGTTATATTTAGGTAGATTTGTCTACAAGAGATGACATTGAAAGTGGCTCTGGATGAGAACATCTGCTAAAACTGACAATATTTTAGATTAAAATCTTAATGTGTGTCTTCAATCTCAACATCACAATTAAAAAGTGATGATTACCTCTTACTGTGTTGTGTAGCCTAAACTAGTCTTCAATCTCAACATCACAATTAAAAAGAGATGATTACCTCTGAACATCTCATCTGTCTGGTCAGTGGCCGTGAGACAGATGATCACATGAAAAAACATTGTGAAATGGACACCCTTCAACATTCATACGGACATGGATTCTTCATTCATATGAAAATGGTTCTTCGTTAATATGGACATGGTTCTACATTTCTTCTGCTGTACACTGGTGTGCTGGAGTAGACTGGTGGGCTGGAGTAGACTGGTAGGCTGTTGTAGACTGTTGGGCTGTTGTAGACTGGTGGGCTGGAGTAGACTGGTAGGCTGTTGTAGACTGTTGGGCTGTTGTAGACTGGTGGGCTGGAGTAGACTGGTGGGCTGTTGTAGACTGGTGGGCTGGAGTAGACTGGTGGGCTGGAGTAGACTGGTGGGCTGCTGTAGACTGATGGGCTGCTGTAGACTGGTGGGCTGTTGTAGACTGGTGGGCTGTTGTAGACTGGTGGGCTGGAGTAGACTGGTAGGCTGTTGTAGACTGGTGGGCTGTTGTAGACTGGTGGGCTGGAGTAGACTGGTGGGCTGTTGTAGACTGGTGGGCTGTAGTAGACTGGTGGGCTGCTGTAGACTGATGGGCTGCTGTAGACTGGTGGGCTGTTGTAGACTGGTGGGCTGTTGTAGACTGGTGGGCTGTTGTAGACTGGTGGGCTGGAGTAGACTGGTGGGCTGTTGTAGACTGGTGGGCTGGAGTAGACTGGTGGGCTGTTGTAGACTGGTGGGCTGGAGTAGACTGGTGGGCTGCTGTAGACTGATGGGCTGCTGTAGACTGGTGGGCTGTTGTAGACTGGTGGGCTGTTGTAGACTGGTGGGCTGTTGTAGACTGGTGGGCTGGAGTAGACTGGTGGGCTGTTGTAGACTGGTGGGCTGGAGTAGACTGGTGGGCTGCTGTAGACTGATGGGCTGCTGTAGACTGGTGGGCTGTTGTAGACTCGTGGGCTGTTGTAGACTGGTGGGCTGTTGTAGACTGGTGGGCTGGAGTAGACTGGTGGGCTGTTGTAGACTGGTGGGCTGTTGTAGACTGGTGGGATGGAGTAGACTGGTGGGCAGCTTTAGATTGTATAGAGGAATCAGTTACTCCTGGAGATCGGCCTGGAGAGGGAGGGATAAGGACGAGGAGAGGAGGTGGAAATGTTGTCCCTATATCCCTTTTTTCAAAGAAAAGGTTCACCACAAGCAGTGGAGATGTAATTCCTCTTCTGCTAGAGAGAGAGAGAGAATGTATAAATCAGAATAATAATCATTAGGTGGGTGATTATGTTTGTATTATTTGTATATTATACGGATGTGTGAATTGGAAATGTGTTTTGCATATCCCAACTCCCTCTGAGACACCCTCGGTTAGTGGGGTCATGGCCAGGGTCACGGCCAGGGTCACGGCCAGGGTCCCCAATTATCAATGGCAACCCTGGAGCAATTTTTTATTTTTCACCTTTATTTAACCAGGTAGTTCTATATGATGTCATAATACAGGTAGGCTAGTTGAGACCAAGTTCTCATTTACAACTGCGACCTGGCCAAGATAAAGCAAAGCAGTTCGACACATACAACAACACAGAGTTACACTTGGAGTAAAACAAACACACTGTCAATAATACAGTAGAAAAATAAATAAAAAAGTCTATATACAGTGAGTGTAAATGAGTTAGGATAAGGGAGGTAAGGCAATAAATAGGCCATGGTGGCAAAGTATTTACAATATAGCAATTAGACACTGGAATGGTAGATGTGCAGAAGATGAATGTGCAGGTAGAGATACTGGGGTGCAAAGGAGCAAGATAAATAAATAAATACAATATGGGGATGAGGTACTTGGATGGGCTATTTACAGATGGGCTATGTACAGGTGCAGTGATCTGTGAGCTGCTCTGACAGCTGGTGCTTAAAGCCAGTGAGGGAGATAGGAGTCTCCAGCTTCAGTGATTTTTGCAGTTCGTTCCGGGCAGTGATTGGTTGAAGAGCATGCATTTAGTTTTACTTACATTTATGAGCAGTTGGAGGCCATGGACGGAGAGTTGTATGGCATTGAAGCTCGTCTGGAGGTTAACACATTGTCCAAAGAAGGGCCAGAAGTATACAGAATTGTGTCATCTTCATAGAGGTCGATCAGAGAATCACCAGCAGCAAGAGCGACATCATTGATGTATACAGAGAAGTCGGACCGAGAATTTAACCCTGTGGCACCCCCATAGAGACTGCCAGAGGTCCGGACAACAGGCCCTCCGATTTGACACACTGAACTCTATCAGAGAAGTAGTTGGTGGGAGGGTAGCCTAGTGGATAGAGCGTTGGACTAGTAACCGACTAGTAACGTGCTGACAAGGTACAAATCTGTCGTTCTGCCCCTGAACAGGCAGTTAACCCACTGTCATTGAAAATAAGAATTTGTTCTTAACTGACTTGCCTAGTAAAATAAAATGTAAAAATCTTTTGAGAAACCAAGGCTGTTGAGTCTGCCAATAAGAATGTGGTGATTGACAGAGTTGGCCAGGTATGCAATCTGGTTGGTGATCTGTTTGTTAACTTGGCTTTCGAAGATCTTAGAAAGGCAGGGTAGGATAGATATAGGTCTGTAGCAATTTGGGTCTAGAGTGTCTCCCCCTTTGAAGCGGGGGATGACCGTGGAAGCTTTCCAATCTTTGGGGATCTCAGACGACACGAAAGAGCGGTTGAACAAGCTAGTAATAAGGGTTGCAACAATTTCGACGGATAGTTTATGGAAGAGAGGGTCCAGATTGTCTAGCCCTGCTGATTTGTACGGGTCCAGATTTTGCAGCTCTTTCAGAACATCAGCTAACTGGGTTTGGGTGAAGGAGAAATGAGGGAGGCTTGGGCAAGTTGCAGGAATGTTGACCGGGGTAGGGGTAGCCAGGTGGAAAGCATGGCCAGCCGTAGAAAAATGCTTGAAATTCTCAATTATCGCGGATTTATCGGTGGTGACAGTGTTTCCAAGCCTCAGTGCAGTGGGCAGCTGGGAGGAGGTGCTCCTATTCTGGTCAAGGGCAGTCAGGTCTGGAGAGAACCAAGGGCTATATCTGTTCCTGGTTCAACATTTTTTGAATGGGGCATGCTTATTTAAGATGGTGAAGAAAGCACTTTTAAGAATAACCAGGCATCAACTACTGACGGAATGAGGTCAATATCCTTCCAGGATACCCGGGCCAGGTCGATTAGAAAGGTCTGTTGTTTTAGGGAGCATTTGACAGTGATGAGGGGAGGTCGTTTGACCGCAGACCCATTACGGATGCAGGCAATGAGGCAGTGATCGCTGAGATCCTGGTTGAAAACAGCAGAGGTGTATTTGGAGGGCAGGTTGGTTAGGATGATATCTATGAGGGTGCCCATGTTTACGGATTTGGGGTAGGTTCATTGGTAGGTTCATTGATAATTTGTGTGAGATTGAAAGCATCAAGCTTAGATTGTAGGATGGCCGGGGTGTTAAGCATGTTCCAGTTTAGGTCACCTAGCAGCACGCACTCTGAAGATAGATGGGGGGCAATCAGTTTGCATATGGTGTCCAGGGCACAGCTGGGAGCAGAGGGTGGTCTATAGCAAGCGGCAATGGTAAGAGACTTGTTTCTGGAGAGGTGGATTTTTAAAAGTAGAAGCTCAAATTGTTTGGGCACAGACCTGGATAGTAAGACAGAAATCTGCAGGCTATCTCTGCAGTAGATTGCAACTCCGCCCCCTTTGGCAGTTCTATCTTGTCGGAAAATGTTGTAGTTAGGGATGGAAATTTCAGGGTTTTTGGTGGTCTTCCTAAGCCAGGATTCAGACACGGCTAGGACATCCGGATTGGCAGAGTGTGCTAGGGCATTGAATAAAACAAACTTAGGGAGGAGGCTTCTAATGTTAACATGCATGAAACCAAGGCTTTTACGATTACAGAAGTCATTGGGGTTAAGTGCCTTGCTCAAGGGGCACTTCGACTGATGTTTAACCTTGTCGGCTCAGGTATTCGAACTAGCGACTTTTCGGTTACTGGCCAAACACTTTAACCGTGTGGGTTGATAGTTCAGAATGTATTGTGTTGTGTTGTGTGCGTGTGTGTCTGTGTGTGTTGATAATTCAGAGTGTATTGTGATGTGTGTGTGTTTATAATTCAGAGTGTATTGTGATGTGTGTGTGTGTTGATAATTCAGAGTGTATTGTGTTGTGTGTGTATTGATAATTCAGAGTGTATTGTGATGTGTGTGTGTTGATAATTCAGAGTGTATTGTGATGTGTGTGTATTGATAATTCAGAGTGTATTGTGTTGTGTGTGTGTTGATAATTCAGAGTGTATTGTGATGTGTGTGTGTGTTGATAATTCAGAGTGTATTGTGATGTGTGTGTGTGTTGATAATTCAGAGTGTATTGTGATGTGTGTGTGTTGATAATTCAGAGTGTATTGTGATGTGTGTGTGTTGATAATTCAGAGTGTATTGTGATGTGTGTGTGTGTTGATAATTCAGAGTGTATTGTGTTGTGTGTGTGTTGATAATTCAGAGTGTATTGTGTTGTGTGTGTGTTGATAATTCAGAGTGTATTGTGATGTGTGTGTTGATAATTCAGAGTGTATTGTGATGTGTGTGTGTGTTGATAATTCAGAGTGTATTGTGTTGTGTGTGTGTTGATAATTCAGAGTGTATTGTGATGTGTGTGTGTGTTGATAATTCAGAGTGTATTGTGTTGTGTGTGTATTGATAATTCAGAGTGTATTGTGTTGTGTGTGTGTTGATAATTCAGAGTGTATTGTGTTGTGTGTGTGTTGATAATTCAGAGTGTATTGTGTTGTGTGTGTGTTGATAATTCAGAGTGTATTGTGATGTGTGTGTGTGTTGATAATTCAGAGTGTATTGTGTTGTGTGTGTGTTGATAATTCAGAGTGTATTGTGATGTGTGTGTGTTGATAATTCAGAGTGTATTGGATGGTTCTGGTCACCTGCTTCTTCTTGTAGACTGCGACGGGTAAAAGAATAAGCTAATGCATACATTTAACATACAAATGTGATTTAATCGACCTTCCTGTCACAAAGAAAGTGTCGGCTTATCCAACAAACCTTGGATCGACTGAAGGGAGGAGGCGGACTGGGTAAAGAAAATTACCATATGATCTGATCAACGTGTCATATGAGCTCAATGTTTGTACATTGAGGCACATTGACAAATACAGAAAAGAGCAGACAAAACTGTTTCGATTCACTGGAATTAGTCTATTCATTAAAGGGGAAGCAGTTAGGAATATATTTTCTTCAAAAGAATCAGACCTCAAAATGTCAAGGTTATTGGTAATGAATAATGTAGTCTATAGGTTATTGGTAATGAATAATGTAGTCTATAGGTTATTGGTAATGAATAATGAAGTATATAGGTTATTGGTAATGAATAATGAAGTCTATAGGTTATTGGTAATGAATAATAAAGTCTATAGGTTATTGGTAATGAATAATGTAGTCTATAGGTTATTGGTAATGAATAATAAAGTCTATAGGTTATTGGTAATGAATAATGTAGTCTATAGGTTATTGGTAATGAATAATGTAGTCTATAGGTTATTGGTAATGAATAATAAAGTCTATATGTCACGTCCAGGCCAGAGTTTTAGGCTGGCGTGTTTAGGTTTCGTTTTTGGTGAAGGGGTTTTGAGTTCTAGGTGTTCTATTTCTATGTTGGGGTAATGGTTCCCAATTAGGGGCAGCTGAGTGTCGTTGCCTCTAATTGGGAACCATATATATGTTTGGGGTTTTCATTAGGAGTTTGTGGGTTATTGTTTGTGCATAGCTTGTAGTTTGTTTAGTTATGTTCAGCATCACGATCTTCGTCACGTTCATTTTGTTATTTTCCCAGTTACGTTCGTAAATAATAAAATGTATACTGGAAGCATCGCTGCGTCTTGGTCTGTCACTTCAGAGGATCGTGACACTATAGGTTATTGGTACTGAATAATGTAGTCTATAGGTTATTGGTAATGAATAATGTAGTCTATAGGTTATTGGTAATGAATAATGTAGTCTATAGGTTATTGGTAATGAATAATGTAGTCTATAGGTTATTGGTAATGAATAATGAAGTCTATAGGTTATTGGTAATGAATAATGAAGTCTATAGGTTATTGGTAATGAATAATGTAGTCTATAGGTTATTGGTAATGAATAATGCAGTCTATAGGTTATTGGTAATGAATAATGTAGTCTATAGGTTATTGGTAATGAATAATGTAGTCTATAGGTTATTGGTAATGAATAATAAAGTCTATAGGTTATTGGTAATGAATAATAAAGTCTATAGGTTATTGGTAATGAATAATAAAGTCTATAGGTTTTGGCCCATTTTGTCTTTCTGAAACAGGGAATGTGTATAAAAAAAAATTAAAAAAATGTATATATATTTTTTTTAAATACTCAAAACGAGATAAAATAAACATTTATTTTACATCAACAAATATAATAGTAATAGTAAAATAATAAAATAATACACCACAACACATTTGTATTAGGACAAAATATAATACGTCACTGATTATCCCAAAACAACGCTTTTGCAGTAGCCTACCGGTACACAGATACATAGGGCTAAAGTAGGCCTAGTGAATGAGACATGGGAGCACCCTAGATCACCCAAAAGCACGAGACTCAACCAGGTGAGTTGCCGTACACCTTCTTTTTTTTAAGAAGAATCTGCAACGTAATAACTTTAATCTCAGCATGAATGTCAAGAAGCACTAATGCCAACACACACAAACTAATACGAAGTTGAAAATTAGTAAATAGGCCACTTTAATTAGGCTACATGCAGCAGCACAAGATAGATTAAGGTAAGCATCCACATTACAAACAAAAGGGAGAATGCATTACAGTATTTAGGGTTCTCAAACGTCTTCATTATATACTGTAATATAAGGTCAAATCTTCATACTGTAATTATAATGTCATGTATTCATGATATACTGTAATATAAGGTAATGTCTTCATGATATACTGTAACTATAAGGTAATGTCTTCATGGTATACCGTAACTATAAGGTAATGTCTTCATGATATACTGTAACTATAAGGTAATGTCTTCATGATATACTGTAACTATAAGGTAATGTCTTCATACTGTAACTATAATGTAATGTCTTCATACTGTAACTATGAAGTGATATCTTCATACTGTAACTATAAGGTAATGTCTTCATACTGTAACTATAAGGTAATGTCTTCATACTGTAACTATGAAGTGATGTCTTCATACTGTAACTATAAGATAATGTCTTCATACTGGAACTATAAGGTAACATATTCATACTTTAACTATAAGGTCATGTCTTCATAATGTAACTATAAGGTAATGTCTTCATACTGTAACTATAAGGTAATGTATTAATGATATACTGTAACTATAAGGTAATGTCTTCATGATATACTGTAACTATAAGGTAATGTCTTCATGATATACTGTAACTATAAGGTAATGTCTTCATACTGTAACTATAATGTAATGTCTTCATACTGTAACTATAAGGTAATGTCTTCATACTGTAACTATAAGGTAATGTCTTCATACTGTAACTATAAGGTAATGTATTAATGATATACTGTAACTATAAGGTAATGTCTTCATGATATACTGTAACTATAAGGTAATGTCTTCATGATATACTGTAACTATAAGGTAATGTCTTCATACTGTAACTATGAAGTGATATCTTCATACTGTAACTATAAGGTAATGTCTTCATACTGTAACTATAAGGTAATGTCTTCATACTGTAACTATAAGGTAATGTCTTCATGATATACTGTAACTATAAGGTAATGTATTCATGATATACTGTAACTATAAGGTAATGTCTTCATGATATACTGTAACTATAAGGTAATGTCTTCATACTGTAACTATGAAGTGATATCTTCATACTGTAACTATAAGGTAATGTCTTCATACTGTAACTATAAGGTAATGTCTTCATACTGTAACTATAAGGTAATGTCTTCATGATATACTGTAACTATAAGGTAATGTATTCATGATATACTGTAACTATAAGGTAATGTCTTCATGATATACTGTAACAATAAGGTAACGTATTCATACTTTAACTATGAGGTAATGTCTTCATGATATACGGTAATATAAGGTAATGTCTTCATACTGTAACTATAAGGTAACGTATTCATACTTTAACGATAAGGTCATGTCTTCATAATGTAACTATAAGGTAATGTCTTCATCCTGTAATTATAAGGTAATGTCTTCATACTGTAACTATAAGCTAATGTCTTCATACTGTACCTATAGGGTAATGTATTCATACTGTAACTATAAGGTAATGTATTCATAGTATAACTATAAGGTGCTATCTTCATTCTGTAACTGTAAGTTAATGTCTTCATACTACTAAATATAACGTAATGTATTCATACTGTAACTTTAAGGTAATGTTTTCATACTGTAACTATAATGTAATGTCTTCATGGTGTACTGTAACTATAAGGTCATTTATTCATACTGTAACTATCAGGCAATGTCTTCATACTGTAACTGAAGGGTAATGTATTCATATTGAAACTATAAGGTAATGTTTCATGCTGAACTATAAGGAAATGTCTTCATGATGTACTGTAACTACAAGGTAATTTATTCATACTGGGACTATAAGTTAATGTATTCATACTACTAAATATAGGGTAATGTCTTCATAGTGTAACTATAAGTGAATGTCTTCATGATATACTGTAACTAGAAGGTCATGTCTTCATGATATACTGTAACTAGAAGGTAATATCTTCATTATATATTGTAACTATACGGTAATGTCTTCTTAATTTACTGTAACTATAAAGTAATGTCTTCAAACTGTAACTATAAGGTCATGTATTCATGATATACTGAAACTATAAGGTAATGTCTTCATGATATACTGTAACTATAAGATAATATCTTCATACTGTAACAATAAGGTAACGTATTCATACTTTAACGATAAGGTAATGTCTTCATACTGCAACTATAAGGTAATGTCTTCATGATATACTGTAACTATAAGATAATATCTTCATACTGCAACTATAAGGTAACGTATTCATACTTTAACGATAAGGTAATGTCTTCATAACGTAACTATAAGGTAATGTCTTCATACTGTAACTATAAGGTGACGTATTCATACATTAACGATAAGGTAATGTCTTCATACTGTAACTATAAGCTAATGTCTTCATACTGTATTATAGGGTAATGTATTCATACTGTAACTATAAGGTAATGTCTTCATAGTATAACTATAAGGTGCTATCTTCATTCTGTAACTGTAAGTTAATGTCTTCATACTACTAAATATAAGGTAATGTATTCATACTGTAACTTTAAGGTAATGTTTTCATACTGTAACTTTAAGGTAATGTTTTCATACTGTAACTATAAGCTAAAGTCTTCATGATGTACTGTAACTATAAGGTCATTTATTCATACTGTAACTATCAGGCAATGTCTTCATACTGTAACTGATGGGTAATGTATTCATTTTGTATCTATAAGGTAATGTTTCATGCTGAACTATAAGGAAATGTCTTCATGATGTACTGTAACTACAAGGTAATTTATTCATACTGTGACTACAAGTTAATGTATTCATATTACTAAATATAGGGTAATGTCTTCATAGTGTAACTATAAGTGAATGTCTTCATGATATACTGTAACTAGAAGGTAATGTCTTCATGATATACTGTAACTAGAAGGTAATATCTTCATTATATACTGAAACTATACGGTAATGTCTTCTTAATTTACTGTAACTATAAGGTAATGTCTTCAAACTGTAACTATACGGTAACGTCTTCATACTTTAACTATAAGGTAATGTCTTTAAATCAAATCAAATACATTTGTATTTTTCACATGCTGCAAATACAACATGTTTAGTAGACCTTAACGCGAAATGTTTACTTTCATACTACTAACTATAAAGTAATGTCTTCATGATATACTGTAACTATAAGGTAATGTCTTCATGATATACTGTAACTATAAGGACCTGTCTTCATGATATACTGTAACTATAAGGTAATGTCTTCATGATATACTGTAACTATAAGGTAATGTCTTCATGATATACTGTAACTATAAGGTAATGTCTTCATGATATACTGTAACTATAAGGTAATGTCTTCATGATATACTGTAACTATAAGTGAATGTCTTCATGATATACTGTAACTATAAGGTAATGTCTTCATGATATACTGTAACTATAAGGTAATGTCTTCATGATATACTGTAACTATAAGGTCATGTCTTCATGATATACTGTAACTATAAGGTAATGTCTTCATGATATACTGTAACTATAAGGTAATGTCTTCATGATATACTGTAACTATAAGGTAATGTCTTCATGATATACTGTAACTATAAGGTAATGTCTTCATGATATACTGTAACTATAAGGTCATGTCTTCATGATATACTGTAACTATAAGGTAATGTCTTCATGATTTACTGTAACTATAAGGACCTGTCTTCATGATATACTGTAACTATAAGGACCTGTCTTCATGATATACTGTAACTATAAGGACCTGTCTTCATGATATACTGTAACTATAAGGTAATGTCTTCATGATATACTGTAACTATAAGGTAATGTCTTCATGATATACTGTAACTATAAGGTAATGTCTTCATGATATACTGTAACTATAAAGTAATGTATTCATACTGTAACTATAAGGTAATGTCTTCATACTGTAACTATAAGGTAATTTAGTCATGGTATACTGAAACTATAAAGTAATGTATTCATTATATACTGTAACTAAGGTAAGGGCTTCATATTGTAACTATCAGGATGACAGGGTTATGTCTCTATCAGGATGACAGGGTTATATCTCTATCAGGATGACAGGGTTATGTCTCTATCAGGATGATAGGGTTATATCTCTATCAGGATGACAGGGTTATGTCTCTATCAGGATGACAGGGTTAAATCTCTATCAGGATGACAGGGTTATATCTCTATCAGGATGACAGTGTTATATCTCTATCAGGATGACAGGGTTATATCTCTATCAGGATATATCTCTATCAGGATGACAGGGTTATATCTCTATCAGGATGACAGGGTTATGTCTCTATCAGGATGACAGGGTTATATCTCTATCAGAATGACAGGGTTATATCTCTATCAGGATGACAGGGTTATGTCTCTATCAGGATGACAGGGTTATATCTCTATCAGGATGGCAGGGTTATATCTCTATCAGGTTGACAGGGTTATATCTCTATCAGGATGACAGGGTTATATCTCTATCAGGATGACAGGGTTATATCTCTATCAGGATGACAGGGTTATATCTCTATCAGGATGATAGGGTTATATCTCTATCAGGATGACAGGGTTATGTCTCTATCAGGATGACAGGGTTATATCTCTATCAGGATGACAGGGTTATGTCTCTATCAGGATGACAGGGTTATATCTCTATCAGGATGACAGGGTTATGTCTCTATCAGGATGACAGGGTTATGTCTCTATCAGGATGACAGGGTTATATCTCTATCAGAATGACAGGGTTATATCTCTATCAGGATGACAGGGTTATGTCTCTATCAGGATGACAGGGTTATATCTCTATCAGGATGACAGGGTTATATCTCTATCAGGATGACAGGGTTATATCTCTATCAGGAGGACAGGGTTATATCTCTATCAAGATGACAGGGTTATATCTCTATCAGGATGACAGGGTTAAATCTCTATCAGGATGACAGGGTTATATCTCTATCAAGATGACAGGGTTATATCTCTATCAGGATGACAGGGTTATATCTCTATCAGGATGACACGCTGGAGTTCACCAACAGCTGTAACTCACTAATAGTTCCTTTGCCTAAAGTGCAGCTATTCGTTGAAAAACCTGGGATGTGTAAATTGCATACGAACTGACCTTACCTGCATTGTTCATTTGTTGATTATACACATGATCATCCTCCTCCTCATTGTTCATTTAGATCAGCGGTTCTCCCATCCTGCTTCTGGGGACCCAAAGGGGTGCACATTTTGGTTTTTGCCCTAAGCACTACACACCTGATTCAAATCATCAAAGCCTGATGAGGAGTTGTTGATTTGAATCAGGTGGGAAATGCTTAGGACAAAAAACTAAAATGTGGGTCCCCAGAACCAGGATTGAGAACCACTGATTTAAGATCGTCGTATTGATGGATGTCAGATTCAACACTATTGCAGTACGTCTGTACACATTTAGGAATGAATGACGTTGAACCCATGTATACAGTCCTGCTCTTCAAACAAAAAACTATTATGACAGTAGAGCCAATAGCTCCACGCTCTAACATTGACAGGATGTGTCACGTGTCTGCACGCCTCTAATATCCTAGGAGCGTAGTCTTCGTCACAGTTGGAGACGTACAAGTTAAACGCTATCTTGATATGAGCAGAAATGAGTCAGGGCTGTGTTCCAAATAGCACCCCTATGCCCTGTGTAGTGCACTACGTTTGACCAGAGCCAATAGGGAATAGGGTGTGACATTTGGGACTAAGAATTAGGGATGTATCATGTGGTTTCTCCTTCATTAAAAAAAGGAATAAATTATTTTGAGTTTGCATAAGAGCGAGGAGACCGTCTTTTACAGTAATTAAATGTTATTTGTCATGCAGTTCAAGCTGTGCCTCGAAGGAAGTGAAAAAGCTTGCGTCCCAAAAAGGCACTCTACTGCTTATAAAGTGCACTGAGTCCTATGAGGCCTTGCCAGAAGTAATACACTATAAAGGGAATATGATAGCATTCTGGATGCAACCCGAGTGTAATTTGTATAGGACCTAGGCCTGCTACTTGTCATACTGGGGAACTGGATATAGAGAAACATGGATACTGCAGAGATGCGACAGAGTGCATTAGACAGGATAGGCTGCTGAACATGTACAAAGCAACATCTTGAAGCGTTCCTTGGAATTGACCGTCGTTGTCCTTCATGTAATTCCATCCGGATAGGATGTAGAACCAGCTTGATGCGTCACATTTGGGACTTCTGTTGCTCTCGACCTTTCTGACACGAGAAGTGTTGACATGCATTTTGTATAAAAAAAAAATATATATATTTATTTTACCTTTATTTAACCAGGTACGTTAGTTGTCCTATAAGCGACTGAACCGCCGTGTTTGAATAACAACAACAGAATTTACATAAGACTTCTCTGCATTAATTTAATGCTGATCACAGAAGTGTGCATTCATTATTAACGGACCATCACGGGGTGGTATTTTATGCAAAGGAGACACTTATCCAATTAACGCATAATGATCTTGGCCTGTGTCCCAAAACGGCACCCTATTCCCTATCTAGTACACTACTTTTGTCCAGGGCCCCATAGGGATCTGGTACAAAGTAGTGCACCACATTGGGAATGGGGGTTGCCATTTGATACGCAAGCCTTGGTTAACAATATGCTTGATATTACCGCAGACAACTGCCTTGTCACACCCAGGGTCATTGAATTGGTTGTCCTTGTTTGTCTTCGTCCCCGATTTCAGTGACTTCTGCAGTGATGTAGTAAATGGGCGGCTCCTTGATGCTCTGTATCAATACTAGAGGGGAGGCTAAATCCCAAAAGGTGTGCATTATAGAGGGAAGAGGGTCCCATTTGGCAGGAAGCTTTACCCTGCATAATATAGTAGTTTCAAAATGTATTCACCACAGGAAACAACAGGTGTTTAACAGTACAGGATACAACAGGTGTTTAACGGTACAGGATACAACAGGTGTTTAACAGTACAGGATACAACAGGTGTTTAACGGTACAGGATACAACAGGTGTATAACAGTACAGGATACAACAGGTGTTTAACGGTACAGGATACAACAGGTGTTTAACAGTACAGGATACAACAGGTGTTTAACGGTACAGGATACAACAGGTGTATAACAGTACAGGATACAACAGGTGTTTAACGGTACAGGATACAACAGGTGTTTAACAGTACAGGATACAACAGGTGTTTAACAGTACAGGATACAACAGGTGTTTAACAGTACAGGATACAACAGGTGTTTAACGGTACAGGATACAACAGGTGTGTAACGGTACAGGATACAACAGGTGTATAACAGTACAGGATACAACAGGTGTATAACAGTACAGGATACAACAGGTGTTTAACGGTACAGGATACAACAGGTGTTTAACGGTACAGGATACAACAGGTGTTTAACGGTACAGGATACAACAGGTGTTTAACGGTACAGGATACAACAGGTGTATAACAGTACAGGATACAACAGGTGTTTAACGGTACAGGATACAACAGGTGTTTAACGGTACAGGATACAACAGGTGTTTAACGGTACAGGATACAACAGGTGTATAACAGTACAGGATACAACAGGTGTTTAACGGTACAGGATACAACAGGTGTTTAACAGTACAGGATACAACAGGTGTTTAACAGTACAGGATACAACAGGTGTTTAACAGTACAGGATACAACAGGTGTTTAACAGTACAGGATACAACAGGTGTTTAACGGTACAGGATACAACAGGTGTGTAACGGTACAGGATACAACAGGTGTTTAACAGTACAGTATTCAACAGGTGTTTAACGGTACAGGATACAACAGGTGTTTAACGGTACAGGATACAACAGGTGTTTAACGGTACAGTATTCAACAGGTGTTTAACGGTACAGGATACAACAGGTGTTTAACAGTACAGGATACAACAGGTGTTTAACAGTACAGGATACAACAGGTGTTTAACAGTACAGGATACAACAGGTGTGTAACAGTACAGGATACAACAGGTGTTTAACAGTACAGGATACAACAGGTGTTTAACGGTACAGGATACAACAGGTGTTTAACGGTACAGGATACAACAGGTGTTTAACGGTACAGGATACAACAGGTGTTTAACAGTACAGGATACAACAGGTGTTTAACAGTACAGGATACAACAGGTGTTTAACGGTACAGGATACAACAGGTGTTTAACGGTACAGGATACAACAGGTGTTTAACGGTACAGGATACAACAGGTGTTTAACAGTACAGGATACAACAGGTGTTTAACAGTACAGGATACAACAGGTGTTTAACAGTACAGGATACAACAGGTGTATACCAGTACAGGATACAACAGGTGTTTAACAGTACAGGATACAACAGGTGTTTAACGGTACAGGATACAACAGGTGTTTAACAGTACAGGATACAACAGGTGTATACCAGTACAGGATACAACAGGTGTTTAACAGTACAGGATACAACAGGTGTTTAACGGTACAGGATACAACAGGTGTTTAACGGTACAGGATACAACAGGTGTATACCAGTACAGGATACAACAGGTGTTTAACAGTACAGGATACAACAGGTGTTTAACGGTACAGGATACAACAGGTGTTTAACGGTACAGGATACAACAGGTGTTTAACGGTACAGGATACAACAGGTGTTTAACAGTACAGGATACAACAGGTGTATACCAGTACAGGATACAACAGGTGTTTAACAGTACAGGATACAACAGGTGTGTAACGGTACAGGATACAACAGGTGTTTAACAGTACAGGATACAACAGGTGTTTAACGGTACAGGATACAACAGGTGTTTAACAGTACAGGATACAACAGGTGTATACCAGTACAGGATACAACAGGTGTGTAACGGTACAGGATACAACAGGTGTTTAACGGTACAGGATACAACAGGTGTATACCAGTACAGGATACAACAGGTGTGTAACGGTACAGGATACAACAGGTGTGTAACGGTACAGGATACAACAGGTGTGTAACGGTACAGGATACAACAGGTGTTTAACAGTACAGGATACAACAGGTGTATACCAGTACAGGATACAACAGGTGTGTAACGGTACAGGATACAACAGGTGTGTAACAGTACAGGATACAACAGGTGTTTAACGGTACAGGATACAACAGGTGTGTAACGGTACAGGATACAACAGGTGTTTAACGGTACAGGATACAACAGGTGTTTAACAGTACAGGATACAACAGGTGTATACCAGTACAGGATACAACAGGTGTTTAACGGTACAGGATACAACAGGTGTTTAACAGTACAGGATACAACAGGTGTATACCAGTACAGGATACAACAGGTGTTTAACAGTACAGGATACAACAGGTGTTTAACGGTACAGGATACAACAGGTGTTTAACAGTACAGGATACAACAGGTGTTTAACGGTACAGGATACAACAGGTGTGTAACAGTACAGGATACAACAGGTGTTTAACGGTACAGGATACAACAGGTGTTTAACGGTACAGGATACAACAGGTGTTTAACGGTACAGGATACAACAGGTGTTTAACAGTACAGGATACAACAGGTGTTTAACGGTACAGGATACAACAGGTGTATACCAGTACAGGATACAACAGGTGTTTAACGGTACAGGATACAACAGGTGTGTAACGGTACAGGATACAACAGGTGTTTAACGGTACAGGATACAACAGGTGTTTAACGGTACAGGATACAACAGGTGTTTAACGGTACAGGATACAACAGGTGTTTAACGGTACAGGATACAACAGGTGTATACCAGTACAGGATACAACAGGTGTTTAACAGTACAGGATACAACAGGTGTTTAACAGTACAGGATACAACAGGTGTTTAACAGTACAGGATACAACAGGTGTTTAACGGTACAGGATACAACAGGTGTTTAACGGTACAGGATACAACAGGTGTTTAACGGTACAGGATACAACAGGTGTTTAACGGTACAGGATACAACAGGTGTTTAACGGTACAGGATACAACAGGTGTGTAACGGTACAGGATACAACAGGTGTGTAACGGTACAGGATACAACAGGTGTTTAACGGTACAGGATACAACAGGTGTTTAACGGTACAGGATACAACAGGTGTATACCAGTACAGGATACAACAGGTGTTTAACAGTACAGGATACAACAGGTGTTTAACAGTACAGGATACAACAGGTGTTTAACGGTACAGGATACAACAGGTGTGTAACGGTACAGGATACAACAGGTGTTTAACGGTACAGGATACAACAGGTGTTTAACGGTACAGGATACAACAGGTGTTTAACGGTACAGGATACAACAGGTGTTTAACAGTACAGGATACAACAGGTGTTTAACGGTACAGGATACAACAGGTGTTTAACGGTACAGTATTCAACAGGTGTTTAACGGTACAGGATACAACAGGTGTTTAACCGTACAGTGAAATGTTTATCTTGAGAGCTCTTTCCCACAATGCACTAATACTATAGTTAATAATACAACATAGAATACAAAATAAAAGCCACACCTTAACTATGATGAGAGTTAAAGAACACGAGAATGCAAGTATACACAGGTCAGTACCTTACTCAATGTCCAGGGGTCCTGGAGTGGTTGAATATACAGATCAGTACCTTATTCAATGTCCAGGGGTTCTGGAGTGGTTGTATATACAGATCAGTACCTTATTCAATGTCCAGAGGTACTGGAGTGGTTGTATATACAGGTCAGTACCTTATTCAATGTCCAGGGGTCCTGGAGTGGTTGTATATACAGGTCAGTACCTTATTCAATGTCCAGGGGTCCTGGAGTGGTTGTATATACAGGTCAGTACCTTATTCAATGTCCAGAGGTACTGGAGTGGTTGTATATACAGGTCAGTACCTTATTCAATGTCCAGGGGTACTGGAGTGGTTGTATATACAGGTCAGTACCTTATTCAATGTCCAGGGGTCCTGGAGTGGTTGTATATACAGGTCAGTACCTTATTCAATGTCCAGAGGTACTGGAGTGGTTGTATATACAGGTCAGTACCTTATTCAATGTCCAGGGGTACTGGAGTGGTTGTATATACAGGTCAGTACCTTATTCAATGTCCAGGGGTCCTGGAGTGGTTGTATATACAGGTCAGTACCTTATTCAATGTCCAGAGGTACTGGAGTGGTTGTATATACAGGTCAGTACCTTATTCAATGTCCAGGGGTCCTGGAGTGGTTGTATATACGGGTCAGTACCTTATTCAATGTCCAGGGGTTCTGGAGTGGTTGTATATACGGGTCAGTACCTTATTCAATGTCCAGGGGTACTGGAGTGGTTGTATATACGGGTCAGTACCTTATTCAATGTCCAGGGGTCCTGGAGTGGTTGTATATACGGGTCAGTACCTTATTCAATGTCCAGAGGTCCTGGAGTGGTTGTATATACAGGTCAGTACCTTATTCAATGGGCAGGGAGTGCTTGAGGTGGGTTTATACATAAAAAGTGACTGGTAGCAGTAATATATAATACTGTGGTACAGACACTATATGTATATACAAAAGTATCCCCTCATGTTTCAGCATGACGATGCACAACCCCATATAACAAAGGATCTGTACACACTTCCTGGAAGCTGAAAATGCCCCAGTTCCTCCACGACCTGCATACTCTACAGACATGTCACCCATTGAGCATGTTTGGGATGCTCTGGACGGATGTGTACGACAGCGTGTTCCTAGTTCCCGCCAATATCCAGCAACTTCACAGCCATTGAAGAGGAGTGGGGACAACATTCCACAGGCCACAATCAACAGCCTGATCAACTCTACGTGAAGGAGATGTTGTCGCGCTGCATGAGGCAAATGGTGGTCACACCAGATACTGACTGGTTTTCTGATCCACGCCCCCCTACCTTCGTTTTTTAAAGGTCCATATAATTCTTTGTAGTAATTGCAAAAAGGGTTTTCTAATGATCGATTCGCCTTTTAAAATGATAAACTTGGATTAGCTAACACAACGTGCCATTGGAACACAGGAGTGATGGTTGCTGATAATGGGCCTCTGTACGCCTATGTAGATATTCCATAAAAAATCTGCCGTTTCCAGCTACAATAGTCATTTACAACATTAACAATGTCTACACTGTATTTCTGATCAATTTGATGTTATTTTAATGGACAAAAAAAATATTTGAAAAACAAGGACATTTCTAAGTGACCCCAAACTTTTGAACAGTGGTGTACATGCACACACACACCGACACACCGACACACACATACACACACACATACACACATATACACACATATACACACACACACACACACCAGCTGGTCTAAATTTACACCAGGAAGTACAAACCCCCCAAGAGGTTTCTGGGATATCCTCCACACACATTACTATGGGTTCTCTATCGGAGCAGTGTAGCAATCCATGCTTATCCAAACACAGCATGGAATCCACTTGCACCTATTCAATACCTAATGTTTCACATCACTCTGTGTCAGACAGAAGTACTGTTGTTCAAAAGAGCGATGGGTGAAAAACTAGTCCAGCATTGGGGATGAATTTTTTAGTTTTATGAAATAGAAATTGAAAGGTGAGGGAATATTTTTCTAGGATTCAGTTCTTATTTCAGCTACTACTGTACGTTATAATTACAGATCTCCAGTAGCCATTGGCTGAAGATTATTACCCGGGATCCAGAAGATATCCAGCAAGGCATCATGGGTACAGCGCAGGTCAGAGTCTGCACATGTTATAATTGAGTCAGAGCAGAGAGTTGAAATGTGCATTTTAAATCAGATTAAATATCACTAAACGTAATCGCCTCGCTTGTCTTAAAGTCAGCATGGATCATACGCCTCATGGGCTCAGAGAATGGGTCTATTTTACCTGCTTGTGAGTGAGCTGTCTTGGTGTGTTTGGACCATCATAGTTTGTTGGTGATGTGGACACCAAGGAACTTGAAACTCTGGACCTATTGGTTACCTGGATATGAGCTACAGAGGGTAGTGCGTATTGCCCAGTACATCACTGGGGCCAAGCTCCCTGCCATTCACGACCTATAAACTAGGCGGTGTCAGAGGAAGGCCCTAAAAATTGTCCGAGACTCCAGTCACCCAGGTCATAGACTGTGTTCTCTCTGCTACCGCACGGCAAGCGGTACCAGAGCGCCAAGTCTAGGTCCAAAAGGCCCCTTAACAGCTTCTACCACCAAGCCATAAGACTCCTGAACAGCTATTCAAATGGCCACCGAGACCCCTCTTTTACGCTGCTGCTACTCTCTGTTTATTATCTATGCATAGTCACTTTACCCCTACCTGCATGTACAAATTACCTCGACTAACCTGTACCCCCACACACTGACTCAGTACTGGTACCCCCCTGTAATATAGCCTCGTTAAGTGTTATTTTATTGTGTTATTTTTTTCTCCCAAATGTATTATTTTTTTATTTTTCGTACGTTTATTTAGTAAATACTTTTCCGAACTCTATTTCTTGAACCGCATCGTTGGTTAAGGACTTGTAACTAAGCATTTCCCGGTAAGGTCTACGCCTTTTTACATTTCAGTCGAAGGCATTCAGCTGTACAACTGACTAGGCATTCCCCACTTTCCCTCCTTTTGTATTCGGGGGCGCATGTGACAAATACAATTTGATACGACGTAGACGAAAGGTTGATAACATTCTGCTCATATCCGGTTCCGACTTAGAGCAGAGTGACTGTCTTGACATACGTCTCAAATGGCACCCTATTTCCAATATTGCGCACTACTTTTGACCAGAGCTCTATGAGATCCCCCACGGGCCCTGGTCTAAAAGAGTGCACTATATAGGGGAAGAGGGGTGCCATTTGAGATGCAACCTTGTTCATCAGAACACACAACAATCTGTCTGATTACGTCTCATTAAGTTCAATGTCTTTCCTTCTCACATTAGTTGTACAGTATTGACTGACTGTCTGACTGCACCAGTATGACTGTCTGACTGACTGACTGTCTGACTGGACCAGTATGACTGTCTGTCTGACTGTCTGTCTGTCTGCACCAGTATGTCTGTCTGCACCAGTATGTCTGTCTGTCTGTCTGTCTGTCTGTCTGCACGCACCAGTATGTCTGTCTGTCTGTCTGTCTGTCTGTCTGCACCAGTATGTCTGCACCAGTATGTCTGTCTGTCTGTCTGTCTGTCTGGCTGCACCAGTATGACTGTCTGTCTGTCTGTCTGCACCAGTATGACTGTCTGGTCAGTCTGCAAACATCTAATAAACACTAATTGTGTCCCAATTGGTACCCTATTCCCTCTCTAGTGTCGCATCCTATTCCCTAGTGTACTCTGGTCAAAAGTAGTGCACTATATAGGGAATAGGGTATCATTTAGGAAACAACCACTGAGTAGCCTACAAGATACAGCCCATCATCATCATGATGAGAGAGAGAGAGAGAGAGAGGCCACATTATTATTCACACCGGCACCAACAACCTGCGAGAGGAGCAGGAGAGAGTAGGCAGCCTGGTCAACAGAGGAGCAGAGAGGGCCTCTGAGTGGTTCCCCAACTCCCACATCACCATCTCCACTCTGCTGCCCCGCAAAGACTTTCCTCCCCGTACCATTCAGAAAGTCAACGCTGACATCACCAGGGGGTGTGGCCTACTCCCAAACGTGCACGTTGCTCACCACCCAACGATCACCCCAGAGCACCTGCACGACCACTCCCACCTGAGGAAGCAGAGAGTAGGGATGTTTGCCAAGTCTCTAAAGGACATGGCACTTGGTAGACAAACACCCTATGATGCACTGGACAGAGGACCACCCAGAGACCCCTACCAGACCACTGCACCACCAAGGAGCCCCAGGCCCACTCAACGCCCCACCAGACCCAGCGCACCCCACAGGCCCCACCCACCAACAGAACATCACCACTTCCATCGGCTTAGCCAGACTGGACCGGGCCCAGCCTACTACCCCGCACCAGACCACCACCTCTACTAGACCAGAGAGACTGGACCGGGCCCAGCCTACTACCCCGCACCAGACCACCACCTCTACCAGACCAGAGAGACTGGACCGGGCCCAGCCTACTACCCCGCACCAGACCACCACCTCTACCAGACCAGAGAGACTGGACCGGGCCCAGCCTACTACCCCGCACCAGACCACCACCTCTACCAGACCAGAGAGGAAGCCCCCCGGCCCAGACCTGGCCCCCCTCCACTCCACAGGGCCCAACAGCAGGACCAGCGCAGCTACGCGGAAGTCGTCAGAGGACAGGAGAACCCTGTAGGATTGAGTGAGATTAAACAGCTCCTCCAATACATCTGCACTAAACTGCACTAAACACACACACACACACACACAGGCACACAGGCACACACACACACCTATTGTACTAAAATGTTAATAATTAATAGGAATATTTATATATAAATGTTAGTGGTTACCCTGTTTATCTCACTCTTAACAACCTATTAGTTAGCTATTAGTTAGTAGTTACTGTATTTCTGACTGCTATTCTTTCTTTTTGCAACACGAAATCACTATCAGTTAGCATGTGGAACATCCAGGGCCTAAACTCATCAACCTTTGGACTGAAGAGTTTAGCACTGGAGTTCAACAAAAATCTGAAAGATGTTGACGTCATCATTCTGCAGGAGACATGGTGTAAGGCTGACATGGTCACTCACTGTCCCACAGGCTACAGAGAGGTAATTGTGCCTTCACAGAAACACAGCTCTGTCAATAGAGGCAGAGACTCTGGAGGACTGATCATTTGGTACAAATCCCAACTACAAAATCTAATTGATCCCCTCGAAATTGGTAAATATCACATTTGGTTAAAACAAAACAAAATAACTTGTACTGACAGAAAGAGATGTGTTCCTTTGCGCAATACAGTGGGGCAAAAAAGTATTTAGTCAGCCACCAATTGTGCAAGTTCTCTCACTTAAAAAGATGAGAGAGGCCTGTAATTTTCATCATAGGTACACTTCAACTATGACAGACAAAATGAGGAAAAAAAATCCAGAAAATCACATTGTAGGATTTTTAATTAATTTATTTGCAAATGATGGTGGAAAATAAGTATTTGGTCAATAACAAAAGTTTATCTCAATACTTTGTTATATACCCTTTGTTGGCAATTACAGAGGTCAAACCTTTTCTGTAAGTCTTCACAAGGTTTTCACACACTGTTGCTGGTATTTTGGCTCATTCCTCCATGCAGATCTCCTCTAGAGCAATGATGTTTTGGGGCTGTCGCTGGGCAACACGGACTTTCAACTCCCTCCAAAGATTTTCTATGGGGTTGAGATCTGGAGACTGGCTAGGCCACTCCAGGACCTTGAAATGCTTCTTACGAAGCCACTCCTTCGTTGCCCGGGCGGTGTGTTTGGGATCATTGTCATGCTGAAAGACCCAGCCACGTTTCATCTTCAATGCCCTTGCTGATGGAAGGAGATTTTCACTCAAAATCTCACGATACATGGCCCCATTCATTCTTTCCTTTACACGGATCAGTCGTCCTGGTCCCTTTGCAGAAAAACAGCCCCAAAGCATGATGTTTCCACCCCCATGCTTCACAGTACGTATGGTGTTCTTTGGATGCAACTCAGCATTCTTTGTCCTCCAAACACGACGAGTTGAGTTTTTACCAAAAAGTTCTATTTTGGTTTCATCTGACCATATGACATTCTCCCAATCCTCATCTGGATCATCCAAATTGTCTCTAGCAAACTTCAGATGGGCCTGAACATGTACTGGCTTAAGCAGGGGGACACGTCTGGCACTGCAGGATTTGAGTCCCTGGCGGCGTAGTGTGTTACTGATGCTAGGCTTTGTTACTTTGGTCCCAGCTCTCTGCAGGTCATTCACTAGGTCCCCCCGTGTGGTTCTGGGATTTTTGCTCACCGTTCTTGTGATCATTTTGACCCCACGGGGTGAGATCTTGTGTGGAGCCCCAGATCGAGGAAGATTATCAGTGGTCTTGTATGTCTTCCATTTCCTAATAATTGCTCCCACAGTTGATTTCTTCAAACCAAGCTGCTTACCTATTGCAGATTCAGTCTTCCCAACCTGGTGCAGGTCTACAATTTTGTTTCTGGTGTCCTTTGACAGCTCTTTGGTCTTGGCCATAGTGGAGTTTGGAGTGTGACTGTTTGAGGTTGTGGACAGGTGTCTTTTATACTGATAACAAGTTCAAACAGGTGCCATTAATACAGGTAACGAGTGGAGGACAGAGGAGCCTCTTAAAGAAGAAGTTACAGGTCTGTGAGAGCCAGAAATCTTGCTTGTTTGTATGTGACCAAATACTTATTTTCCACCGTAATTTGCAAATAAATTCATTAAAAAATCCTACAATGTGATTTTCTGGATTTATTTTCCTCATTTTGTCTGTCATAGTTGAAGTGTACCTATGATGAAAATTACAGGCCTCTCTCATCTTTTTAAGTGAGAGAACTTGCACAATTGGTGGCTGACTAAATACTTTTTTGCCCCACTGTATATATCCCCCCCTCAGAATCCCCATATTACTCAGAGGAGATGTTCCCCACCCTTGAGGAAGAGACGTGCCATTTCCAGGCCCAGGGAAATGTGCTCATCTGTGGGGACACAAATGCGGCACAGGAACACTACCTGATCTAACGACCACACGAGGGGACAGCTTTATTACAGGCCATACTGTTTCTAACTGTCTTCATCTCCCCCATAGAAACAACAGTGATAGCACCGTCAACAAAAACGGAAGAGATCTGTTGCAGCTCTGTAGAAGCCTGAGTCTGTACTTTGTCAATGGTAGGTTACGGGGGGACTCTTTGGGGAGATTCACCTATTGCTCACCTCTTGGCCACAGTACAGTAGACTATATGATTACAGACATTGACCCTTTCTCTCTCAGCTCATTCACTGTCAAGCCACTAACACCTCTGTCTGATCACAGCCAAATTACGTTGTTCCTCAAAAGAACAGACATGGAAACAACCACACATTCACAGCCCAGTAAGCTGTACAACATCAGAAATTCATACAGATGGGCCCAAAACAGCACAGAAGAAAACCAGAAAGCAACTTGTAACCAAAATATCCAAACACTCTTAGATAACTTTCTGGATACCACATTCACTCATTCAGGCATCAATCCAGCAGTAAAAAACATCAACTATATATTCAGGCAAACGGCAAAAGAAGCACAATTGAAATTGATAAAAAACAAAACAAAAAAGACCACAGATGACAACTGGTTTGATGCAGATTGTAAAATTATAAGGAAAAAACTTAGAACACTATCAAACCAAAAGACCCAAATAATGGTGAATTACGCCTTCATTACTGTGAAACTTTAAAACTCTATAAATGTACACTCAGAACCAAAAAAGCACAGTTCAACAGCAAGCAGCTGACACTAATTGAGGAGTCCATAAACACAAACAACTTCTGGCAAAACTGGAAAAAACTAAAAAAATCGAAACAAGAGGAATTAGCGATACAAAATGGTGACATATGGACAACCCATTTTAAAACACTCTACAACACCGTTCAAACTGACACAAACGCAGAACAACGCCAAATTCATGAGAAGTTGAATGGATTAGATAAAGCTATAAAGGACAATCAAAATCCATTGGACTCCCCAATTACTGACCAGGAGCTCTATAAGAAACTTCAGGCCCTCAAATGTAGAAAATCATGCGGACCTGATGGCATCCTAAATGAAATGCTCAAACTCACTAGTGCAACATTTCAATTGGCTATATTAAAACTGTTTAATTTGATCCTGAGTGTAGGTTATTTCCCTGACATCTGGAATCAAAGTCTCATAACCCCAATCTTTAAGAACGGAGACAAATTTGACCCTAACAATTACAGAGGCATTTGTGTGAACAGTAACCTGGGGAAGGTTTTCTGTAGTATTATAAATGTAAGAGTTCTAAACTTCCTTTATAAGCACAATGTCTTGAGTAAAAGACAAATTGGATTTATACCAAAACATCGCACAACCGATCATATTTACACACTACACACCCTGATAGACAAACATGTCCACCAAAATAATACCAAAATATATGCTTGCTTTATCAACTTCCAAAAAGCATTTGATTCTATTTGGCATACAGGACTGTTCTACAAAGTTATTGAAAGTGGTGTAGGGGGTAAAACATATGACATAATTAAATCAATGTATACTGGCAATACGTGCGCCATTATAATTGGCAAGAAAAGAACAGAATTCTTTACTCAGGGGCGGGGCCTTCGCCAGGGTTGCAATCTGAGCCCTGCACTCTTCAATATTTACATCAACGAATTGGCCACTATTCTAGAAGAATCCTCAGCCCCTGGTGTTAGTCTCCACAATTCAGAGGTTAAATGCCTGCTCTTCGCAGATGACCTGTGTCTGCTGTCACCCACAGCACATGGCCTACAGCAGAGCCTGGACCGGCTAGAGCAGTACTGCCAGACCTGGGCCCTGGCAGTAAACCGCGAAAAGACTAAAATAATGATTTTTCAGAGAAGATCCAGATCTCAGGGAATTAGACCAAAGTTCTCAATTGGCACAAAATATATAGAGTACTGCACACACTACAACTACTTAGGTTTAAAATAAGCTCAAATGGACACCTTAATGAGGCAGTGAATGAACTGAGAGAAAAAGCACACAGGGCATTCTACGCAATTAAAAAACTAATTCAAATTGAAATACCTATTAAAATTTGGCTAAAACTAATTGAATGTGTCATTGAACCAATTGCACTTTATGGCAGCGAGGTGTGGGATCCACTTGCAAAACAAGATTTCACCAAATGGGACAAACACCCCATTGAAACCCTGCATGCTGAGTTCTTTGAAACCCTGCATGCTGAGTAAGATTCTCCTACATGTCCAGAGGAAAACTACAAACAATGCATGCAGGGCAGAATTAGGCCAATATCCACTAATAATAAAAACTCAAAAAAGAGCAATTAAGTTTTGGAAACATCTAAAATACAGTGATCTCCTCTCATATCATTACCAAGCCCTGCAATGCCAAGAGCTGAGCAAAGAAAAGAGTCCCCTCATCCAGCTGGTCCTGGGGCTGAGTTCACAAACCTGTTCTACTAACACACTGTAGCCTCAGGACCAGAACATCCAATCAATCAGAATAAAACAAATTACATCACAATTAAAACAAAACTACATTTCTCATTGGGAAACACAAGCACAAGCACAAAGCAAAATGCAGTGCTATATGGCCCTAAATCGACAGTACACCATGGCAAACTATTTGACCATGGTTACTGATCAAAACCTTAGAAAAACCTTGACAAAGTACAGGCTCAGTGAGCACAGCCTTGCCATTGAGAAGGGTAGACACAGGAAAACCTGGCTGCCTGTAGAGGAAAGGCTGTGCAACCACTGCACCACAGCAGAACCTGAGACAGAGCTGCATTTCCTGACAAAATGTCAAAAATATAAAACAATTAGAGAGTGTCATTTCCCCAAATTTGAAACCCTTATTCAAGGTTTCAAAGACCTCTCTGATGAGAATAGGCTACCCATCCTGTTGGGGGAGGAAGCATTGTTACGTCATGCCAATAAAGCAAATTGAATTGAAAAAAAATTGAGAGAGAGAGAGAGAGAGAGAGAGAGAGAGAGAGAGAGAGAGACATGGAGAGAGACATGGAGAGAGACATGGAGTGAGACAGAAAGACAGAGACAGACAGAGAGAGAGAGAGAGACATGGAGAGAGACAGAAAGACAGAGACAGAGAGAGAGAGAGAGACATGGAGAGAGACATGGAGAGAGACATGGAGAGAGACAGAAAGACAGAGACAGACAGAGACAGAGATCTGGATTTGATCCAAGAATAATCAGTGTCAGAGAGAGGAGACATGCACTCTAGGAAAAGATGTCATGATTCCGCTGCCTTGGTTGTCCCCCTTTTTTAACATACTAATAAGATATGTGTTTAAAGCGGTAACCTGGGGGTAGAGTCAGAGGTGTAATGCTGCCGGAGATAGGAGGTAGGAGATAGGAACTAGGAGGTAAGCGATAGGAATTAGGAGATAGGATCTAGGAGGTAGGAACTAGGAGCTAGGATCTTGGGACTAGGATCTAGGAGGTAGGAACTAGGAAGTAGGAGATATGAACTAGGAGGTAAGAGATAGGAATTAGGAGATAGGATCTAGGAGGTAGGAACTAGGAGCTAGGATCTTGGGACTAGGATCTAGGAAGTAGGAGATATGAACTAGGAGGTAGAAGCTAGGTGTCAGAAATCTCTGTGTAGCAGGTAGGCAGAGCCTAACTTTACTCAAAGTACAAACTACCAAAATAGTAGTAAAATCCAAGCTCACATAACAAGAACATCTAACATAGAACAAACACGCACAAAACCATGAGGGAAACAGAGGGTTTAAATAAGGAATATATAATTATGGGATAAAAACCAGGTCTGTATAATGAAGACAAAAAACATAGAAAATGAAAAGTAGATCGGCGGCAGCTAGAAAACCGGTGGCATTGACCGCCGAAAGCCGCCCGAACAAGGAGAGGGACCAACTTCGGCTGAAGTCGTGACACTAGGAACTAAGAGGTAGGAGCTAGGAACTAGGAGATAAGAACTTGGAGCTAGGAAGTAGGAGATAGGAGATAGGAACTAGGAACCTGCTTGACTACAGAGATGCTCCCCAGACACAAATGTTTATTGATGGCCCTGGTACTATCTTTACCTTCACCGATCCCTCTCTCCATCTACCCATCCTCTCGTACTCCCTCCCCTCCCTCTCTCTCTCTCTCTCTCTCTCTCTCTCTCTCTCTCTCTCTCTCTCTCTCCTTCTCTCTCTCTCCACTATTTCTGGAGCCCTGCAGCGGACGTGGCATTTCAGGACTGTACTTAGGCCCACTGGAGGCCTCCTCAATCACACCAACCTGTGCCAATGAAGGCAGTTTCTACTAAAGAAATGGCAGACGGGCAGGCAGGCATACAGGCAGGCAGGTAGGGAGAAACGGAGGCAGGCAGGCAGGCAGGCAGGCATTCAGGCAGGCAGGCATACAGGCAAATACAAATAGAGAGCCGGACAGACAGATGTCTTATTCACCCCACACAGGTTTCCAATGAATACATGCAGTGTGAATAATATGGCAACACACATTCAGAGGAACCTACACTTCTGGCTGCATCCCAAATAGGTTCCGTAGGGCTGTGGTCAAACATAAGGCATTATATAAGGAATAGGGAGCCATTGGGGATGCAGCCACTGTGAGCTGCACAGTTTCCCTTCTCTTCTATGTTTGTCCTTGCCTGGTGAGAAAGGAGACGAATTACTGCATGGCATTATGGTGAGGGGTGAAGGAGACACATTACTGCATGGCATTATGGTGAGGGATGAAGGAGACAAATTACTGCATGGCATTATGGTGAGGGGTGAAGGAGACACATTACTGTATGGTATTATGGTGAGGGGTGAAGGAGACACATTACTGTATGGCATTATGGTGAGGGGTGAAGGAGACACATTACTGTATGGTATTATGGTGAGGGGTGAAGGAGACACATTACTGTATGGTATTATGGTGAGGGATGAAGGAGACACATTACTGCATGGTATTATGGTGAGGGGTGAAGGAGACAAATTACTGTATGGTATTATGGTGAGGGATGAAGGAGACACATTACTGTATGGCATTATGGTGAGGGATGAAGGAGACAAATTACTGTATGGTATTATGGTGAGGGGTGAAGGAGACACATTACTGTATGGTATTATGGTGAGGGGTGAAGGAGACACATTACTGTATGGTATTATGGTGAGGGGTGAAGGAGACACATTACTGTATGGTATTATGGTGAGGGGTGAAGGAGACACATTACTGTATGGTATTATAGTGAGGGATGAAGGAGACAAATTACTGTATGGTATTATGGTGAGGGGTGAAGGAGACACATTAATGCATGGTATTATAGTGAGGGATGAAGGAGACACATTACTGTATGGTATTATAGTGAGGGATGAAGGAGACAAATTACTGTATGGTATTATAGTGAGGGATGAAGGAGACAAATTACTGTATGGTATTATAGTGAGGGATGAAGGAGACACATTACTGTATGGTATTATAGTGAGGGATGAAGGAGACAAATTACTGTATAGTATTATAGTGAGGGGTGAAGGAGACAAATTACTGTATGGTATTATAGTGAGGGGTGAAGGAGACAAATTACTGTATGGTATTATAGTGAGGGATGAAGGAGCACTGAGCATGGCAAACACACACACAGCAGCATTAGCACTACAGTGAGGGATGAAAGTGCTGTTGGACTCATTGGTTTCACTGTATCATTCTGACTAATGAGGGGCTTTATACACAAGTCTGCCTCAATCACTAGTTTACAGTGTGTGCATGTGTGTGTTCTCTTTGTATGCTGCTCAGTACACACACACACACACACACACACACACACACACACACACACACACACACACACACACACACACACACACACACACACAGGTATAATTCCCTTCTATCTCTCTTTCTCGACCCCACTAATTCCTGTGGATCAAATCCTTCTGTTGTCATGGTAATTGCCTTTCGGGTTTTTTTTTTTTGTTGTTGTTGTTGTTGTTGTTGTGGATGTTCATTGTTTATAGCTCTAAAGACCAGGGTGCAGTGCGTCTCGAATGGCCACCCGAAACACAAGTAGTGGACCACTTTTGTTCCACAAGTGCCCATAGTGTGTGCTATGCAGGAAGTCTTTCTGATGCTAAACTACTGAGGAGTTAGGAGGTGGGGAGATGCTGGGATTGGATTGAGAAGAAAAAAAAAAAGAAACTGAGATTGGTAATTTAATGTAACATAAATCTTCTTTTTTTTTTTTTTTTACAAATGATCTTGTCTTATGGTTTTGATTCTCATTCGATGTGTACGCTGGATTGGCAGTTTACCTTGACTCCGAGACCTGGTGTCTGTCTGTCTGAGCATGGGGTTGCATCCCCCCACAATGATAGACGACCAGAAGATGATTGACGTGGATAACCACTGGTCCGGAGATAGAGAACACCATCGGCAGTTTATTCAGCATTAAATGAATGAATGTGTTGGGTTCAAGGATAGGTCAGGGGAATGTGTCACAAAATACATATAGGAAGAGATAAGTAGGATCATAAAAAACATTTTATCAGCTGGCTGAGAGAGAGAGAGAGAGAGAGAGAGAGAGAGAGAGAGAGAGAGAGAGAGAGAGAGAGAGAGAGAGAGAGACATAATCATCGTTTGAGGACATTCAGCCACTCCTGCATTGTCTTGGCTGTGTGCTTAGGGTCGTTGTCCTGTTGGAAGGTGACCGCTCTGGAGCAGGTTTTCATCAAGGATCTCTCTGTACTTTGCTCCCTTCATCTTTCTGTTGATCCTGACTAGTCTCCCAGTCCCTGCCACTAAAAACATCCCCAAAGCATGATTCTGCCACCACCATGCTTCACCATAGGGATGGAGCCAGGTTTCCTCCAGACGTGACGCTTGGCGTTCAGGCCAAATAGTTCAATCTTGGTTTCATCAGACCAGAGAATCTTGTGTATCATGGTCTGAGAGTCATTGGGTGCCTTTTGGCAAACTCCAAGCGGGCTGTCATGCCTTTTACTGAGGAGTGGCTTCAGTCTGGCCACTCTACCATAAAGGCCTGATTGGTGGAGTGCTGCAGAGATGGTTGTCCTTCTGGAAAGTTCTCCCATCTCCACAGAGGAACTCTAGAGCTCTGTCAGAGTGACCAATGGGTTCTTGGTCACCTCACTGACCAAGGCCCTTCTCCCCTGATTGCTCAGTTTGGCCGGGCGGCCAGCTCTAGAGACAATTCCTTCTACTTCATAGCTAGTTTTTGCTCTGACATGCACTGTCAACTGTGGGACCTTGTATAGACAGGTATGCACCTTTCCAAATCATGTCCAATCAGTTGAATTTACCACAGGTGGTAGAAACAATCAAGTTGTAGAAACATCTCAAGGATGATCAATGGAAACGGGAATGCACCTGAGCTCAATGTCGAGTCTCATAGCAAAGTTGTCTGAATACTTATGTAAATAAGGTATTTCTATTTTTAGTTTTTTTATATATTTGCTAAAAATTCTTAAAACCTGTTTTCGCTTTGTCATTACGGGGTATTGTGTGTAGATTGATGAGGGGAAATACTTTCCCAATGCATTGTATACAATATATAGTATATAGTATATATATAGTATTCCAAACATTATGAAATTGAGTTCAACCCCATTTTGCCCTCAGATCAGCCTCAATTCTTTGGGGCGTGGACTCTACAAGGTGTCGAAAGCATTACACAGGGATGCTGGCCCATGTTGACTCCAATGCTTCCCACAGTTGTGTCAAGTTGACTGGATGTCCTTTGGGTGGTGGACCATTCTTGATACACACGGGAAACTGTTGAGCGTGAAAAACCCCAGCAGCGTTGCAATTCACAAACCGGTGCACCTGGCACCTACTACCATACCCCGTTCACAGGCACTTAAATCTTCTGTCTTGCCCATTCATCCTCAGAATGGCACGCATACAAAATCCATGTCTCATTTGTCTCAAGGCTTAAAAATCCTTCTTTAACCTGTCTCCTCCCCTTCATCTACACCAATGGTCACCAACCTTTTCTGAGTCAAGATGCAAGGCGAGATCTACCGCTCAGATTTGATTTCAACATGACTTATAAAAATGTACGCCTATGCAACATTAACCAATTAAAAACAGTTCTGTAGCAATGAGGTTTGATCTGTAGGCTATAGGCCCAATACATTATCACTGCATATTGGCTTTGCTTGAATTGCCAATGCATTATTGTTCCAATCATAAAAAAAAAAAAAGGATATTGACGTAGGCTATATGAGCACACTGGTAATAGATCAGTTGTTGTATTACTGGTGAGGCACAGCTGAGTGAGCATACATTTAAATAATTCGCTTTTTATTTTACTGGGCTGATGGTGCCTGCGTCTGATGGTCAGTCTCAGCGGGTGGAGAGAGCAGCAGACTGAGGGTCCGTCTCTCAATGTCCCTCCACTCTCCCATTCCTCCACTGACACTGACCAAGAAGGGACACCGTCTTCCAGCTGATAGCGAACCTATTTTTGACTCACGAACAAGGAAAGTGATATATTCCTCGATATTAAAAAAGAACCAAATCGCCACCGATAATAACAACAACGCAAGCCTGTCGATACACTTTTCCTACTCGTTTCGTTACAGCTGCAGTGCTGGTTGTGCCGCGAGTGGAAGTAGGAAAGTGTTTAATACCATTGTGTTGACAGTAAGAACATAAACATGAAGTCACTCATAAAAAACAGCAGCTCTTTGCTGTATTTGTTGACAGTCTCTCTTGTCACAACATCATCTTCCCATCAGCTTCCTTTTACACCTGCTAGGTTACTGCAGACATGGTATTTCTGAGCCATCCGATTGGCCAGCGGTAGGCCTTTAGTGCACTTGATTGGCTCTCGAGGGCCGCCGGGAAGGCAGAGATTGCACCTTCAGACACATGAAATGGTTAAAAACAAAATATAACTATTGTAAAATATATATAAAATATAAAATGTATATAGTATGTATAAGCTGGCAGTAGAAGCCTAAGTGTTGTTGTTCATTAGTTTACTCCAATTAGGGGAGGGCGGTAGGGTTAGTGAAATGGTTAAAAACAAAATATAACTATTGTAAAATATATATAAAATATAAAATGTATATAGTATGTATAAGCTGGCAGTAGAAGCCTAAGTGTTGTTGTTCATTAGTTTACTCCAATTAGGGAGAGGCGGTAGGGTTAGTGAAATGGTTAAAAACAAAATATAACTATTGTAAAATATATATAAAATATAAAATGTATATAGTATGTATAAGCTGGCAGTAGAAGCCTAAGTGTTGTTGTTCATTAGTTTACTCCAATTAGGGAGGCGGTAGGGTTAGTGAAATGGTTAAAAACAAAATATAACTATTGTAAAATATATATAAAATATAAAATGTATATAGTATGTATAAGCTGGCAGTAGAAGCCTAAGTGTTGTTGTTCATTAGTTTACTCCAATTAGGGGAAGGGCGGTAGGGTTAGGGGAAAATAATGAAAAGGAAAATATATTGTCTAAAGATATGTATGTAGTATACAGTTGAAGTTTACAAACACCTTAGCCAAAATAGATTTAAACTCAGTTTTTCACAATTCCTAGTGTGATTTAATCCTAGTAAAAATGTCCCTGTTTTAGGTCAGTTAGGATCACCACTTTATTTTTAAGAATGTGAAATGTCAGAATAATAGCGGAAAGAATGATTTATTTCAGCTTTTGTTTATTTCATCACATTCCCAGTGGGGTCAGAAGTTTACATACACTCAATTAGTATTTGGTAGCATTGCCTTTAAAATTGTTTAACTTGGGTCAAACTTTTCGGGTAGCCTTCCACAACCTTCCCACAATAAGTTGGGTGAATTTTGGCCCATTCCTCCTGACAGAGCTGGTGTAACTGAGTCAGGTTTGTAGGCCTCCAAGCTCGCACACGATTTTTCAGTTCTGCCCACAAATTCTCGTTAGGATTGAGGTCAGGACTTTGTGATGGCCACTCCAATACCTTGACGTTGTTGTCCTTAAGCCATTTTGCCACAACTTTGGAAGTATGCTTGGGGTCATTGTCCATTTGGAAGACCCATTTGCGACCAAGCTTTAACTTCCTGACTGATGTCTTGAGATGTTGATTCAATATATCCACATCATTTTCATCCCTCATGATGCCACCTATTTTGTGAAGTGCACCAGTCCCTCCTGCAGCAAAGCACCCCCACAACATGATGGTGCCACCCCCATGCTTCAAGGTTGGGATGGTGTTCTTCGGCTTGCCTCCTCCAAACATAACGATGGTCATTATGGCCAAACAGTTCTTTTGTTTCATCAGACCAGAGGACATTTCTCCAAAAAGTACAATCTTTGTCCCCATGTGCAGTTGCAAACCGTAGTCTGGCTTTTTTATGCCAGTTTTGGAGCAGTGGCTTCTTCCTTGCTGAGCGGCCTTTCAGGTTATGTCGATATAGGACTTGTTTTACTGTGGATATAGTACTTTTGTACCTGTTTCCTCCAGCATCTTCACAAGGTCCTTTGCTGTTGTTCTGGGATTGATTTGCACTTTTTGCACCAAAGTACGTTCATCTCTCGGAGACAGAACACGTCTCCTTCCTGAGCGGTATGACGGCTATGTGGTCCCATGGTGTTTATACTTGCACACTATTGTTTGTACAGATGAACGTGGTACCTTCAGGCATTTGGAAATTGCTCCCAAGGATGAACCAGACTTGTGGAGGTCTACAATTTTTTTTCTGAGGTCTTGGCTGATTTCTTTTGATTTTCCCATGATGTCAAGCAAAGAGACACTGAGTTTGAAGGTAGGCCTTGAAATACATCCACAGGTACACCTCCAATTGACTCAACTGATCTGAGTCAATTGGAGGTGAAGCTTCTATCTGAAGCTTCTAAAGCCATGACATCATTTTCTGGACTTTTACAAGCTGTTTAAAGGCACAGTCAACTTAAGTGTATGTAAACTGCTGTTCTTCAGTCCCTGGCATTGACTCACTACCGTGGCCACTACCTTGTCCATTACACCCTCTCCCTCCCACTAATTCAGTGCTCTGTTCTTCAGGCTCCTTGAGTGTCCTTCAGCCATTGGGATAAGATAGCTTTATTCTACTATACACTGAGTGAACAAAACATTAGGAACACCTGCTCTTTCCATGACATAGACTGACCAGGTGAATCCAGGTGAAAGCTATGATCCCTTACTGATGTCACTTGTTCAATCCACTTCAATCAGTGTAGACGAAGGGGAGGAGAGAGGTTAAAGTAGTATTTTTAAGCCTTGAGACAACTGAGACATGGATTGTGTGCCATTCAGAGGGTGATTGGACAAGAGAAAAGTTTAAGTGATCAACAGTTTCCTGTGTGTATCTAGAATGGTCCACCATCCAAAGGACATCCAACCAACTTGACACAACTGTGGGAGTCAACTTGGGCCAGCATCCCTGTGGAACGCATTAGACGCCTGTAGAATCCATACCCCCGACAAATGTAGGCTGTTCTGAAGGGTTAAAGTGGGGCAGTAACTCAATATTAGGAAGGTGTTCTTAATGTTTTGTACACTCAGTATAATCATTATGTTACAAGAGAGCATTAAGGGATGATTTTGCACACACACGCACACACACACAGACACACACACACACACAGACACACACACACAGACACACACAGACACACACACACACGGACAGACAGACACACACACACACACAGGCACACACACAGACACACACACACAGACACACAGCCACACACACACACACACACACACACACACACACACACACACACACACACACACACACACACACACACACACAGACACACACACACAGACCCCCACACACACACACACACACACACACACACACACACACACACACTGCAAAATATTTGCACTGCTTGGAAGTGAGTCACCACCATTGGACGTGAAACTACGATTTGACCTCTTGTTGCTGAATCCGCTTATTAGTCAAGGTAGTCTAATTTCAACATGACTACTAACAGTGGGTGTTGGAGGTAATTCAATATTCCTGCCCTATACAATATCTAACGCATTTAGAAGTCGTTGCACTAAAGCTAGCGGATTATCGGTCTTAAAGGATTCCATTAGTTTCATTGCTATTGAAAAGAATCAGTCAGGAGGCGATTTAAACGAATAATGACAAGCACATATTTGATTTTCTGGGTGTAGGCTTTGGTTTTAAGCGACATCACATTGTAGGCTATTTGAAGAACCTTTCCCTGACAAATTGATTCACACGGGAGGTGTAAGCCAATGGATATCACCGGGTGCATTGTCATACAACAGTATTATTATTGTGTTGAAGACTGGATTGTAATAGAGATTGTACAACTAAACATATTAGTGTGTGTGTGTGTTCGTGGAACACCCTATTTGTTAATATTGATCAACAGTTCGTCATTTTGAAAGGTTACGTGATGTATTCAAACCATCGCTGGTAAAACGTAAACACAGAAAGAACATGATGTGTAACCTAACCCATTAGAGGTTTTGGTTGCTACTGCTGCAATTCTTTGACATATTATTCTATTCCTGTATGCTACAAATTATGTTACGGCATTTTTCTCAGTGGAGTAATAGCTTTGGTATGAGGTCTGGGCTTTGACTAGGCCATTCCAAGACATTTAACTGTTTCCCCTTAAACCACTCGAGTGTTGATTTAGCAGTATGCTTAGGGTCATTGTCCTTCCATTCTGATCAGTTGCCCAGTCCCTGCCAATGAAAAACATCCCCACAGCATGATGCTGCCACCACCATGCTTCATTGTGGGGATGCTGTTCTCGAGGTGAAGAGAGGTGTTGGGTTTGTGCCAGACATAGCGTTTTCCTTGATGGCCAAAAAGCTCAATTTTAGTCTCATCTGACCAGAGTATATTCTTCCATGTGTTTGGGGAGTCTCCCACATGCCTTTTGGCGAACACCAAACATATTTGCTTCTTTTTTCTTTAAGCAATGGCTTTTTTCTGGCCACTCTTCCGTAAAGCCCAGCTTTGTGGAGTGTACGGCTTAAAGTGGCCCTGTGGACAGATACTCCAAACTCCGCTGTGGAGCTTTGCAGCTCCTTCAGGGTTATCTTTGGTCTCTTTGTTGCCTCTCTGATTAATGCCCTCCTTGTCTGGTCCGTGAGTTTTGGTGGGCGGCGCTCTCTTGGCAGGTTTGTTGTGGTGCCATATTCTTTCCATTGTTTAATAATGGATTTAATGGTGCTCCGTGGGATGTTCAAAGTCTCAGATATTTTTTTATAACCCAACCCTGATCTGTACATCTCCACAACTTTGTCCCTGACCTGTTTGGAGAGCTCCTTGGTCTTAATGGAGCCCCTTGCTTAGTGGTGTTGCAGACTCTGGGGCCTTTCAGAACAGGTGTATATATACTGAGATCATGTGACAGATCATGTGACACTTAGATTGCACACAGGTGGACTTTATTGAACTAATTATGTGACTTCTGGAGGTAATTGGTTGCACCAGATCTTATTTAGGGGCTTCATAGCGAACGGGGTGAATACATACAGTATGCACGCGCCAATTTTCCGTTTTTATTTTTTATTTATTTTTTGAAACAAGTCATTTTTTTCATTTCACTTCACCAATTTGGACTATTTTGTGTACGTCCATTACATGAAATACAAATAAAAATCCATTTAAATTACAGGTTATAAAGCAACACAATAGGAAAAAAGCCAAAAGGGGGATGAATACTTTTACAAGGCACTGTACATTAAGGGTCTGTCTTCTGTATTCACTGTGGTCACCCAGAATACATTGAGGAAATGAGATTGTGACTTGGCATTGCGTTGAATGTAATCAGGCTGCAGAGAACATATGGAGAGCTTGGTGAAAGGGTAAAGGTGTGTTGTCGGGTGAAGCAACTCCCTTCAACCCTGATGTAATCAACAGAAGCTCTACTAATTCAAGGAATTAAATACCACCTGCATTCCATTTTTTGTTCTTGTACCTGCCTCCTGTACCTATTTAACACAGCATCCTATCGTAAAAGTGGGTAGGGTTAAATGCAGAAGACACATTTCAGTTGTACAACTGACTACCAGTTGTACAAGGTACCCCCCTTTTGCCTTTAAACCAAGGGGCTGAATCTACCGTAGGCCATACAGACTCTTTTCCCAGCAGCAATATAACATCTCTTCTGCCTCTCCTTACTCATTGTCCTCCTCTACCTAGTGGCAGATAAATACCTTCTTAAGGAGGACGACTGCCCTCAGATCAGGGATATTAAATCTATCTTGTTTCTAAATTCTGGAGGATTCCAAATGGCCCCCTATTCACTATATGGTGCACTACATTCGACCAGGGCCCATAAGGTTCTGGTTAAAAGTAGTGCACTATATTGGAAATAGGGTGTCATTTGGGACGTAACCGCTGTCTACTATGGGGGAGGCAGATCAATGGTAGAGGGAAACATCTGGTTAACTGCTTACAATAACACTTAATTGATGGGACAACAGTACGAATGGCAGGTAATGATGGACCAGATAACAGTAGTAATGACAGGTAATGATGGGCCAGATAACAGTAGTAATGTCAGGTAATGATGGGCCAGATAACAGTAGTAATGTCAGGTAATGATGGGCCAGATAACAGTAGGATAGTCAGGTAAGGATGGGCCAGATAACAGTAGTAATGGCAGGTAATGATGGGCCAGACAACAGGTGCAATGGCAGGTAATGATGGGCCAGATAACAGTAGTAATGGCAGGTAATGATGGGCCAGATAACAGTAGTAATGTCAGGTAATGATGGGCCAGATAACAGTAGTAATGTCAGGTAAGGATGGGCCAGATAACAGTAGGATAGTCAGGTAAGGATGGGCCAGATAACAGTAGTAATGGCAGGTAATGATGGGCCAGATAACAGCAGCAATGGCAGGAAATGATGGGCCAGATAACAGTAGTAATGGCAGGTAATGATGGGCCAGATAACAGTAGTAATGGCAGGTAATTATGGACCAGATAACAGTAGTAATGGCAGGTAATGATGGGCCAGATAACAGTAGCAATCGCAGGTAATGATGGGCCAGATAACAGTAGTAATGGCAGGTAATTATGGGCAAGTTAACAGTAGTAATGTCAGGTAATGATGGACCAGACAACAGTAGTAATGGCAGGTAATGATGGGCCAGATAACAGTAGCAATGGCAGGTAATGATGGGCCAGATAACAGTAGTAATGTCAGGTAAGGATGGGCCAGATAACAGTAGTAATGTCAGGTAATGATGGGCCAGATAACAGTAGTAATGTCAGGTAATGATGGGCCAGATAACAGCAGTAATGGTAGGTAATGATGGGCCAGATAACAGTAGCAATGGCAGGTAAGGATGGGCCAGATAACAGAAGTAATGGCAGGTAATGATGGGCCAGATAACAGTAGTAATGGCAGGTAATGATGGGCCAGACAACAGTAGTAATGGCAGGTAATGATGGGCCAGATAACAGTAGTAATGGTAGGTAATGATGGGCCAGATAACAGTAGAAATGTCAGGTAATGATGGGCCAGATAACAGTAGTAATGTCAGGTAAGGATGGGCCAGATAACAGTAGTAATGGCAGGTAATGATGGGCCAGACAACAGTAGTAATGGCAGGTAATGATGGGCCAGATAACAGTAGTAATGTCAGGAAATGATGGTCCAGACAACAGTAGTAATGTCAGGTAATGATGGTCCAGACAACAGTAGTAATGGCAGGTAATGATGTGCCAGATAACAGTAGTAATGACAGGTCATTATGGGCCAGATAACAGTAGTAATGTCAGGTAATGATGGACCGGACAACAGTAGTAATGGCAGGTAATGATGTGCCAGATAACAGTAGTAATGTCAGGTAAGGATGGACCGGACAACAGTAGTAATGGCAGGTAATGATGTGCCAGATAACAGTAGTAATGTCAGGTAAGGATGGGCCAGATAACAGTAGCAATGTCAGGTAATGATGGGCCAGATAACAGTAGTAATGTCAGGTAAGGATGGGCCAGATAACAGTAGTAATGTCAGGTAATGATGGGCCAGATAACAGTAGTAATGTCAGGAAAGGATGGGCCAGATAACAGCAGTAATGGTAGGTAATGATGGGCCAGATAACAGTAGTAATGTCAGGTAAGGATGGGCCAGATAACAGCAGCAATGGCAGGAAATGATGGGCCAGATAACAGTAGTAATGGCAGGTAATGATGGGCCAGACAACAGTAGTAATGGCAGGTAATGATGGGCCAGTAAAGAGTAGTAATGGGAGGTAATGATGGGCCAGATAACAGTAGGATTGTCAGGTAAGGATGGGCCAGATAACAGCAGTAATGGTAGGTAATGATGGGCCAGATAACAGTAGGATTGTCAGGTAAGGATGGGCCAGATAACAGTAGGATTGTCAGGTAAGGATGGGCCAGATAACAGCAGGATTGGCAGGTAATGATGGGCCAGATAACAGCAGTAATGTCAGGTAATGATGGGCCAGATAACAGTAGGATTGTCAGGTAAGGATGGGCCAGATAACAGTAGAAATGTCAGGTAATGATGGGCCAGATAACAGCAGTAATGGTAGGTAATGATGGGCCAGATAACAGTAGGATTGTCAGGTAATGATGGGCCAGATAACAGTAGTAATGTCAGGTAATGATGGGCCAGATAACAGTAGTAATGTCAGGTAATGATGGGCCAGATAACAGTAGTAATGGCAGGTAATGAAGTGCCAGATAACAGTAGTAATGACAGGTAATAACAGACCAGATGACATTATAAAGCACCTATACTCAAACAAGCATCTATAGTGACAATGTGAAATAACGTTGTTGTTTAAAAATCAGGTTTGCAAACCTTTTCACTCAGGCCTCCCTTCCAGCATTGGGGAACATCCCGCGCCTCTCCTGTATGTGTAGAGAAAATGTTGCAGGTTTAAACCTAATTCCCTGCAATTCTACACATTTTGTCATGGGGTGCAGATTTAATTTTTTTGCAGTTTTAAAGCAAATTTTATTGCAATTCTAAACATTTTGCCATGTCTTATGTGTATTCATGTGATATTTGAGTGACTCAATTTAAAAGTATGACCCGTTGCCCACCACCACCCCCCGACCCGTTGCCCACCACCACCCCCGACCCGTTGCCCCCACCACCACCACCCCCGACCCGTTGCCCCACCACCACCACCCCCGACCCGTTGACCCCGACCCGTTGCCCCACCACCACCACCCCGACCCGTTGCCCCCCACCACCACCCCCGACCCGTTGTGTTACGTAAAATAGAACCACATATTTTGACTATTTTACTTTTTCATACAGTATACATTGTGCGTGTCTGTCTGTCTATCTGCCTGTCTGTCTGTCTGTGTTTAACCAGGATGTACTTACTGAATGTACACTTGCAAGTGCTTATTTCTCCTTTTCATTCATAGGCTCCGTGCACGTAACGTTATAGCGTGTCTGTGTTAAACCACAGTGTATACTCCCCGAGCGTGTATTTACACAGACAGAGCACCTGTGTGTGCAGACTGAGTGATTGAGTGAACAGGCAGGCCCTGAGAGTCACGGCTGGAACTGTTGGTTTTCCCCTTTTCAACGTGTCTGTCACGTGCTGCTGGTGCACGGCTGCTGTTTCTGCAGCTTGTTGCCTGGTAACCTGTACAGTACTAAAGGTGGTGGAGGCATCTATCTGTGTGTGAGCTGTGCAACCAGAGGGGTGTGTGTGTGTGTGTGTGTGTGTGTGTGTGTGTGTGTGTGTGTGTGTGTGTGTGTGTGTGTGTGTGTGTGTCTGCGCGTGCACATGCGCTACCAGAGGTGTGATGCTCTGCTGTCCTCCATGCTAACTAACAGGACTACTGCTCTACTGTCCTCCATGCTAACTAACAGGACTACTGCTCTACTGTCCTCCATGCTAATTAACAGGACTACTGCTCTACTGTCCTCCATGCTAACTGATAACTAACAGTACTACTGCTCTACTGTCCTCCATGCTAACTAACAGTACTACTGCTCTACTGTCCTCCATGCTAACTAACAGGACTACTGCTCTACTGTCCTCCATGCTAATTAACAGGACTACTGCTCTACTGTCCTCCATGCTAACTAACAGGACTACTGCTCTACTGTCCTCCATGCTAACTAACAGGAGTACTGCTCTACTGTCCTCCATGCTAACTAACAGTACTACTGCTCTGCTGTCCTCCATGCTAACTAACAGGACTACTGCTCTGCTGTCCTCCATGCTAACTAACAGGACTACTGCTCTACTGTCCTCCATGCTAATTAACAGGACTACTGCTCTGCTGTCCTCCATGCTAACTAACAGGACTACTGCTCTACTGTCCTCCATGCTAACTAACAGGACTACTGCTCTACTGTCCTCCATGCTAACTAACAGGACTACTGCTCTACTGTCCTCCATGCTAACTAACAGGACTACTGCTCTACTGTCCTCCATGCTAACTAACAGGACTACTGCTCTACTGTCCTCCATGCTAACTAACAGGACTACTGCTCTGCTGTCCTCCATGCTAACTAACAGGACTACTGCTATGCTGTCCTCCATGCTAACTAACAGGACTACTGCTCTGCTGTCCTCCATGCTAACTAACAGTACTACTGCTCTACTGTCCTCCATGCTAACTAACAGGACTACTGCTCTACTGTCCTCCATGCTAACTAACAGGACTACTGCTCTACTGTCCTCCATGCTAACTAACAGGACTACTGCTCTACTGTCCTCCATGCTAACTAACAGGACTACTGCTCTGCTGTCCTCCATGCTAACTAACAGGACTACTGCTATGCTGTCCTCCATGCTAACTAACAGGACTACTGCTCTGCTGTCCTCCATGCTAACTAACAGGACTACTGCTCTACTGTCCTCCATGCTAACTAACAGGACTACTGCTCTACTGTCCTCCATGCTAACTAACAGGACTACTGCTATACTGTCCTCCATGCTAACTAACAGGACTACTGCTCTACTGTCCTCCATGCTAACTAACAGGACTACTGCTCTACTGTCCTCCATGCTAACTAACAGGACTACTGCTCTACTGTCCTCCATGCTAACTAACAGGACTACTGCTCTACTGTCCTCCATGCTAACTAACAGGACTACTGCTCTGCTGTCCTCCATGCTAACTAACAGGACTACTGCTATGCTGTCCTCCATGCTAACTAACAGGACTACTGCTCTACTGTCCTCCATGCTAACTAACAGGACTACTGCTCTACTGTCCTCCATGCTAACTAACAGGACTACTGCTCTATGCTGTCCTCCATGCTAACTAACAGGACTACTGCTCTACTGTCCTCCATGCTAACTGATAACTAACAGGACTACTGCTCTACTGTCCTCCATGCTAACTAACAGGACTACTGCTCTACTGTCCTCCATGCTAACTAACAGGACTACTGCTCTACTGTCCTCCATGCTAACTAACAGGACTACTGCCTACTGTCCTCCATGCTAACTAACAGGACTACTGCTCTACTGTCCTCCATGCTAACTAACAGGACTACTGCTCTACTGTCCTCCATGCTAACTAACAGGACTACTGCTCTACTGTCCTCCATGCTAACTAACAGGACTACTGCTCTACTGTCCTCCATGCTAACTAACAGGACTACTGCTCTACTGTCCTCCATGCTAACTAACAGGACTACTGCTCTACTGTCCTCCATGCTAACTAACAGGACTACTGCTCTACTGTCCTCCATGCTAACTAACAGGACTACTGCTATGCTGTCCTCCATGCTAACTAACAGGACTACTGCTCTACTGTCCTCCATGCTAACTAACAGGACTACTGCTCTACTGTCCTCCATGCTAACTAACAGGACTACTGCTCTACTGTCCTCCATGCTAACTAACAGGACTACTGCTCTACTGTCCTCCATGCTAACTAACAGGACTACTGCTCTACTGTCCTCCATGCTAACTAACAGGACTACTGCTCTACTGTCCTCCATGCTAACTAACAGTACTACTGCTCTACTGTCCTCCATGCTAACTAACTAACAGGACTACTGCTCTACTGTCCTCCATGCTAACTAACAGGACTACTGCTCTACTGTCCTCCATGCTAACTAACAGGACTACTGCTCTACTGTCCTCCATGCTAACTAACAGGACTACTGCTCTACTGTCCTCCATGCTAACTAACAGGACTACTGCTCTACTGTCCTCCATGCTAACTAACAGGACTACTGCTCTGCTGTCCTCCATGCTAACTAACAGGACTACTGCTCTACTGTCCTCCATGCTAACTAACAGGACTACTGCTCTACTGTCCTCCATGCTAACTAACAGGACTACTGCTCTACTGTCCTCCATGCTAACTAACAGGACTACTGCTCTACTGTCCTCCATGCTAACTAACAGGACTACTGCTCTACTGTCCTCCATGCTAACTAACAGGACTACTGCTCTACTGTCCTCCATGCTAACTAACAGGACTACTGCTCTACTGTCCTCCATGCTAACTAACAGGACTACTGCTCTACTGTCCTCCATGCTAACTAACAGGACTACTGCTCTACTGTCCTCCATGCTAACTAACAGGACTACTGCTCTACTGTCCTCCATGCTAACTAACAGGACTACTGCTCTACTGTCCTCCATGCTAACTAACAGGACTACTGCTCTACTGTCCTCCATGCTAACTAACAGGACTACTGCTCTACTGTCCTCCATGCTAACTAACAGGACTACTGCTCTACTGTCCTCCATGCTAACTAACAGGACTACTGCTCTACTGTCCTCCATGCTAACTAACAGGACTACTGCTCTACTGTCCTCCATGCTAACTAACAGGACTACTGCTCTACTGTCCTCCATGCTAACTAACAGGACTACTGCTCTACTGTCCTCCATGCTAACTAACAGGACTACTGCTATGCTGTCCTCCATGCTAACTAACAGGACTACTGCTCTACTGTCCTCCATGCTAACTAACAGGACTACTGCTCTACTGTCCTCCATGCTAACTAACAGGACTACTGCTCTACTGTCCTCCATGCTAACTAACAGGACTACTGCTCTACTGTCCTCCATGCTAACTAACAGGACTACTGCTCTACTGTCCTCCATGCTAACTAACAGGACTACTGCTATGCTGTCCTCCATGCTAACTAACAGGACTACTGCTCTACTGTCCTCCATGCTAACTAACAGGACTACTGCTCTACTGTCCTCCATGCTAACTAACAGGACTACTGCTCTACTGTCCTCCATGCTAACTAACAGGACTACTGCTCTACTGTCCTCCATGCTAACTAACAGGACTACTGCTCTACTGTCCTCCATGCTAACTAACAGGACTACTGCTCTACTGTCCTCCATGCTAACTAACAGGACTACTGCTCTGCTGTCCTCCATGCTAACTAACAGGACTACTGCTCTACTGTCCTCCATGCTAACTAACAGGACTACTGCTCTACTGTCCTCCATGCTAACTAACAGGACTACTGCTCTGCTGTCCTCCATGCTAACTAACAGGACTACTGCTCTACTGTCCTCCATGCTAACTAACAGGACTACTGCTCTACTGTCCTCCATGCTAACTAACAGGACTACTGCTCTACTGTCCTCCATGCTAACTAACAGGACTACTGCTCTACTGTCCTCCATGCTAACTAACAGGACTACTGCTATGCTGTCCTCCATGCTAACTAACAGGACTACTGCTCTACTGTCCTCCATGCTAACTGATAACTAACAGTACTACTGCTCTACTGTCCTCCATGCTAACTAACAGGACTACTGCTCTACTGTCCTCCATGCTAATTAACAGGACTACTGCTCTACTGTCCTCCATGCTAACTAACAGGACTACTGCTCTACTGTCCTCCATGCTAACTAACAGGAGTACTGCTCTACTGTCCTCCATGCTAACTAACAGTACTACTGCTCTGCTGTCCTCCATGCTAACTAACAGGACTACTGCTCTGCTGTCCTCCATGCTAACTAACAGGACTACTGCTCTACTGTCCTCCATGCTAACTAACAGGACTACTGCTCTGCTGTCCTCCATGCTAACTAACAGGACTACTGCTCTACTGTCCTCCATGCTAACTAACAGGACTACTGCTCTACTGTCCTCCATGCTAACTGATAACAGAGGACTACTGCTCTGCTGTCCTCCATGCTAACTAACAGGACTACTGCTCTACTGTCCTCCATGCTAACTAACAGGACTACTGCTATGCTGTCCTCCATGCTAACTAACAGGACTACTGCTATGCTGTCCTCCATGCTAACTAACAGTACTACTGCTCTACTGTCCTCCATGCTAACTAACAGTACTACTGCTCTACTGTCCTCCATGCTAACTAACAGGACTACTGCTCTACTGTCCTCCATGCTAACTAACAGGACTACTGCTCTACTGTCCTCCATGCTAACTAACAGGACTACTGCTCTACTGTCCTCCATGCTAACTAACAGGACTACTGCTCTGCTGTCCTCCATGCTAACTAACAGGACTACCGCTATGCTGTCCTCCATGCTAACTAACAGGACTACTGCTCTGCTGTCCTCCATGCTAACTAACAGGACTACTGCTCTACTGTCCTCCATGCTAACTAACAGGACTACTGCTCTACTGTCCTCCATGCTAACTAACAGGACTACTGCTATGCTGTCCTCCATGCTAACTAACAGGACTACTGCTCTACTGTCCTCCATGCTAACTAACAGGACTACTGCTCTACTGTCCTCCATGCTAACTAACAGGACTACTGCTATGCTGTCCTCCATGCTAACTAACAGGACTACTGCTCTACTGTCCTCCATGCTAACTAACAGGACTACTGCTATGCTGTCCTCCATGCTAACTAACAGGACTACTGCTATGCTGTCCTCCATGCTAACTAAAGGACTACTGCTCTACTGTCCTCCATGCTAACTAACAGGACTACTGCTATGCTGTCCTCCATGCTAACTAACAGGACTACTGCTATGCTGTCCTCCATGCTAACTGATAACTAACAGTACTACTGCTCTACTGTCCTCCATGCTAACTGATAACCAACAGGACTACTGCTCTACTGTCCTCCATGCTAACTAACAGGACTACTGCTCTACTGTCCTCCATGCTAACTAACAGGACTACTGCTCTGCTGTCCTCCATGCTAACTAACAGGACTACTGCTCTACTGTCCTCCATGCTAACTAACAGGACTACTGCTCTACTGTCCTCCATGCTTACTAACAGGACTACTGCTCTACTGTCCTCCATGCTAACTAACAGGACTACTGCTCTACTGTCCTCCATGCTAACTGATAACTAACAGTACTACTGCTCTACTGTCCTCCATGCTAACTGATAACTAACAGTACTACTGCTATGCTGTCCTCCATGCTAACTAACAGGACTACTGCTATGCTGTCCTCCATGCTAACTAACAGGACTACTGCTCTACTGTCCTCCATGCTAACTAACAGGACTACTGCTCTACTGTCCTCCATGCTAACTAACAGGACTACTCCTCTACTGTCCTCCATGCTAACTAACAGTACTACTGCTATGCTGTCCTCCATGCTAACTAACAGGACTACTGCTCTACTGTCCTCCATGCTAATTAACAGGACTACTGCTCTACTGTCCTCCATGCTAACTAACAGGACTACTGCTCTACTGTCCTCCATGCTAACTAACAGTACTACTGCTCTACTGTCCTCCATGCTAACTGATAACTAGAGGGACTACTGCTCTACTGTCCTCCATGCTAACTAACAGGACTACTGCTCTACTGTCCTCCATGCTAACTAACAGGACTACTGCTATGCTGTCCTCCATGCTAACTAACAGGAGTACTGCTATGCTGTCCTCCATGCTAACTAACAGGACTACTGCTCTACTGTCCTCCATGCTAACTAACAGGACTACTGCTCTGCTGTCCTCCATACTAACTAACAGGACTACTGCTCTACTGTCCTCCATGCTAACTAACAGGACTACTGCTCTACTGTCCTCCATGCTAACTAACAGTACTACTGCTCTACTGTCCTCCATGCTAACTAACAGGACTACTGCTCTACTGTCCTCCATGCTAACTAACAGGACTACTGCTATGCTGTCCTCCATGCTAACTAACAGGACTACTGCTCTACTGTCCTCCATGCTAACTAACAGGACTACTGCTCTACTGTCCTCCATGCTAACTAACAGGACTACTGCTATGCTGTCCTCCATGCTAACTAACAGGACTACTGCTATGCTGTCCTCCATGCTAACTAACAGGACTACTGCTCTACTGTCCTCCATGCTAACTAACAGGACTACTGCTCTACTGTCCTCCATGCTAACTAACAGGACTACTGCTCTACTGTCCTCCATGCTAACTAACAGTACTACTGCTATGCTGTCCTCCATGCTAACTAACAGGACTACTGCTCTACTGTCCTCCATGCTAACTAACAGTACTACTGCTCTACTGTCCTCCATGCTAACTGATAACCAGAGGGACTACTGCTCTACTGTCCTCCATGCTAACTAACAGGACTACTGCTCTACTGTCCTCCATGCTAACTAACAGGACTACTGCTCTACTGTCCTCCATGCTAACTAACAGGACTACTGCTATGCTGTCCTCCATGCTAACTAACAGGACTACTGCTCTACTGTCCTCCATGCTAACTAACAGGACTACTGCTATGCTGTCCTCCATGCTAACTAACAGGACTACTGCTATGCTGTCCTCCATGCTAACTAAAAGGACTACTGCTCTACTGTCCTCCATGCTAACTAACAGGACTACTGCTATGCTGTCCTCCATGCTAACTAACAGGACTACTGCTATGCTGTCCTCCATGCTAACTGATAACTAACAGTACTACTGCTCTACTGTCCTCCATGCTAACTGATAACTAACAGGACTACTGCTCTACTGTCCTCCATGCTAACTAACAGGACTACTGCTCTACTGTCCTCCATGCTAACTAACAGGACTACTGCTCTGCTGTCCTCCATGCTAACTAACAGGACTACTGCTCTACTGTCCTCCATGCTAACTAACAGGACTACTGCTCTACTGTCCTCCATGCTTACTAACAGGACTACTGCTCTACTGTCCTCCATGCTAACTAACAGGACTACTGCTCTACTGTCCTCCATGCTAACTGATAACTAACAGTACTACTGCTCTACTGTCCTCCATGCTAACTGATAACTAACAGTACTACTGCTATGCTGTCCTCCATGCTAACTAACAGGACTACTGCTATGCTGTCCTCCATGCTAACTAACAGGACTACTGCTCTACTGTCCTCCATGCTAACTAACAGGACTACTGCTCTACTGTCCTCCATGCTAACTAACAGGACTACTCCTCTACTGTCCTCCATGCTAACTAACAGTACTACTGCTATGCTGTCCTCCATGCTAACTAACAGGACTACTGCTCTACTGTCCTCCATGCTAATTAACAGGACTACTGCTCTACTGTCCTCCATGCTAACTAACAGGACTACTGCTCTACTGTCCTCCATGCTAACTAACAGTACTACTGCTCTACTGTCCTCCATGCTAACTGATAACTAGAGGGACTACTGCTCTACTGTCCTCCATGCTAACTAACAGGACTACTGCTCTACTGTCCTCCATGCTAACTAACAGGACTACTGCTATGCTGTCCTCCATGCTAACTAACAGGAGTACTGCTATGCTGTCCTCCATGCTAACTAACAGGACTACTGCTCTACTGTCCTCCATGCTAACTAACAGGACTACTGCTCTGCTGTCCTCCATACTAACTAACAGGACTACTGCTCTACTGTCCTCCATGCTAACTAACAGGACTACTGCTCTACTGTCCTCCATGCTAACTAACAGTACTACTGCTCTACTGTCCTCCATGCTAACTAACAGGACTACTGCTCTACTGTCCTCCATGCTAACTAACAGGACTACTGCTATGCTGTCCTCCATGCTAACTAACAGGACTACTGCTCTACTGTCCTCCATGCTAACTAACAGGACTACTGCTCTACTGTCCTCCATGCTAACTAACAGGACTACTGCTATGCTGTCCTCCATGCTAACTAACAGGACTACTGCTATGCTGTCCTCCATGCTAACTAACAGGACTACTGCTCTACTGTCCTCCATGCTAACTAACAGGACTACTGCTCTACTGTCCTCCATGCTAACTAACAGGACTACTGCTCTACTGTCCTCCATGCTAACTAACAGTACTACTGCTATGCTGTCCTCCATGCTAACTAACAGGACTACTGCTCTACTGTCCTCCATGCTAACTAACAGTACTACTGCTCTACTGTCCTCCATGCTAACTGATAACTAGAGGGACTACTGCTCTACTGTCCTCCATGCTAACTAACAGGACTACTGCTCTACTGTCCTCCATGCTAACTAACAGGACTACTGCTCTACTGTCCTCCATGCTAACTAACAGGACTACTGCTATGCTGTCCTCCATGCTAACTAACAGGAGTACTGCTATGCTGTCCTTCATGCTAACTAACAGGACTACTGCTCTACTGTCCTCCATGCTAACTAACAGGACTACTGCTCTGCTGTCCTCCATACTAACTAACAGGACTACTGCTCTACTGTCCTCCATGCTAACTAACAGGACTACTGCTCTACTGTCCTCCATGCTAACTAACAGTACTACTGCTCTACTGTCCTCCATGCTAACTAACAGGACTACTGCTCTACTGTCCTCCATGCTAACTAACAGGACTACTGCTATGCTGTCCTCCATGCTAACTAACAGGACTACTGCTCTACTGTCCTCCATGCTAACTAACAGGACTACTGCTCTACTGTCCTCCATGCTAACTAACAGGACTACTGCTATGCTGTCCTCCATGCTAACTAACAGGACTACTGCTATGCTGTCCTCCATGCTAACTAACAGGACTACTGCTCTACTGTCCTCCATGCTAACTAACAGGACTACTGCTCTACTGTCCTCCATGCTAACTAACAGGACTACTGCTATGCTGTCCTCCATGCTAACTAACAGGACTACTGCTCTACTGTCCTCCATGCTAACTAACAGGACTACTGCTATGCTGTCCTCCATGCTAACTAACAGGACTACTGCTCTGCTGTCCTCCATGCTAACTAACAGGACTACTGCTCTACTGTCCTCCATGCTAACTAACAGGACTACTGCTATGCTGTCCTCCATGCTTACTAACAGGACTACTGCTCTGCTGTCCTCCATGCTAACTAATAGGACTACTGCTCTACTGTCCTCCATGCTAACTAACAGGACTACTGCTCTACTGTCCTCCATGCTAATTAACAGGACTACTGCTCTACTGTCCTCCATGCTAACTAACAGGACTACTGCTATGCTGTCCTCCATGCTTACTAACAGGACTACTGCTCTACTGTCCTCCATGCTTACTAACAGGACTACTGCTCTACTGTCCTCCATGCTAACTAACAGGACTACTGCTCTACTGTCCTCCATGCTAACTAACAGGACTACTGCTATGCTGTCCTCCATGCTAACTGATAACTAACAGGACTACTGCTCTACTGTCCTCCATGCTTACTAACAGGACTACTGCTCTACTGTCCTCCATGCTAACTAACAGGACTACTGCTATGCTGTCCTCCATGGGGATACACAAGCTGTTGCACCTCCCACTGAAATAGAATCACATTCTATTACATTCTAGTCATTCTAACACAAGGTTATGCACCTATAGACATGCAATCTCATTTTAGTACTGTGGCTGCAGCTCCCATAGACTAGAATAGAATGTAATTCTATTTGTTCTATTCTAGTCATTCTATTTCTATGGTAACTCCCCCATCGCCCTCATCGCCCTCTAAACTTCCTCATATCACAAAAATTGATTAGAAATGGTGAGAAGCCATGAGACCGCAACAGACTGCACTGACCGTGTCAATTGTTCCATCTGTTAAGAAAATTGATCGATTGTTGGAAATCTATGATGAAAGTACGACTCTGACTTGAACTGAATCTGTCTTTCTACATTTGTTTACGATTGATTGAACGCTCATCATAAAATCTAAAAGAAATCTACGATTACGTTATAATTGTCATAATGATTATATTCTAGAAGTCTACAAACGATTCTTTGCACATTACAATAACAAATTACCCAACAGTAAGCTGAATCAAATCAGTCAAATGAAAACGTATTTGTCACATGGTTTGTAAACAACAAAGTGTAGACTAACAGTGAAAATGCTTACATACAGGTCCTTTTCCAACAACACAGAGTTAAAGATGAAGATGGCTACATACAGGGAGTACCGGGTAATAACATGGTTATATACAGGGAGTACCAGGTAATAACATGGTTATATACAGGGAGTACCCGGGTAATAACATGGTTATATACAGGGAGTACCGGGTAATAACATGGCTGTATACAGGGAGTACCAGGTAATAACATGGTTATATACAGGGAGTACCAGGTAATAACATGGTTATATACAGGGAGTACCCAGGTAATAACATGGTTATATACAGGGAGTACCGGGTAATAACATGGTTATATACAGGGAGTACCGGGTAATAACATGGCTATATACAGGGAGTACCGGGTAATAACATGGTTATATACAGGGAGTACCCGGGTAATAACATGGTTGTATACAGGGAGTACCAGGTAATAACATGGTTGTATACAGGGAGTACCGGGTAACAACATGGTTATATACAGGGAGTACCGGGTAATAACATGGTTATATACAGGGAGTACCGGGTAATAACATGGTTATATACAGGGAGTACCGGGTAATAACATGGTTATATACAGGGAGTACCAGGTAATAACATGGCTACATACAGGGAGTACCCGGGTAATAACATGGTTATATACAGGGAGTACCGGGTAATAACATGGCTACATACAGGGAGTACCGGTTAATAACATGGTTATATAGAGGGAGTACCGGGTAATAACATGGTTATATACAGGGAGTACCGGGTAATAACATGGTTATATACAGGGAGTACCAGGTAATAACATGGCTACATACAGGGAGTACCCGGGTAATAACATGGTTACATACAGGGAGTACCGGGTAATAACATGGCTACATACAGGGAGTACCGGGTAATAACATGGTTATATACAGGGAGTACCAGGTAATAACATGGTTATATACAGGGAGTACCAGGTAATAACATGGTTATATACAGGGAGTACCAGGTAATAACATGGTTATATACAGGGAGTACCAGGTAATAACATGGCTATATACAGGGAGTACCCGGGTAATAACATGTTTATATACAGGGAGTACCAGGTAATAACATGGTTGTATACAGGGAGTACCGGGTAACAACATGGTTATATACAGGGAGTACCGGGTAATAACATGGTTATATACAGGGAGTACCGGGTAATAACATGGTTATATACAGGGAGTACCGTGTAATAACATGGTTATATACAGGGAGTACCAGGTAATAACATGGCTACATACAGGGAGTACCCGGGTAATAACATGGTTGTATACAGGGAGTACCGGGTAATAACATGGCTACATACAGGGAGTACCGGTTAATAACATGGTTATATAGAGGGAGTACCGGGTAATAACATGGTTATATACAGGGAGTACCGGGTAATAACATGGTTATATACAGGGAGTACCAGGTAATAACATGGCTACATACAGGGAGTACCGGGTAATAACATGGTTATATACAGGAGTACCGGGTAATAACATGGCTACATACAGGAGTACCGGGTAATAACATGGTTATATACAGGAGTACCAGGTAATAACATGGTTATATACAGGAGTACCAGGTAATAACATGGCTATATACAGGAGTACCAGGTAATAACATGGTTATATACAGGAGTACCAGGTAATAACATGGTTATATACAGGAGTACCAGGTAATAACATGGCTATATACAGGAGTACCGGGTAATAACATGGTTATATACAGGGAGTACCAGGTAATAACATGGTTATATACAGGAGTACCGGGTAATAACATGGCTATATACAGGAGTACCTGTAATAACATGGTTATATACAGGAGTACCAGGTAATAACATGGTTATATACAGGGAGTACCAGGTAATAACATGGTTATATACAGGGAGTACCGGGTAATAACATGGCTATATACAGGGAGTACCGGGTAATAACATGGTTATATACAGGGAGTACCAGGTAATAACATGGCTATATACAGGGAGTAGCGGGTAATAACATGGTTATATACAGGGAGTACCAGGTAATAACATGGTTATATACAGGGAGTACCAGGTAATAACATGGTTATATACAGGGAGTACCGGGTAATAACATGGCTATATACAGGGAGTACCAGGTATTAACATGGCTATATACAGGGAGTACCGGGTAATAACATGGTTATATACAGGGAGTACCAGGTAATAACATGGTTATATACAGGGAGTACCGGGTAATAACATGGTTATATACAGGGAGTACCGGGTAATAACATGGTTATATACAGGGAGTACCAGGTAATAACATGGTTATATACAGGGAGTACCAGGTAATAACATGGCTATATACAGGGAGTACCAGGTAATAACATGGTTATATACAGGGAGTACCAGGTAATAACATGACTATATACAGGGAGTACCAGTTAATAACATGGCTATATACAGGGAGTACCAGGTAATAACATGGTTATATACAGGGAGTACCAGGTAATAACATGGTTATATACAGGGAGTACCAGGTAATAACATGGCTATATACAGGGAGTACCATGTAATAACATGGTTATATACAGGGAGTACCAGGTAATAACATGGTTATATACAGGGAGTATCAGGTAATAGCATGGCTATATACAGGGAGTACCAGGTAATAACATGGCTATATACAGGGAGTACCCGGGTAATAACATGGTTATATACAAGGAGTACAAGGTAATAAAACCTCCCAGGAAAACTGTCAGGGAACCATAGTAAAACGTTCTCAGAACCTCCCTGGAACCAAAAAAATATACCTTCCTAGAACAAGTGAAATTTTCATTTCCATTCTCAGAATGAATAAGAAACGTTCAGTTTTACCGTTTAGGAAACTTCTGGCTACATGCCCAGAACCAATGGGAAACTTTGAAGTAACCAAATGTGCTAGCTGGGTTGCTATTTATGTGTATTTCAATGTTTTTGGACTCTGACATAATGTCCCCAGACAGACATTATTTCCCCTCAGGAAAACATGTTGTTATCTCTTGCCCTTCTCTCTCTCTCTCTCTCTCGCTCGCTCACTTTCTTTTCTCTCCATCTTTTTCTTTCTCTCCCTCTCCCTTCTCTCTCTCTCTCGCTCTATTTCTCTCTCCAACCCTCTCTCCTCTCTCTTTTCTCCCTCTCTCTCTCTCTCTCTCTCTAACCCTCGCACTCTCTCTCTCTCAATTCTCTCTCTCTCCCCCCTCTGTCGCTCCCCATGGCCTGAGGGAACAGTTGGCTTTCTGAATGCTCTTCCCCCTTTGTGAGCACACATTGATTGCCTTGCCACTCTCCAAAGCAAACCAGCATGTGGGCAAGGCAGCCTGCTTTAGCTGCTATTGCTCACACACACACCCAGGCTCACCCTTCCTTGTTGAAAAGATGGAAGAAAAGAGACGGAAAAAGCAGAGGAAGGGAGGCCTCGCACCACTTCCAGAGGCTGTCCCATGGTAGACCCCCTCATACAACTGCTCTCTCCCACTCTCTTTCTGCTTCTCTATCCCTCACTCTCCCTCTGCTTCTCTATCACTCTCTATACTTCACTCTCTCTCTCCATCTCTCACTCCCGCTCTTTCTCCCTCTCTATCCCTCACTTTCTATAGCTTCTGCTCTATCCCTCCCTCCCTCCCTCTCTCTGTTTCTCTAGCCCTCCATCTCTCTCCCTCCCTCCCTCTCTCTGTTTCTCTAGCCCTCCATCTCTCTCCCTCCCTCTCTATCCCTCCCTCCCTCTCTCCGTTTCTCTAGCCCTCCATCTCTCTCCCTCCCTCTCTATCCCTCCCTCCCTCTCTCTGTTTCTCTATCCCTCCATCTCTCTCCCTCTCTATCCCTCCCTCCCTCTCTCTGTTTTTCTATCCCTCCATCTCTCTCCCTCTCTATCCCTCCCTCCCTCTCTCTGTTTCTCTAGCCCTCCATCTCTCTCCCTCCCTCTCTCTGTTTCTCTATCCCTCCATCTCTCTCCCTCTCTATCCCTCCCTCCCTCTCTCTGTTTCTCTATCCCTCCATCTCTCTCCCTCTCTCTCCCTCTCTATCCCTCCCTCCCTCTCTCCGTTTCTCTAGCCCTCCATCTCTCTCCCTCCCTCTCTATCCCTCCCTCCCTCTCTCTGTTTTTCTATCCCTCCATCTCTCTCCCTCTCTCTCCCTCTCTATCCCTCCCTCCCTCTCTCCGTTTCTCTATCCCTCCATCTCTCTCCCTCTCTATCCCTCCCTCCCTCCTTTTCTCTATCCCTCCATCTCTCTCTCTCTCTCTCTCTCTCTCTCCCTCCCAACCTACACAGGTGTATAGGAATAACAGGTAAAACCATTGGGAAACAGTGAAGATTATTACGGTGTATTGTAAACAGTTTTACTAGTGAGTATTACCCAACAATCTCAATTAATTTGACATATTACTCAAATTAAACATATTCATGTGTATTGTAAACAGTTCTACTATCCATAATTACCTGCCAATCTCAATTCATTTTACCAGCTCATTCAAGTTCCCAACTAGCTAAAAAACTAAGTGCTGTAAACACAAACAGTGCTTTTGATAATTGTGGCAAATACAACTGTCTCTCTCTCCTTCCTTCCTTCCCTCTCTCTCTCTCCCACCCTCTCACTTCAATTCAAGGGGCTTTATTGGCATGGGAAATATTTGCCAAAGCAAGTGAAATGGAAAAACAACAATAAAAAATATTACACTCACAAGTTCCAAAAGAATAAAGACATATTTCAAATGCCATTTTATGTCTATATACAGTGTTGTAGCGATGTGCAAATAGTTAAAGTACAAAAAGGAAAATAAATAAATATGGGTTATATTTACAATGGTGTTTGTTCTTCACTGGCTTCCCTTTTCTTGTGGCAACAGGTCACACATCTTGCTGCTGCGACGGCACACTGTGGTATTTCACCTAGTAGTTATGGGAATTTATCAAAATGTGATTTTTTTTTTCATTCTTTGTGCGTCTGTGCAATCTGAGGGAAATATGTGTCTCTAATATGGGCATACATTTGGCAGGAGGTTAGAAGTGCAGCTCAGTTTCCACCTCATTTTGTAGGCAGTGTGCACATAGCCTGTCTTCTCTTGAGAGCCAGGTTTGCCTACGGCAACCTTTCTCAATAGCAAGGCTATGCTCACTGAGTCTGTTCATAGTCAAAGCTTTCCTTAATTTTGGCTCAGTCACAGTGGTCAGGTATTCTGCCACTGTGTACTCTCTGTCAAATAGCATTCTAGTTTGCTCAGTTTTTTTGTTAATTCTTTCCAATGTGTCAAGTCATTATCTTTTTGTTTTCTCATGATTTGGTTGGGTCTAATTGTGTTGATGTCCTGGGGCTCTGTGGGGTCTGTTTGTGAACAGAGCCCCAGGACCAGCTTGCTTAGGTTCATCTCTCTCTATGTGATGGCTTTGTTATGGAAGGTCTGGGAATCACTTCCTTTTAGGTGGTTGTAGAATTTAACGTCTCTTTTCAGGATTTTGATAATTAGCGGGTATCATCCTAATTCTGCTCTGCATGCAATATTTGGTGTTTTATGTTGTAGACTAAGGATATTTTTTGCAGAGGCTCAATTTGGTGTTTTTCCCATTCTGTGAACTGTTGGTTGGTGAGCGGACCCCAGACCACACAACCATAAAGGGCAATGGTTTCTAAAACTGATTCAAGTGGCATGTTGATATAAATGGATCGGGAGACAGGCGCAGGAACGCGTAATAGTTTTTTTTTTTAATTTACCCAAATTACAGCGTGCCGTGTAAAGGCACGGGGACGAAGACCAAACAAAACACGTATACAAAACACAGGGTTGAAACCCAAAACAAAAGAGTGAGGAGTACCTCAAAAAAAAATACACGGGCGCACAATGATACCACAAGGGATTTAGACCCGTAATCATCTGCGCCAAATACTAGCGGAACGAAAGCCAAAACAACACACTGTCCATGGCGACCCCGAGTCTGGAGAGACAGTCCTCGTGGTGCTGCACCTACAACGGTAGGTAGCTCGGCCTTCCCTGCTGTCTCCATATGTCGGGTCGATTTTTCTGTCACACTTGGTTTTTAATACACCCAAAACAAGCACGTATACAAAACACTGGGATGTACCCAAAGCAAAAGAGCGAGGGTTAACCTCGTAGAACGACACGGGGCGAGACCCATAATACACAAAACACACAGCACAGGCTGAGACACCGCACAGGTACTCACACGACCCACGGACATGGGAACAATAACCCGCAGCACAGGCTGAGACACCGCACAGGTACTCACACGACCCACGGACATGGGAACAATAACCCGCAGCACAGGCTGAGACACCGCACAGGTACTCACACGACCCACGGACATGGGAACAATAACCCGCAGCACAGGCTGAGACACCGCACAGGTACTCACACGACCAACAGACATGGGAACAATAACACACAGCACAGGCTGAGACACCGCACAGGTACTCACACGACCCACGGACATGGGAACAATAACCCGCAGCACAGGCTGAGACAACGCATAGGTACTCACACGACCAACAGACATGGGAACAATAACACACAGCACAGGCTGAGACAACACACAGGTACTCACACGACCCACGGACATGGGAACAATAACCCGCAGCACAGGCTGAGACAACGCATAGGTACTCACACGACCAACAGACATGGGAACAATAACACACAGCACAGGCTGAGACACCGCACAGGTACTCACACCACCAATGGACACAGCCTCAGCGAGGGGACAAGGCACCACTGGCCTGAGGAGAGACACATGGAAGGTCGGGTTAATGCAGTAATCAACAGGGAGTTGTAAACGGTATGTTACCCCTATTTCATTTGCTGTTAGTTCTTAATAAATAATAGAGCCAAATAATATTGGAGAAGTGGTTTATCCACACATCTTTGTTTTGGATAGATCCAGTTGAAGTCGGAAGTTTACATACACCTTAGCCAAATACATTTAAACAATTTCTGACATTTAATCCTAGTAAAACGTCCCTGTCTTAGGTCAGTTAGGATCACCACTTTATTTTAAGAATGTGAAATGTCAGAATGATTTATTTAAGCTTTTATTTCTTTCATCACATTCCCAGTGGGTCAGAAGTTTACATACACTCAATTAGTATTTGGTAGCATTGCCTTTAAATTGTTTAACCTCTTGGGGATACTTAGCATAATAATAAAACCAGCGAGGGCGTCACAAAACACATAAAAAGAGCTAAAATAAATCGCTTACCTTTGAAGATCTTCTGCTGGTGGTAATCCGAAGTGTCCAAGCAAGACAATCAATGTTCCTTTTGTTAGAAACAGTCCCTATTTATATCCATAAAGCTCCGTTTGGTTGGTGCGTTCTGTTCAGAAAATCCACCGTCCACTCGTCCCATTATACAAGACAAAAAATATACCTATAAACTTTTTCCAAACAAATCAAACAACATTTCTAATCGATCCTTCGGTACACTATTATGTATATTAACTATAATATTTCACACGGATAATATCTTGGGCGATAGAAAAGTAAAAAAACCGAGGTGCGCGCTCCCGGGTCCCACGCGCCACAGACAGAAATTACTTCCACTTGGAAAAACTTCCTGTATTCCTCTAGTTTTCAAGGTAAACTCTTGAAACCTTGTCTAAAGACTGTTGACATCTAGTGGAAGCCATAGGTACTGCAACCTGGGAGCTGGATTAAAGCATGTCCAATAGCAACCCATTGGAAAAGGAGGCATGTCACAAAATCAGATTTTCTTGGATGGATTTTGCTTGGGTTATCGCCTGCAATATTAGTTCTGTTATACTCACAGACATTATTTTAACCGTTTTAGAAACTTCAGAGTGTTTTCTATCCAATAGTAATAATTATGTGCATATCCTAGTTTCTGGGTCTGAGTGGCAGGCATTTTACTTTGGGCACGCCATACTCTCCAAAACTCCCAACACTGCCGCCGTTCCCTAATTAGTTTTAACTTGGGTCAAACATTTCGGGTAGCCTTCCACAAGGTTCCCACAATAAACTGGGTGAATTTTGGTCCATTCCTCCTGACAGAGCTGGTGTAACTGAGTCAGGTTTGTAGGCCTCCTTGCTCGCACACGCTTTTTCAGTTCTGCCCACACATTTTCTATGGGATTGCAGTCAGGGCTTTGTGATGGCCACTCCAATACCTTGACTTTGTTGTCCTTAAGCCATTTTGCCACAATTTTGGAAGCATGCTTGGGGTCATTGTTCATTTGGAAGACCCATTTGCGACCAAGCTTTAACTTCCTGACTGATGACTTGAGATGTTGCTTCAATATATCCACATAATTTTCCTTCCTCATGATGCCATCTATTTTGTGAAGTGCACCAGTCCATCCTGCAGCAAAGCCCCCCCACAACATGATGCTGCCACCCCCGTGCTTCATGGTCGGGATGGTGTTCTTCGGCTTGCAAGCCTCCCCCTTTTTCCTCCAAACATAACAATGGTCATTATGGCCAAACTGGTCTGATTAAACAAAAATAGAACTGAGGACATTTCTCCAAAAAGTACAATCTTTGTCCCCATGTGCAGTTGCAAACCGTAGTCTGGGTTTTTTATGGCGGTTTTGGAGCAGTGGCTTCTTCCTTGCTGAGCGGCCTTTCAGGTTATGTCGATATAGGACTCGTTTTACTGTGGATATACACTGCTCAAAAAAATAAAGGGAACACTAAAATAACACATCCTAGATCTGAATGAATGAAATAATCTTATTCAATACTTTTTTCTTTACATAGTTGAATGTGCTGACAACAAAATTACACAAAAATTATCAATGGAAATCAAATGTATCAACCCATGGAGGTCTGGATTTGGAGTCACACTCAAAATTTAAGTGGAAAACCACACTACAGGCTGATCCAACTTTGATGTAATGTCCTTAAAACAAGTCAAAATGAGGCTCAGTAGTGTGTGTGGCCTCCACGTGCCTGTATGACCTCCCTACAACGCCTGGGCATGCTCCTGATGAGGTGGCGGATGGTCTCCTGAGGGATCTCCTCCCAGACCTGGACTAAAGCATCCGCCAACTCCTGGACAGTCTGTGGTGCAACGTGGCGTTGGTGGATGGAGCGAGACATGATGTCCCAGATGTGCTCAATTGGATTCAGGTCTGGGGAACGGGCGGGCCAGTCCATAGCATCAATGCCTTTCTCTTGCAGGAACTGCTGACACACTCCAGCCACATGAGGTCTAGCATTGTCTTGCATTAGGAGGAACCCAGGGCCAACCGCACCAGCATATGGTCTCACAAGGGGTCTGAGGATCTCATCTCGGTACCTAATGGCAGTCAGGCTACCTCTGGCGAGCACATGGAGGGCTGTGCGGCCCCCCAAAGAAATGCCACCCCACACCATGACTGACCCACCGCCAAACCGATCATGCTGGAGGATGTTGCAGGCAGCAGAACGTTCTCCACGGCATCTCCAGACTCTGTCACGTCTGTCACATGTGCTCAGTGTGAACCTGCTTTCATCTGTGAAGAGCACAGGGCGCCAATGGCGAATTTGCCAATCTTGGTGTTCTCTGGCAAATGCCAAACGTCCTGCACGGTGTTGGGCTGTAAGCACAACCCCCACCTGTGGACGTTGGGCCCTCATACCACCCTCATGGAGTCTGTTTCTGACCGTTTGAGCAGACACATGCACATTTGTGGCCTGCTGGAGGTCATTTTGCAGGGCTCTGGCAGAGCTCCTTCTGCTCCTCCTTGCACAAAGGCGGAGGTAGAGGTCCTGCTGCTGGGTTGTTGCCCTCCTACGGCCTCCTCCACGTCTCCTGATGTACTGGCCTGTCTCCTGGTAGCGCCTCCATGCTCTGGACACTACGCTGATAGACACAGCAAACCTTCTTGCCACAGCTCGCATTGATGTGCCATCCTGGATGAGCTGCACTACCTGAGCCACTTGTGTGGGTTGTAGACTCCGTCTCATGCTACCACTAGCGTGAAAGCACCGCCAGCATTCAAAAGTGACCAAAACATCAGCCAGGAAGCAAAGGAACTGAGAAGTGGTCTGTGGTCACCACCTGCAGAACCACTCCTTTATTGGGGGTGTCTTGCTAATTGCCTATAATTTACACCTGTTGTCTATTCCATTTGCACAACAGCATGTGAAATTTACTGTCAATCAGTGTTGCTTCCTAAGTGGACAGTTTGATTTCACAGAAGTGTGATTGACTTGGAGTTACATTGTGTTGTTTAAGTGTTCCCTTTATTTTTTTGAGCAGTGTAGATACTTTTGTACCTGTTTCCTCCAGCATCTTCACAAGGTCCTTTGCTGTTGTTCTGGGATTGATTTGCACTTTTTGCACCAAAGTACGTTCATCTCTAGGAGACAGAACGTGTCTCCTTCCTGAGCGGTATGACGGCTGTGTGGTCCCATGGTGTTTATACTTGCGTACTGTTGTTAGTACAGATAAAATTGGTAACTTCAGGCGTTTAGAAATTGCTCCCAAGGATGAACCAGACTTGTGGAGGTCTACAATTTTTTTTCCTGAGGGCTGATTCCTTTTGATTTTCCCATGATGTCAAGCAAAGAGGCATTGAGTTTGAAGGTAGCCCTTGAAATACATCCACAGGTACCCCTCCAATTGACTCAAATGATGTCAATTAGCCTATCAGAAGCTTCTAAAGCCATGACATCATTTTCTGGAATTTTCCAAGCCATTTAAAGGCACAGTCAACTTAGTGTATGTAAACTTCTGACCCACTGGAATTGTGATACAGTGAATTATACGTGAAATAATCTGTCTGTAAACAATTGTTGGACAAATTACTTGCGTCATGCACACAGTAGATGTCCTAACCGACTTGCCAAAACTATAGTTTGTTAACATGAAATTTGTGGAGTGGTTGAAAAATTAGTTTATGACTCCAGCCTAAATGTATGTACACTTCCGACTTCAACTGTATCTCTTCGTGTGTCTTTCAATTTTCCCAGAAGTGGTTAGATTCTATGGATTCTTCCATTACATTGAGCTGATTTCTGACGTGCTGTTTTTCCGTGGTATATTTCTGTACTGTTTTAGTGATTCACCATAGTGAAGGCTTAGACTCAGGTTTTCTGGGTCTCTATGTTTTTGGTTGGACAGGGTTTCTCAATTTCTTTCTTAGGTTTTTACATTCTTCATCAAACCATTTTTCATTGCTGTTAATTTTCTTAGGTTGTTTGTTTGGAATTTTTTATTTGATAGGTTATCTGAAAGGTAAAATATACTGTTAAGGCTTTCTACTGCCACGTGCACACCTTCACTATTACAGTGAAATGTTTTGTCCAATTTTTTTTTTTTTTGTTGGGTTTCTACACTACTTTCCTTCCACCTATAGTATTTCTTAATATTGTGCAGTTCCTTTGGCTTTGATGCCTCATGATTGAGTATTGCTCTGTTCAAGAAGACTGTGATGTTGCTGCGGTCTGATGGGGGTGTCAGTGGGCTGACTGTGAACGCTCTGAGAGACTCTGGGTTGAGGTCAGTGATAAAGTAGTCTACAGTACTACTGCCAAGGGATGAGCTATAGGTGTACCTACCATAGGAGTCCCCTCGAAGCCTACCATTGACTATGTACATACCCAGCGGGCGACAGAGCTGCAGGAGTTGTGACCTGTTTTTGTTGGTTGTTTTGTCATAGTTGTGTCTAGGGGGGGCATATGGGGGAGGGAATGCTGTCACCTTCAGGCAGGTGTTTGACCTCCTGATGCTGAGAGTGTCAGGTTCCTGTCCAGTTCTGGTGTTTAGGTCGCCACAGACTAGTACATGTCCCTGGGCCTGGAAATGGTTGATCTCCCCCTCTAGGATGGAGAAGCTGTCATCGTTAAAGAATGGGGATTCTAGTGGGGGGGGATATAGGTAGCACACAAGGAAATTTTTCTCTGTTGAGATCATTTCCTTATTAATTTCTAGCCAGATATAAAATGTTCCTTTTCTAACTAATTTAATAGAGTGGGTTAGGTCTGCTCTATACCAAATTAGCATATCTCCTGAGTCTCTTCCCTGTTTCACACCTGGTAGTTTGGTGGATGGGACTACCACCTCTCTGTAGCCTAGAGGGCAACCAGTGGATCCGTCTCCTCCATACCATGTTTATTGTAGGATGACAATGTCTGTATTTCTAATTTTTTTGATGAAGTCTGGGTTCCTGCTCTTTAGGCCAAAGGCAGATGACCTCAGACCTTCTACAGTCGAGGGAAAAAAGTATTTGATCCCCTGCTGATTTTGTACGTTTGCCCACTGACAAAGAAATGATCAGTCTATCATTTTAATGGTAGGTTTATTTGAACAGTGAGAGACAGAATAACAAAAAATCCAGAAAAACACATGTGAAAAATGTTATAAATGAAATTGCATTTTAATGAGGGAAATAAGTATTTGACCCCTCTGCAAAACATGACTTAGTACTTTGTACCCTTGTTGGCAATCACAGAGGTCAGACGTTTCTTGCAGTTGGCCACCAGGTTAGCACAGATCTCAGGAGGGATTTTGTCCCACTCCTCTCTACAGATCTTCTCCAAGTCATTAAGGTTTTGAGGCTGACGTTTGGCAACTCGAACCTTCAGCTCCCTCCACAGATTTTCTATGGGATTAAGGTCTAGAGACTGGCTAGGCCACTCCAGGACCTTAATGTGCTTCTTCTTGAGCCACTCCTTTGTTGCCTTGGCCGTGTGTTTTGGGTCATTGTCATGCTGGAATATCCATCCACGACCCATTTTCAATGCCCTGGCTGAGGGAAGGAGGTTCTCACCCAAGATTTGACGGCACATGGCCCCGTCCATCGTCCCTTTGATGCGGTGAAGTTGTCCTGTCCCCTTAGCAGAAAAACACCCCCAAAGCATAATGTTTCCACCTCCATGTTTCCACCTCCAAAGCCAATTCCTCTTTTGGCCGCCTTTCCTTCCAGTTCTCTGCTGCCAATGACTGGAACGAACTACAAACATCGTTGAAACTGGAGACACTTATCTCCCTCACTAGTTTTAAGCACCAGCTGTCAGAGCAGCTCACAGATCACTGCACCTGTACATAGCCCATCTGTTAATAGCCCAACCAACTACCTCATCCCCTAGCATAGTCATTTATTTATCTTGCTCCTTTGCACCCCAGTATTTTTACTTTGCACATTCATCTACTGCACATTTACCATTACAGTGTTAAATTGCTAGACTGTAGTTACTTTGCCACCATGGCCTATTTATTGCCTTATGTTCCTTATCCTACCTCATGTGCACACATTGTATATAGATTTGTTTTTTCCTACTGTATTATTGACTGAGTGTTTGTTTACTCCAATGTGTAACTATGTGTTGTTGTATGTGTCGAACTGCTTTGCTTTATCTTGGCCAGGTCGCAGTTGTAAATGAGAACTTGTTCTCAACTTGCCTACCTGTATTATGACATCATATAGAACTACCTGGTTAAATAAAGGTGAAATAAAATAAAAACCATGACTGTCCCAGACCTGTACACGTTGACAGAGGTTGCTTCAATCTCTAGTATTGTGAGTTTCCACCCTGGGCCAATACCCTCTCTGTTGACATAGGGGTAGTGTACTCTTATAGCACTGTGCCATGCCAGGGGATGGTCTGTGTGGAAAATGTATTAGCTTACGTTCCCCTCTTTGCAGGAGTCAGCAAATATTGTCTCTGGACTGTCCTTGAGGAGCTTGTTTTTGTACTTATTCCGTGCAGTGTTATTTTTAATATCCATGAGGTACTGTACTGTGATGACCAGGGATACGCGCCATGGCGCAAGGGGCTTCAAAGGCCTCTATGTGGAGAGGCTGTGGAACTCTGCTTTCCAATGTTGGGCTCAAGAGTTTTCACACCTCTTACACTTCAGTGCTAATTGAAAATGCAGCAAGGTCAGTTTTGTCCCAGCAGCTTGTTATTGTTATTATTTATTTAACAAGGCAAGTCAGTTAAGAACAAATTCTTATTTTACAATGACTGCCTACTTCGGCCAAACCCTTCCCTAACCCGGACACCGCTGGGCCAATTGTGCGCCGCCCTATGGGACGATCACGGCCGGTTGTGATACGGCGCGGGATCGAAGCAGGGTCTGTAGTGACGCCTCTAGCACTGAGATGCAGTGCCTTAGACCGCTGCGCCACTTGGAAGCTTAGTAGCCTTATTTATTAAGCTTTCTAGAACAAAATTACCTAGAGGATGTCTTTTACTTTTTGGCAAAACACCAGTCTCAACGTCAACAGTGAAGAGGCGACTCCCGGGATGCTGGCCTTCTAGGCAGAGTTCCTCTGTCCAGTGCCTGTGTTCTTTTTCCCCATCTTTTCTTTTCATTGGCCAGTCTGAGATATGGCTTTTTCTTTGCAACTCTGCCTAGAAGGCCAGCATCCCGGAGTCGCCTCTTCACTGTTGACATTGAGACTGGTGGTTTGCAGAGTACTATTTAATGAAGCTGCCAGTTGTGGACTTGTGAGGCGTTTGTTTCTCAAACTAGACACTCTAATGTACTTGTCCTCTTGCTCAGTTGTGCACCGGGGGCCTCCCACTCCTCTTTCTATTCTGGTTAGAGCCAGTTTGCGCTGTTCTGTGAAAGGAGTAGTACACAGCGTTGTACGAGATCTTTAGTTTCTTGGCAATTTCTCACATGGAATATCCTTAATTTCTCAGAACAAAAAATAGACTGATGAGTTTTAGAAGAAAGATTTTTGCTGCTAACCATTTTGAGCCTGTAATCGAACCCACAAATGCTGATGCTTCAGATACTCAACTAGTCCAAAGAAGGCCAGTTTTATTGCTTCTTTAGTCTGCACAATAGTTTCCAGCTGCTCTAACATAATTGCAAAATGGTTTTCTAATGATCAATTAGCCTTGGATTAGCTAACACAACGTCCCATTGGAACACAGGAGTGATGGTTGCTGATAATGGGCCTCTGTACGCCTATGTAGATATTATATTCAAAATCAGCCATTTCCTGCTACAATAGTCATTTCGCAGTTGTAAACAAGAACTTGTTCTCAACTAGCCTACCTGTGAAATAAAGGTGAAATATATTTTTTTAAAGATTTGCAACATTAACAATGTCTACACTGTATTTCTGATCAATTTGATGTTATTTTAATGGACAAAAAATGTGTTTTTCTTTCAGAAACAATGACATTTCTAAGTGACCCCAAACGTTTGAATGGTAGTGTATATCTATTTATTTAACCCTTATTTAACCAGGCAAATTGACTGAGAACAAATTCTCCTTTACAGCAACGACCTGGGAAATAGTTACAGGAGACAGTAGAGGGGATGAATGAGCCAATTGGAAGCATTAAGGATCTTCTATTCGAACAAATAAGCCATTAGATATGTTGTTTAACCCAATTCGACTCTCATTGACCTCCAAACAAAAGGTCCTAGGTTGGGGAGGGGAAAAGGAAAACACGCCACCTGCTGGAGATGAGATTTTTGGGCCCAGTTATCCCTCCGGTTTCGCCTCTTCCTCTCCGGTATCCTCGGTGAAAGATGAGGGGAGGACACTCTTCCCTTTTCCTACTAACAAATTGACACACTCCCTCGACCACTTGTCGGGTGTCCGGGGTCACGGAGGAGCGAAGGGGACAGAGGCCGGTGTTTTGGCCAAAAGAGAAAAGCTCTTTGTTATTCAGCCCTTTCCATCAGACTGCAAGCAGCAAAACACGGCACATGGCTGTACCGTCAGGCGGGCCACTGGACAGTAGTACTGCTGACAATCATAGTAATCATAGGAACAGGAATAGGAATAATAATAATAATGTCAAAATATCCCACTTTGTAGATTGATAACATTAGTTGTTTTAAAAGGTCTTGAACCTTCATTTTTTTTAAGTGACACAGAGTAGATTAGATAATTGATATTTACTGTATATGTATTCATGTTTTGTATATATATATATATATATATATATATATATATATATATATTATATAATGTATGTATATGTGTTTATTTATTACTTTTTCACAGATACAATGTCCTATTCCTAAAAAAAAAAAATTAATTATTATGATCATTAAATAGGTCTACGTTGAATTATCCCGTTATATAATGAAATAACGCCGTGTGTGTGTGTGTGTATAGCGTAACAGATGTCAAATTCTTCCAGGCGAGTAAAAAGCTCAGTCCATTCCAGTGTGCCCTGTACTTGTTTACGGCTCCTCGCTGGAAATCCGCAACACATTTTGTTCCTAACCAGCAAAGCATCGGCCCTTTGGGAATAGCATGGCCAATGTAATTTGACACTTCCAACTTACTGCGCTCTATCTTAGTTGATTCATCCACTGACGTTGAGCCCGGGCCATTCTCAGTGGCAGTGACTAGAGGCACATCGTTTATAACAACAACACAACAACAACAACAACAACAACAAATACACGATCCTGACTATTACTAAAAAAGAGGACTTTCTCCGAGACGTTTCGCCACTCGCGTTAAAAATCTGGTAAGTTAAGTTTTACGTGCCTGTTCTGCTGGTTTGCAGGTCTGCGTCTGGTCGCGTTTAATGTGATTTTTCTTTCTACCAGTTGGGATTTGTTTCCCCCGACAATGGAGTGACCGCTTGAAGCCGCATTTAGGGGCCGCTTGTCATGTAAATCAATGCCGCGACGTCGCCGGACGGACATAAGGAGACGTGATTGTAGGAGAGTTTGGCAGGTTGTGCATTTCGTCCGTTTCTAGCCGAGATGCCGTGTAGCCTGGGCTTTTCGCCGCGGCCGATGTGTTGTTTCGGTAGATTTCTGGTGGATCAAGACTCTTGATCAGTTCCAGCAGTGTGTGTGTGTGTTTAGATATGTGGGTCGTGTCTTGGTGGTCACTTTTAGGAGATTGCATTGGTGTAGAGCGAGACACATTGTTGCACTGCCAATCGTTCCTTTTGTCATGTGTCAAAATGCCACGGATAAAATCAGCGTTACAATTTTAACATACATTATTAACAACCAGTGCATGATATGATCTTCCACTGTGATTTACTTAACCTGCTGTTTAGGGTACTCTATTCAGAATAAATATGCGGCATAATTCGTAATGATCCCATGTAAGGTTATAGGCTAAGGTTAGCCTATATTATTTTGTTGTTATACGTTTATCGTTAGCCTACTACTTGTGTGTGCAGAAGTTACACACCTGATAGGGGTTGTTACGTTGGTGTTAATCCACTGTTATTGCTGTTTTTAGTGGGTTGAACTCATTCATTTGATTTGAATTGGATTTGATTTATTCGCTCCCTGAATTCTGGCGGTGTCTGGATCTGAAACCAGTAGGGACTGACTGTGGGGCCCCTCTCACACAGAACTAGCTTTCCTTTCATAGCTGCCTGTACATCTGTCTAGGAAGAACCGCCAAGAAGGGGGACAAAAAGAAGCCAGAAACACACCACCCTAGCTGCTCTGCTTTCTAATCACTGTCAGAGATAGACTCCCTCTCTCTCCCTTTCTCTCCCTTTCTCTCTCTCTCTCTCTCTCTCTCTCTCTCTCTCTCTCTCTCTCTTTCTCTCTCTCTCTCTCTGTCGCTCCACTTAAAAAGTAGACTATTGTTATAATTTTTTAAATAATAATATTCAGATAAATCTCCCCATTGTTGCATGCCACTATACTTGTCTACTTTGGCTGTAAAGTATGTTTTGGGAGTGTCTACTTCTCGACTATTGTGATTTATAAATAAAGAACAGGGAGAGAAACGCATGTTTCTAGTCTTTATGTGCTGAGAGAGAGGTCCAAGATGGGTTTTCATGTTTTCAATCGGTGACCTGACTAAAAGTCTACCTCTCTCTCCCTCTTTAGAACAGCAGTGTGTGTCTGAGTGGAATTGGTCCCATCCACGTGTAGCGGCGATTCAGCGTTTGAAAGTTGGCTTGTAGATTCAAACTATTAAATAGGGCCTTCATCACTTGTGGCAGTAATTGGGTGTTTGGGTCATCGTCGTCTTTCAAGTTGACTCTTTTTGTAAAAATGTATGGGGGGTATGAGTGACATCCCAAAGGGTCAAGGATCAAAGCGAGGCACTCGATGGAACCTGTAAAGAAGCATTGATTTAAAAGGTTCGCAGCCCTGTGTGTCTGACCATTTGTCTGTTAGGTGACACGTTGCTTGATCAGAGTCTGGATTCCAATAGAATCCTTCAATCTCCCCCTCCGTCGTCCCCATCCTTCGTCTCCGCCACCTGTCAGGGGGCCCCCAAGTTGAGCCTGTGAATTATCATGGGGGAGACACACACACACAGACTCTACCATGCTGACCTTAGCTTTATCCTCTCCTACAAACCAATGGAAAGATGTTAGCTAAAACACCACAGCAAACTGAAGAGCCTTTACTATTCCTTTACTATGTAGCTCATTGGATGGATAACACAGCTCCACTTTCTCACTATTAAAATCAAGTAAAAAAAAATCGAATTGTATTTGTCACGTTCCAAATTCAACAGGTGAAGACCTTACGGTAAAATGCTTAGCTACAAGCCCTTAACCAACAATGCAGTTCAAGGAATATAGTTAAGAAAGGCAGTCCCTCCACCAACACTACCACACACCATACCACAACACCACCATACCACCACAACATACCAAATCACACCACATCACCACCACACCACATCACCACCACATCACATCACCACCACACCACCATACCACATCACCACCACACATCACCACCACATCACCACCATACATCACCACCACATCACCACCACATCATCACCACATCACCACCACACCACATCACCACCACATCACCACCATACCACATCATCACCATACCACCACACCACATCACCACCATACCACCACACCACATCACCACCACACCACATCACCACCACATCACCACCACACCACCACCACATCACCACCACACATCACCACCACCACCGCCACACCACATCACCACCATACCACATCACCACCACACCACATCACCACCACACCACATCACCACCACACCACATCACCCCCACATCACATCACCACCACACCACATCACCCCCACATCACATCACCACCACACCACATCACCCCCACATCACATCACCACCATGCCACATCACCCCCACATCACATCACCCCCACATCACATCACCCCCACATCACATCACCACCACACCACATCACCCCCACATCACATCACCACCACACCACATCATCACCACATCACCCCCACATCACATCACCACCACACCACATCATCACCACATCACCCCCACATCACATCACCACCACACCACATCATCACCACATCACCCCCACATCACATCACCACCACACCACATCATCACATCACCACCACACCACCACACCACATCACCACCACATCACCACATCACCACCACATCACCACATCACCACATCACCACATCACCACATTACCACATCACCACCACCACACCACCACACCACATCACCACCACCACACCACATCACCACCACACCACATCACCACCACCACACCACATCACCACCACCACACCACATCACCACCACATCACCACCACATCATCACCACCACACCACATCACCCCATACCACATCACCACCATACCAAATCATCACCATACCACATCTCCACCATACCACATCACCATACCACATCATCTCCACCATACCACATCACCACCACATCACCACCACATCATCACCACCATACCACATCACCACCACCATACCACATCACCACCACACCACATCACCACCACATCACCACCACATCATCTCCACCATACCACATCACCACCATACCACATCATCACCACCATACCACATCACCACCACCATACCACATCACCACCATACCACATCAACACCACATCACCACCACCATACCACATCACCACCATACCACATGACCACCACATCACCACCATACCACATGACCACCACATCACCACCACACCACCATACCACATCACCACCACCATACCACATCACCACCATACCACATCACCACCACATCACCACCACATCACCACCACACCACCATACCACATCACCACCATACCACATCACCACCACACCACCATACCACATCACCACCATACCACATCACCACCACACCACCATACCACATCACCACCATACCACATCAACACCACCATACCACATCACCACATCACCACCATACCACATCACCACCACCATACCACATCACCACCACACCACCATACCACATCACCACCACCATACCACATCACCACCACACCACCATACCACATCACCACCACCATACCACATCACCACCACATCACCACCACACCACCATACCACATCACCACCACCATACCACATCACCACCATACCACATCACCACCACATCACCACATCACCACCATACCACATCACCACCACACCACCATACCACATCACCACCATACCACATCACCACCACCACACCACCATACCACCACCATACCACATCACCACCATACCACATCACCACCACCACACCACCATACCACCACCATACCACATCACCACCACATCACCACCACCATACCACATCAACACCACCATACCACATCACCACATCACCACCATACCACATCACCACCACATCAACACCACCATACCACATCACCACCACATCACCACCACCATACCACATCACCACCACATCAACACCACCATACCACATCACCGCCGCACCACCCACCGTGTAATCAAAGTCCCATGATGCCAGTGACTGTCCATTACTGCTTATTACTTATTAACCATCATTTATTCACATCACTTTAATAAAATATTTCAGTTCTTGTGTATATTACATTTGCTTTAGGCCTTTTTAATGACTTTATTATTTCATCCCAAGTCTTCATCTCATCTCTATAGAGCTGCTGCCTATACTGTCTGATAAAATATTTTAGTAGTTCTTCAAAGTAAGTAAGGCATACTTTTATGACTGCTGAATACCAACTATCAATCACTTGGAGCATATATTTTCAGGATAGTGATACCAATTGAACCGACGTTGGTCAATTACTTGTTTAAAAAACCGGGTAGAAAAAACAAGATTTGGGTTAATCATTCATTACTAACTAACGTATAAGTCGATTCACTGACTGTTATTCACTGACTGACCTAGTCGATTCCCTGACTGTTATTCACTGACTGACCTAGTCGATTCCCCGACTGTTATTCACTGACTGACCTAGTCGATTCCCCGACTGTTATTCACTGACTGACCTAGTCGATTCCCTGACTGTTATTCACTGACTGACCTAGTCGATTCCCTGACTGTTATTCACTGACTGACCTAGTCGATTCACTGACTGTTAACCTAGTTGAAATGATTCAGTGGTGTGAGACTGGCCATAATAATAACGCCATACTCCTCCTCCTCTCACTTGTAGGACAACAGTCGGAGTGTTATTCAGACCCTTTACTCAGTACTTTGTTGAAGCACCTTTGTCAGCGATTACAGCCTCAAGTCTTCTTTGGTATGACGCTACAAGCTTGGCACACCTGTATTTGGGGAGTTTCTCCCATTCTTCTCTGCAGATCCTCTCAAGCTCTGTCAGGTTGGATGGGAAGCGTTCCTGCAAAGCTATTTTCAGGTCTCCCCAGAGATGTTTGATTGGGTTCAAGTCCGGGCTCTGGCTGGGCCACTCAAGGACATTCAGAGACTTGTCCCAAAGCCACTCCTGCGCTGTCTTGGCTGTGTGCTTAGGGTTGTTGTCCTGTTGGAAGGTGAACCGTCGCCACCAGTCTGAGATCCTGAGCACTCTGGAGCAGGTTTTCATCAACGATCTCTCTGTACTTTGCTCCGTTCATCTTTGCCTCAATCCTGACTAGTCTCCCAGTCCCAGCTGCTGAAAAACATCCCCACAGCATGATGCTACCACCACCATGCTTCACCGAAGGGATGGTGCCAGGTTTCCTCCAGACGTGACGCTTGGCATTCAGGCCAAAGAGTTCAATCTTGGTTTCATCAGACCAGAGAATCTTGTTTCTCATTGTCTGAGAGTCTTTAGGTGATGTTTGCTAAACTCCATGTGCCTTTTTACTGAGGAGTGGCTTCCATCTGGCCACTCTACCATAAAGACCTGAATGGTGGAGTGCTGCAGAGATGGATGCCCTTCTGGAAGGTTCTCCCATCTCCACAGAGGAACTCTAGAGCTCTGTCAGAGTGACCATCAGGTTCTTGGTCACCTCCCTGACCAAGGCCCTTCTCCCGGATTGCTCAGTTTGGCCGGGCGGCCAGCTCTAGGAAGAGTCTGGGTGGTTCCAAACTTCTTAAATTTAAGAATGATGGAGGCCACGGTCTTCTTGGGGACCTTCAATGCTGCAGACATTTTTTCGGGCCCTTCCCTAGATCTGTGCCTCAACACAATCCTGTCTTGGAGCTCTACGGACAATTCCTTCAACCTCATGGCTTGTTTTTTTTCTCTGATATGCACTGTCAACTGTGGGACCTTTTATATAGACAGGTGTGTGCCTTTCCAAATCATGTCCAATCAATTGAATTTACCACAGGTGGACTCCAATCAAGTTGTAGAAACATCTCAAGGATGATCAGTGAAACCAGGATGCATCGGAGTTGAATTTAGAGTCTCATAGCAAAGGGTCGGAATACCTAGTGGCAAGAAAGTATGTGAACCCTTTGGAATTACCTGGATTTTTGCATAAATTGGTCGTAAAATCTGATCTGATCTTCATCTTAGTCAAGACAATAGACAAACATAGTCTGCTTACAATAATTTGTGTGTTATTGGTTTATTTTTCTTGTCAATTGAATACATCATTTAAACATTCACAGTGTAAGTTGGAAAAAGTATGTGAACCCCTAGCCTAATGACTTCTCCAAAAGCGAACTGGAGTCAGGAGTCAGCTAACCTGGAGTCCAATCAATGAGACGAGATTGGAGATGTTGGTTAGAGCTGCCTTGCCCATAAAAACAAACACTCACAAAATGTGAGTTTGCTATTCACAAGAAGCTTTGCCGGATGTAAACCATGCCTCGAATAAAAGAGATCTCAGAAGACCTAAGATTAAGAATTGTTGACTTGCATAAAGCTGGAAAGGGTTACAAAGGTATCTCTAAAAACCTTGATGTTCGTCAGTCCACGGTAAGACAATTTGTCTATAAATGGAGAAAGTTCAGCACTGTTGCTACTCTCCCTAGGAGTGGCCGTCCTGCAAAGACGACTGCAAGAGCACGGCGCAGAATGCTCAATGAGGTTAAGAAGAATGTCAGCTCAAGACTTACAGAAATCTCTGGAACATGCTAACCACCCTGTTGATGAGTCTACGATACGTAAAACACTAAACAAGAATGGTGTTCATGGGAGGACACCACGGAAGAAGCCACTGCTGTCCAAAAAAATCCATTGCTGCACGTCTGAAGTTCGCAAAAGAGCATCTGGATGTTCCACAGCGCTTCTGGCAAAATATTCCCAAGAATATTGCTGAACTGAAACAGTTTTGTAAAGAGGAATGGTCCAAAATTCCTCCTGACCGTTGTGCAGGTCTGATCCGCAACTACAGAAAACATTTGGTTGAGGTTATTGCTGCCAAAGTGAGGGTCAACCAGTTATTAAATCCAAGGGTTCACCACCTTTTCCCACCCTGCACTGTGAATGTTTATGTGTGTTCAATAAAGACATGAAAACATATAATTGTTTGTGTGTTATTAGTTTAAGCAGACTATGTTTGTCTTATTGTTGTGACCTAGATGAAGATCATATTCAATTTATACAGAAATCCAGGTAATTTTAAAGGGTTCACATACTTTTTCTTGCCACTGTATGTAGTAAAAATAGTATTTCTGTTTTTTTTTTTTTTTTAATACATTTGTTTAAAACAATTCTAAAAACTTTGTTTTTTGCTTTGTCATTATTGTGTGTAGATTGCTGAGGATTGTGTTTAATCCATTTTAGAATAAGGCTGTAGCGTAAACAAAATGTGGGGTAAAAAAAGTTAAGGGGTCTGAACACTTTCCCGAAGGCACTTTGTATATATGATGCTTCACCTTTCACACAGACAGACACATGGATGGATTCAGATACTGGATCATAATACAACTACCTGCTAAGTACCTGCTAAGTCTGCTGTTGACTGTTAACACGGGGGGCTCTGTTTTATAAACACTACTCCTCGGAGAGGGACAATCTGTTTTTGAGAGAGAGAGAGAGAGAGAGAGAGAGAGAGAGAGAGAGAGAGAGAGAGAGAGAGAGAGAGAGAGAGAGAGAGAGAGAGAGAGAGAGAGAGAGAGAGAGAGAGAGAGAGAGAGAGAGAGAGAGAGAGAGAGAGAGAGAGAGAGAGAGAGAGAGAGAGAGAGAGAGAGAGAGAGAGAGAGAGAGAGAGAGAGAGAGAGAGAGAGAGAGAGAGAGAATATACATAATATGACATTTGTAATGTCTTTATTCTTTTGGAACTTCTGTGAGTGTAGTGTTTACTGTTCATTTATATTGTTTTTAACTTTTGTATATTATCTACTTCACTTGCTTTGGCAAAGTTAACATGTGTTTCCCATGCCAATAAAGCCCATTGAATTGAGAGAGGGAATCTGTGTGTTTTTGTGAGAGAGAGCGAGAGAGAGGGTGAAAGAGAGGGATGGGAGAGGTAGTTGGGAGGGGCGCCAGACCACAGAACATTTAATCACATTATAGTGTGCACTGTGCTTTTCTGGTTTGCCTAGCGCTGATGGCAGTTATTGTACAGACTGGAGGGAGGCAGGGTAGAGCATAGAAATATAATCTATAGAACAGGCATCCCCATTCAAGTCAGTGATGGCATAATGGGTAGACTGGTAGACTGATTTAGAACACCTACTCATTCAAGGGTATTTCTTTATTTTTACTATTTTCTACATTGTAGAATAATAATGAAGACACCACAACTATGAAATAACACACAGGGTAACCAAAAATTATATTTGAGATTCTTCAAGTAGCCACCTTTTGCCTTGATGGCATTCTCTCAACCAGCTTCACCTGGAATGCTTTTCCAACAGTCTTGAAGGAGTTCCCACATATGCTGAGCACTTGTTGGCTGCTTTTCCTTCACTCTGCGGTCCGACTCATCCCAAACCATCTCAATTTGGTTGAGGTCGGGGGATTGTGGAAGCCAGGTCATCTGATGCAGCAATCCATCACTCTCCTTCTTGGTGAAATAGCCCTTACACAGCCTGGAGGTGTGTTGGGTCATTGTCCTGTTGAAAAACAAATGATAGTCCTACTAAGCCAAAACCAGATGGGATGGAGTATTGCTGCAGAATGCAGTGGTAGCAATGCTGGTTAAGTGTGCCTTGAATTCTAAATCAACACACGGTGTCACCAGCAAAGCACCATCACACCATAACGCCTCCTCCTCCATGCTTTACGATTGGAAATACACATGCAGAGGTCATCCAAAAATTTGCATTTTTGACTCCAGACCAAAGGTCTAATGTCCATTGCTCATGTTTCTCGGCCCAAGCAAGCCTCGTCTTATTGGTGTCCTTTAGTAGTGATTTCTTTGCAGCATTTCACCATGAAGGCCTGATTCACACAGTCTCCTCTGAACAGTTGATGTTGAGATGTGTCTGTTACTTGAAGTCCGTGAAGCATTTATTTGGGCTGCAATTTCTGAGGCTGGTAACTCTAATGAACTTATCCTCTGCAGCAGAGGGAACTCTGGGTCTTCCATTCCTGTGGCAGTCCTCAAGAGAGACAGTATCATCATAGCGCTTGATTGTTTTTTCAACTGTCCTCAAAGTTCTTGAAATTTTCCGTATTGACTGACCTTCATGTCTTTGTAATGATGGACTATCATTTCTCTTTGCTTATTTGAGCTGTTCTTGCCATAATATGGACTTGGTCTTTTACCAAATAGGGCTATCTTCTGTATACCACCCATTCCTTGTCACAACACAACTGATTGGCTCAAACACATTAAGAAGGAAAGAAATTCCACAAATTAACTTTTTAAGAGGGCACACCTGTTAATTGAATTGCATTCCAGGTGACTACCTCATGAAGCTGGTTGAGAGAATGCCAAGAATGTGCAAAGCTGTCATCAAGGCAAAGGGTGGCTATTTGAAGAATCTCGATTGTAAAATATGTTTTGACACTTTTTAGGTTATTACATGATTCCATATGTGTTATTTTGTAGTTTTGATGTCTTCGCTATAATTTTACAATGTAGAAAATAGTAAAAATAAAGAAAAACCCTTGAGAGTAGGTGTTCTAAAACCTTTGACCGGTAGTGTACATTTGAATCTAAAAGTATTATTGAGAAATATTTAATTACATTTGGCATATTTATGGAATGTTGGACTTACCCAGGCCTCCTTAAGACTCCATAATGTTTAATCTGTAGGTTCTACAAAGACTGTGTGTCATGAAGATTTACCGCTTGCTCTGTAATATGAGTACATTTTGCATTAATTTAGGAATATTGAAACATGTAAACATGAATATTGAGAAACTAAAATGTTGATATATTGTTGAACATATTATACTATACGGGCATATCAAAGTTCTAGAGGGGGATCTCTGCTCATATATTTTTATGTAGAAGGACTGAGAAGCTCAGTTCTGGTGACTTTTTAAACTATAAATGCGCCCAATAACATATTGCTTAAAACCTCTACAGGATCAGTGTCCCTTACCCAGGACAGTTGTTGCTCAATATGCAATAATGTGACTAGAAAACATTTGTCAGCTGTCCGGGACCGATATGTCTTATATGGGCAGAAAGCTTAAATTCTTGTTAATCTAACTGCAGCGTCCAATTTACAGTAGCTAATCCAGAAAAAAAAAATATTGTTTGAGGATATTGCACATCAACAAAACACATTTTTAAATTTAACTAGGCAAGTCAGTTAAGAGCAAATTCTTATTTACAATAACGGCCTAGGAACCGTGGGTTAATTGCCTCGTTCAGGGGGCAGAACGAGCTACCTGCCACCCTTATCACAGGCAACTGGTTTGATACATTCACCTCTGAAGGTAAATAATGTACTTACATTCAGTAATCTTCCCCGGATCAGTCAAACTTTTCACACACTGCTGCCATCTTGTGGACAAAATATAAACGACACCTAGCATTCAATCTTAATGTATGGCATTTCACTTGCATTTCAAAGATGATGAAAAAAAGTAAATGCATGTTTTTTTTGTTTATTATCTTTTACCAGATCTAATGTGTTATATTATCCTTCATTCATTTCACATTTCCACAAACTTCAAAGTGTTTCCTTTCAAATGGTATCAAGAATATGCATATCCTTGCTATAGGGCCTGAGCTACAGGCAGTTAGATTTGGGTATGTCATTTTTAGGCTAAAAAATGAAAAAAAGGGTCCGATCCTTGAAGTGAATGTAATGTATTATATTAGAGCATGCATATAGCCTATACATGGTCCATATTATTAGGGGTGCTGTTATCGTTTAACGTATGCCCTGTAGCCCAAATTATGCAACATAGTGGCTATACATGCATAGACTGAAGCATTGGGTTGCCCATCTGCATTTACCCCACTGGACTGATTTGTAATTATATATATATATATATATAGTACAAAGTATGTCATTGCCCTTTAAAAAAAAAAAAGCCATTGGCCCTTTTTTTAAGAGCTCTGTTGAGCAGTTGTCCCTAAACCATGAAGCTCCGGATGTATTTGCATATGTAAGCAATGAGCAATAAAGGGGAGTAGTACTGGAAACTGGGATCCTCCTCTTTTTAACAAAGGCCATCAAAACTGCTTTCAACTGTGTTTTCCCCCACCATTGCATTTAAGATTTTGTTGTGCATTGATTGCTTGACAGAATGCATGTTTCTCTCCCTATGTCACTCGCAACGTGAATACTTAAATATTTAACTGGCTTAGAATGCACAGCAACAAGCCCACTAGGTAAACTACTCTGCTAGTGATTTTTTTCTGTTCGTTACTCATTTTGTTGGCAGAGGAAAAGTAAATGCAGCCAGTTTCTCCATCCGTTAGAACATGCACGGAGGTCATAGGCTATACTGACTTTTCTGACTAGCCAATTGAAACTTTGAAATCAAAAGAAGCCTATTTTTAATTTATGAAGTGTAAAAAATAGCCGTCAGAAAAGGAGTCTGTGGCCGGCTGTGGCCGGCGCGTGTGTGTTTGTGTGTTAGTGGGTTAAAGTCTGCAAAGCAGCAGCAGAAACAGCAGAACACATTTGATTCATTAAAAGGTCTGACATAGTTGAGTGAAGTTGGCTTGATGCCACGGCTGTTGATGCGAGGCTTAAATTACACTGTTTTCTTGTCTTGATTCTCAACTGTCAGGTCAGAGGTCATAGCTGGGCTCTAATGAAAACCACGAGTCAGAAACATGACACAGCTAACACTTTATAAACACGAAAATAACAAAATGTTGGTTTCTCAATGTTGCTGACTGGTCTACACAGAAAGGAAATTTAAAACTCAAAACCACTCTATGCTGTGCTAATTAAACAAGCTAAATTAGTTCCTCTTCTAAAGAAAAGCTTGACTTTTTGTAAAATGGATAGTGTATGGTTAAAATCAAGATGAATATGTCTTTCCCTTCCGTGACAAACCTATTGCAAATATCACCTAACCACAGACTACATTCAAATGAAGACTCAGAGTGAACAGGGTCAATCTTAAACATATTTCAATATATATTTGCATATGCAATATAACGTGTAATAAAACGACATGCTGAAAGTTCACAGAAGTAACAAGTAAATGTAGACCTACCAATTTGTTAGTGTTTTTACTGATATCAAGTTTTAGGAATTATTAAGTGATTTAACTTGTACCAAATCGGTAGAATTGTAATTGAGTTGGCTACAATGGGAAACATAGTAGTCACAAACTACAGTTGAGTCTCCTGTTACTGTCCTCCCTTCCACTGACATACTGTTATATTCAGCTCATAGTGTCTCCTGTTACTGTCCTCCCTTCCACTACCATACTGTTATATTCAGCTCATAGTGTCTCCTGCTACTGTCCTCCCTTCCACTACCATACTGTTATATTCAGCTCATAGTGTCTCCTGCTACTGTCCTCCCTTCCACTACCATACTGTTATATTCAGCTCATAGTGTCTCCTGCTACTGTCCTCCCTTCCACTACCATACTGTTATATTCAGCTCATAGTGTCTCCTGTTACTGTCCTCCCTTCCACTACCATACTGTTATATTCAGCTCATAGTGTCTCCTGTTACTGTCCTCCCTTCCACTACCATACTGTTATATTCAGCTCATAGTGTCTCCTGTTACTGTCCTCCCTTCCACTACCATACTGTTATGTTCAGCTCAGTGTCTCCTGCTACTGTCCTCCCTTCCACTACCATACTGTTATATTCAGCTCATAGTGTCTCCTGTTACTGTCCTCCCTTCCACTACCATACTGTTATATTCAGCTCATAGTGTCTCCTGTTACTGTCCTCCCTTCCACTACCATACTGTTATGTTCAGCTCATAGTGTCTCCTGCTACTGTCCTCCCTTCCACTACCATACTGTTATGTTCAGCTGATAGTGTCTCCTGTTACTGTCCTCCCTTCCACGACCATACTGTTATGTTCAGCTCAGTGTCTCCTGCTACTGTCCTCCCTTCCACTGACATACTGTTATATTCAGCTCATAGTGTCTCCTGCTACTGTCCTCCCTTCCACTACCATACTGTTATATTCAGCTCATAGTGTCTCCTGTTACTGTCCTCCCTTCCACTACCATACTGTTATGTTCAGCTCATAGTGTCTCCTGTTACTGTCCTCCCTTCCACTACCATACTGTTATATTCAGCTCATAGTGTCTCCTGTTACTGTCCTCCCTTCCACTGGCATACTGTTATATTCAGCTCATAGTGTCTCCTGTTACTGTCCTCCCTTCCACTACCATACTGTTATATTCAGCTCATAGTGTCTCCTGTTACTGTCCTCCCTTCCACTACCATACTGTTATGTTCAGCTCATAGTGTCTCCTGTTACTGTCCTCCCTTCCACTGACATACTGTTATGTTCAGCTCATAGTGTCTCCTGTTACTGTCCTCCCTTCCACTGACATACTGTTATATTCAGCTCATAGTGTCTCCTGTTACTGTCCTCCCTTCCACTACCATACTGTTATGTTCAGCTCAGTGTCTCCTGCTACTGTCCTCCCTTCCACTGACATACTGTTATATTCAGCTCATAGTGTCTCCTGTCCTCCCTTCCACTACCATACTGTTATATTCAGCTCATAGTGTCTCCTGTTACTGTCCTCCCTTCCACTACCATACTGTTATATTCAGCTCATAGTGTCTCCTGCTACTGTCCTCCCTTCCACTACCATACTGTTATATTCAGCTCATAGTGTCTCCTGCTACTGTCCTCCCTTCCACTACCATACTGTTATATTCAGCTCATAGTGTCTCCTGTTACTGTCCTCCCTTCCACTGACATACTGTTATGTTCAGCTCATAGTGTCTCCTGTTACTGTCCTCCCTTCCACTACCATACTGTTATATTCAGCTCATAGTGTCTCCTGTTACTGTCCTCCCTTCCACTGGCATACTGTTATGTTCAGCTCATAGTGTCTCCTGTTACTGTCCTCCCTTCCACTGACATACTGTTATATTCAGCTCATAGTGTCTCCTGTTACTGTCCTCCCTTCCACTACCATACTGTTATATTCAGCTCATAGTGTCTCCTGCTACTGTCCTCCCTTCCACTACCATACTGTTATGTTCAGCTCATAGTGTCTCCTGTCCTCCCTTCCACTACCATACTGTTATGTTCAGCTCATAGTGTCTCCTGTCCTCCCTTCCACTACCATACTGTTATATTCAGCTCATAGTGTCTCCTGTTACTGTCCTCCCTTCCACTACCATACTGTTATATTCAGCTCATAGTGTCTCCTGCTACTGTCCTCCCTTCCACTACCATACTGTTATGTTCAGCTGATAGTGTCTCCTGTTACTGTCCTCCCTTCCACTGACATACTGTTATATTCAGCTCATAGTGTCTCCTGCTACTGTCCTCCCTTCCACTACCATACTGTTATATTCAGCTCATAGTGTCTCCTGTTACTGTCCTCCCTTCCACTACCATACTGTTATGTTCAGCTCATAGTGTCTCCTGTTACTGTCCTCCCTTCCACTACCATACTGTTATATTCAGCTCATAGTGTCTCCTGTTACTGTCCTCCCTTCCACTGGCATACTGTTATATTCAGCTCATAGTGTCTCCTGTTACTGTCCTCCCTTCCACTACCATACTGTTATATTCAGCTCATAGTGTCTCCTGTTACTGTCCTCCCTTCCACTACCATACTGTTATATTCAGCTGATAGTGTCTCCTGTTACTGTCCTCCCTTCCACTGACATACTGTTATATTCAGCTCATAGTGTCTCCTGTCCTCCCTTCCACTACCATACTGTTATATTCAGCTCATAGTGTCTCCTGCTACTGTCCTCCCTTCCACTACCATACTGTTATATTCAGCTCATAGTGTCTCCTGTTACTGTCCTCCCTTCCACTACCATACTGTTATGTTCAGCTCATAGTGTCTCCTGTCCTCCCTTCCACTACCATACTGTTATATTCAGCTCATAGTGTCTCCTGTCCTCCCTTCCACTACCATACTGTTATGTTCAGCTCATAGCTGTTTTCTTTCTGTCATCTGGTGGTCAAACCAAGAGTGTTAAAACAGCCTGGACAATCTCTCTCTCTCTCACTCTCTCACTCTCTCACTCTCACTGATCACCGACTGACACCGAGGTCCATGGACATTGAATTTTTTTTTTTATTTGCTCAGTCCGCCCTTGCCGGACAAAATCTGAACCAATCATGGGCGTCTATGTTTCACACGTCTGGACAGAACAGAACAGCACAGTAGAGAACAGCACAGCACAGTAGAGAACAGCACAGCACAGTAGAGAACAGCACAGCACAGTAGAGAACAGCACAGCAGAGTAGAGAACAGAACAGCACAGTAGAGAACAGTACAGCACAGTAGAGAACAGCACAGCACAGTAGAGAACAGTACAGCACAGTAGAGAACAGTACAGCACAGTAGAGAACAGCACAGCACAGTAGAGAACAGAACAGCAGAGTAGAGAACAGAACAGCACAGTAGAGAACAGAACAGAACAGCACAGCACAGTAGAGAACAGAACAGCACAGTAGAGAACAGAACAGTGTATTTTACTGTACTGAACATATCTGCTTTTACTGTGCTGCACTGAACTCTACTGTGCTGGGCTGTAGATGTCTATGATTGGTTTAGATTTGGTCTGGTCCAACCAAATGTGGTCTTGTTTTGTGGGTGGAGCTCAGTAGAATAATTGCCAATGTCTAGAATAATACCCAAATGTGCAAAATAAGGATATTGTATATTTTATACATTTTTGTGTACCTATTCAGGATACATCACCTTGAAGAGAATAACATTCATATCCATAATTTATGCATTTCTGTGTAGTATAGATCAGGGATCCATGATGTCATTTCGTTACCGTAATTCCGTTACCAGATATAAATCCATTTCCTACTGTGGTTTTAATATTTTATTTATTTTTTACTCACATTTTCATTTCATAGATGACACCACGTTCTTTCTGCAGAACTCTTGGAATCTTAATAGGAGCAGCAATTTAAGAGGTTTTGGAAAATGTGGCCGTGTTTAAAAAATAATAATAATAAAACAAAAAAAAAAACAATATGAGATTTTACCGTGATTCTGTTACCAAACGTTGCATCTGCACAGTTCTTCCAGTGCATGTGGTTTTTGTGAACTTTGGCATAGATTTTAAAGTGAAAAATCTGAGTCGGAATTGTCCGGTTATAAATTAAAAATATATATATATATATTCTCCCTGTGTTTGTTGAGTGGCTTGATGTTGCTGGGGTAACAGGTTACCCACAGGCCATTTCATCCCATCCTGAGGATTCTAGTGAGGGTGAGAGAGAGGGTGAGGGGGGGAGGTAAGAAGTGAGAATGAGGGGAGGTAGTGTGGGTGGGGAGGCTAAAGACGTTCTCTGTACAGTGCGTTAGTAAATCCCAGTTAATTTGTCCTTTCAGAGAACAGTGAGACATGACCCCTCCCACGGGGGCCAGTGCTGGATGTAACTCCACGTTCACAGAATCCCTTTCATTACTCAGCCGAGGTGTGGAGTGTGGATATCTCTCTCACCTAGAAACCTTCCTGCAACACACGTTAGACCAGTCAGCGGCATTCAGAGACTATCTATGGCCGGCCGACTGAGGCCCTGGAGCCAATGCTCTCAATGCCGTCTTCTTCGTTGGTGACGAGATGAGAGAATGCTTCCCTCCTGATTCTTTACATCCGTCTGATTTCAAGTGTAGCTAGGCTAGCCAATATCCTAATCATTGTCACACCTTTTTGTATGTTGTAGCCTCTAGCACTATAGTAAATAGAGAATTAGCATTATCTATAGCCTACGCAGTGTAGGTCCTCTTGTAGTACATATAGGGATTTGGAAGTGACGTGGCCCCTCCTAGTATAGTCAACTATACCTAGGTACTGTTTCAGTCATCCCATTCCAGTTTGACTGCTCTACACTTCTTTTCTTCAGGCTCCTGGCATTGGATCGACTGTTGTTTAATTTATAGCCGCAGAGAAGACGACTTTGGAATAGTTGTATGTTATTTATGATTTCAAAGCCCTTCACCTAGGGACCGAGTGACGAGGACATTGTGTTGTGACGTCCTCCGCCTCTGTGTTTCCCACACGGTGTCTGATGAAACATGCATGACTTTGTGGCTGGCAGGAACGGGGGCTCTCGGAGGGAAAGATGGGTACTTAGAGAGTGGCAGAGAGACAGTCACAGGGACACGTTTGGTTAGAGACTCACTCTGTCTGTGTGGCATTCCTCTCGACGTTAACCTGTTTTATGCTAGCGTATCTTCAACAACGTCTTGGCGAGCTTACTATCTTTCATGGCCAAAATAATTTTACAGGCATTTCGCTACACTCGCATTAACATCTGCTAACCATGTGTATGTGACAAATTTAAAAAAAATGTGATTTAATTTGAACTCCATTTTTCACGTCGTCCAACTAATGTAAACGCTTGGAGTTTGCTAAACGGCACCGGCACTTGGATTGGAACCGGTGCTTTGGTCAGAGGACATGAAAATAGAGCTCGTGGCCCACGCACACCAGTGGTGGGTTTGGCATCGAAATGAGTTCGTCTAAGCCGAAAACTACCTCATCCCTACTGTAAAATACGGTGGTGGATCTTTGATGTTCTGGGGCTGTTCTGCTTCCACTGGTCCTGGGGGCCTTGTTAAAGTCAACGGCATCATGAACTGGTTGCCTCTGCCAGGAGGCTGAAACTTGGCCTCAAGTGGGTCTTCCAGTAAGACGATAACCCCAAAGCACACATCAAAACACACATCAAAACACACATCAAAATCCACAAAGAAATTGTTAATTAGCCACAAAATCAACCTTTTTGCTATGGCCATCTCAGTCTTCTCACTTGAAATCCATTGAAAACCTGTGGTTTGAATTGAAGAGGGCAGTTCATAAGCGCGGACGAAGCATATCAAGGATCTGGTTCTGTATGGAAGAACCCTCCCACTGTGTTCTCCAATCTCATAAAACATTTCAGAAAAATGCTCAATGTCTTTATCCTCTTAAGGTGAGAAATTGAAAACAAGGGTGTCAATAATCTTACTTGTTAAACAAAACTCTTTCTCTGAGCAATTATATTAGTATAAAATAATACAATTATATTAGTATAAAATAATACAATTATATTAGTATAAAATAATACAATTTCAATTTTTATTTTAAACAAACAATATAGCCATACAGCCAATAATATATATATTTTTTTAAGAATGAAAAATAATGGTATGATGATATGAAAATCTGTATATCGCCCAAGCCTAGTGCGTGGGTACGGTAGATAGGTGAATATAGCAATGGTATGTAGTCACATTCACCACTATACTGTGTCTGGAACTAACCTGAACCCCACAGCCCGATGGTACAGTCTGTGACAGGGGGAGGTTCACCAGTCTGGAACTAACCTGAACCCCACAGCCTGATGGTACAGTCTGTGACAGGGGGAGGTTCACCAGTCTGGAACTAACCTGAACCCCACAGCCTGATGGTACAGTCTGTGACAGGGGGAGGTTCACCAGTCTGGAACTAACCTGAACCCCACAGCCTGATGGTACAGTCTGTGTCAGGGGGAGGTTCACCAGTCTGGAACTAACCTGAACCCCACAGCCTGATGGTACAGTCTGTGACTGTCCTCTCTTAGCTTAGCTTCAGTTTATGGAAATACACATGAACTACTTTCAATGGTATTTTAGGCAGCTAGGGGTCACGTACACCTAGAATATGTAAAGAATACACATCGAGGACAAGGTCATTGATTAGTGTGGCATACTGTATTTGAATGGTGTAACAATATGGTATTACATAATAATTTTAGCACAATGCAATTGGGCATTGTAACGACGTGTTGGCCACACACACACACACACACACACAAAACATGTTGCATAAGTATTTTTTGTCACTCAAGGGAGTCACAATTTGGCGACAACTAAGTATTTTTTTTAACTCCCGCTTTGGGCTGGATGTGTCTGTTTAGTTTCTACTTGCATAGTTACTGTCTTACGTCAATTAGTCCTGAAATCCCTAGTTTGACAGTGACTGTTTTTGAGGTGGCAGTTAGCCTAGCGGTTAGGAGAGTTGGGCCAGTAACCACAAGGTTGCTGGTTCGAATCCCCGTGCAACTAGGTGAGAAATCTGCCGACGTGCCCTTGAGCAAGGCACTTAACTTGTTAAAAAAAAATTGAAGCTTTGCGGCGCCATTTTCCCCCACGAGGCCCTGCTCCCTAGGAGAGAGAGAGAGAGAGAGAGAGAGAGAGAGAGAGAGAGAGAGAGAGAGAGAGAGAGAGAGAGAGAGAGAGAGAGAGAGAGAGAGAGAGAGAGAGAGAGAGAGAGAGAGAGAGAGAGAGAGAGAGAGATTCACCCTCCTTGGATCTGTCAAAGTGAAAAGCAAATTCTTCTTTACAATGATGGCCAAACCCGGACGACGCTGGGCCAATTGTGCACCGCCCTGTGGGACTCCCAATCACGGCCGTATGTGATACAGCCTGGAATCGAATCAGGGTCTGTAGTGACGCCTCTAGCACTGAGATTTAATGATAGAATTTTTCTTCCACTTTGACATCAGAGTATTTTATCAATGTGTAGAACACACAACTCACACAGCTAGCTACACACACACACACACACAGACACACACACACACACACACACCTTGGCAAACAGTGTGTGGCCCAACAGTGCCCAGAGCTGATGAAAATGTTGAAGCTATTTTTGACCATCTGCTCTAAATGGAGGTGTGAGTCAGGTCTCTATGGTGTTGGGTTGGCTGTGTCTCTGTGGTGTTGGGTTGGCTGTGTCTCTATGGTGTTGGGTTGGCTGTGTCTCTGTGGTGTTGGGTTGGCTGTGTCTCTGTGGTGTTGGGTTGGCTGTGTCTCTGTGGTGTTGGGTTGGCTGTGTCTCTGTGGTGTTGGGTTGGCTGTGTCTCTGTGGTGTTGGGTTGGCTGTGTCTCTGTGGTGTTGGGTTGGCTGTGTCTCTGTGGTGTTGGGTTGGCTGTGTCTCTGTGGTGTTGGGTTGGCCGTGTCTCTGTGGTGTTGGGTTGGCCGTGTCTCTGTGGTGTTGGGTTGGCCGTGTCTCTGTGGTGTTGGGTTGGCCGTGTCTCTGTGGTGTTGGGTTGGCCGTGTCTCTGTGGTGTTGGGTTGGCTGTGTCTCTGTGGTGTTGGGTTGGCCGTGTGTTGGCCGTGCTGAAACCCCCTCTCTCTGAACGTGCTGAAACCCCCGCTCTCTGAACGTGCTGAAACCCCCTCTCTCTGAACGTGCTGAAACCCCCTCTCTCTGAACGTGCTGAAAGGAATGCAGACCGACTGGAAAATAAACTGGGGCGCGCTCACAATTTCGCGCGTCAAATGTTGTAAACAAAAGTGGTCCCCTGACTACTTCCTCTTCCTATCCGTTCTGCTTACTGCTAGAACTTCCAGTCTTTGTATAAAGACTGTTGACATCTAGTGGAAGCCATGGGGCGGCAGGTAGCCTAGTGGTTAGAGCGTTGGACTTGTAACCGGAGGGTTGCAAGTTCGAATCCCCGAGCTGACAAGGTAAAAATCTGTCGTTCTGCTCCCTGAACAAGGCAGTTAACCCACTGTTCCCGAGCGCCAAGACGTGGATGTCGATTAAGGCAGCCCCCCGCACCTCTCTGATTCAGAAAGGTTGGGTTAAATGCGGAAGACACATTTCGGTTGAAGGCATTCGGTTGTACAACTGACTAATAATGGTGACTTTGACTTTGACTTAGGTACTGCAGTCTCAGTCCTACATAACATTGTATGCAATAGGCACAATGGAGAAGATGGTCATTTACAAAAAAAACTGCAAATCCGGATGGATTTTCCTCGGGTTTTCGCCTGCTATATCAGTTCTGTTATACTCACATACATTATTTTAACACTCTTAGACACCTCAGAGTGTTTCCTATCCAAAAGTACTAATTATGTGCATATCCTATTTTCTGGGCCTGAGTGGCAGGCATTTTACTTTGGGCACGCCAGACTCTCCAAAACCGACACCTATGCTGCCGCTCCCTAAGAAGTTTTTTAAATACTCCTGTAGACCCACTGGTCAGGAGACACACAGCAGAGATACTGTTAAATCCTCCTGTAGAGATACTGTTAAATCCTCCTGTAGACCCACTGGTTAGGAGACACACAGCAGAGATACTGTTAAATCCTCCTGTAGACCCACTGGTTAGGAGACACACAGCAGAGATACTGTTAAATCCTCCTGTAGACCCGCTGGTCAGGAGACACACAGCAGAGATACTGTTAAATCCTCCTGTAGACCCGCTGGTCAGGAGACACCTCCATCTCTGCTGCGTATCTACATTACATGGTACTCACCTGAGATGGATGTCAAATCAAATTATATTGGTCACATACACATGGTTAGCAGATGTTAATGCGAGTGTAGCGAAATGCTGGTGCTTCTAGTTCCGACCATGCAGTAGTATCTAACAAGTAATCTAACAAATTCACAACAACTACCTGATACACACAAGAGTAAAGGAATGAATACGAGTATGTACATATAAATATATGGATGAGCGATGGCGGACCGACATAGGCAAGATGCAGTAGATGGTATGGAGTACAGTATATACATATGAGATGAGTGATGTAGAATATGTAAAAATTATTAGTGACGTTATTTAAAGTGACTAGTGATACCTTTTATTAAATCCATTTTTTTACATTTATTAAAGTGGCTAGAGATTGAGTCAGTATGTTGTCAGCAGCCACTCAATGTTAGTGGTGTCTGTTTAACAGTCTGATGGCCTTGAGATAGAAGCTGTTTTTCAGTCTCTCGGTCCCAGCTTTGATGCACCTGTACTGACCTCGCCTTCTGGATGATAGCGGGGTGAACAGGCAGTGGCTCGGGTGGTTGTTGTCCTTGATGATCTTTTTGGCCTTCCTGTGACATCGGGTGCTGTTGGTGTCCTGGAGGGCAGGTAGTTTGCCCCCGGTGATGCGTTGTGCAGTCCTCACTACCCTCTGGAGAGCCTTGCGGTTGTGGCCGGAGCAGTTGCCGTACCAGGCGGTGATGCTCTCGATTGTGCATCTGTAAAATTTTGTGAGTGTTGGGTGACAAGACAAATTTCTTCAGCCTCCTTCACCATGCTGTCTGTGTGGGTGGACTATTTCAGTTTGTCCGTGATGTGTACGCCGAGGAACTTTAAAACTTTCCACCTTCTCCACTACTGTCCCGTCAATGTGGATGGGGGGGGGTGGGTGCTCCCTCTGCTGTTTTCTGAAGTCCATGATCATCTCCTTTGTTTGTTGACGTTGAGAGAGAGGTTATTTTCCTGACACCACACTCCGAGGGCCCTCACCTCCTCCCTGTAGGCCATCTCGTTATTGTTCGTAATCAGGCCTACCACTGTAGTGTCCTCTGCAAACTTGATGATTGAGTTGGAGGCGTGCATGGCCACGCAGTCATGGGTGAACAGGGAGTACAGGAGAGGGCTGAGAACGCACCCATGTGGGGCCCCGGTGTTGAGGATCAGGAGATGTTGTTTCCTACCTTCACCACCTGGGGGTGACCCGTCAGAAAGTCCAGGACCCAGTTGCACAGGGTGGTGTCAAGACCCAGTGTCTCGAGCTTAATGATGAGATTGGAGGGTACTATGTTGTTAAATGCTGAGCTGTAGTCAATGAACAGTATTCTTACATAGGTATTCCTCTTGTCCAGATGGGTTAGGACAGTGTGCAGTGTGATTGTGATTTGCATCGTCTGTGGACCTATTGGGGCGGTAAGCAAATTGGAGTGGGTCTAGGGTGTCAGGTAAGGTAGTTGTGATATGGTCATGATGACAGAAGTGAGTGCTACTGGGCAATAGTTGTTTAGCTCAGTTACCTTAGCTTTCTTGGGGACAGGAACAATGGTGGCCCTCTTGAAGCATGTGGGCACAGCAGTCTGGGATATGGATTGATTGAATATGTCCGTAAACACACCAGCCAGCCGGTCTGCGCATGCTCTGAGGACGCGGCTAGGGATACCGTCTGGGCCGGCAGCCTTGCGAGGGTTAACACGTTTAAATGTTTTACTCACGTTGGCTGTGGTGAAGGAGAGCCCGCAGGTTTCGGTAGCGGGCCGTGTCAGTGGCACTGTATTGTCCTCAAAGCGAGCAAGGAAGTTGTTTAATTTGTCTGGGAGCAAGACGTCGATGTCCGCGACGGGGCTGGTTTTCTTTTTGTAATCCGTGATTGACTGTAGACCCTGCCACATACGTCTCGTGTTTGAGCCGTTGAATTGTGACAACTTTGTCTATATACTGACGCTTTGCTTGTTTGATTGCCTTTGAAGAAAATGGCTACACTGTTTGTATTCTTTCATGTTTCCAGTTGCCTTGCCATGATTAAAAGTGTTGGTTCGCGCTTTCAGTTTTGCGCGAATGCTGCCATCAATTCACGGTTTCTGGTTAGGGAAGGTTTTAATAGTCACAGTGGGTACAACATCACCATCGCACTTGCTAATAAACTCGCTCACCGAGTCAGCGTATAAGTAAATGTTATTGTCTGAGGCTACCCGGAACATATTCCAGTCCACGTGATTGAAGCAATCTTGAAGCGTGGAATCTGATTGGTCAGACCAGCGTTGAACAGACCTGAGCACGGGCATTTCCTGTTTTAGTGTCTGTCTATAGGCTGGGAGCAACAAAATTGAGTCATGGTCAGATTTACCGAAGGGAGTGAGGGGGAGGGATTTGTATGCATCGTGGAAGTTCGAGTAGCAATGGTCCAGAATGCTACCAGCTCATGTCGAGCATTCAATATGCTGATAGAATTTAGGAAGCTTTGTTCTCAAATTAACTTTGTTAAAATCCCCAGCTATAATAAATGCAGTCTCAGGATATGTGGTTTCCAGTTTACATAGAGTCCAGCGAAGTTCTTTCAGGGCTGTCGAGGTATCTGCTTCGGGGGGATATACACGGTTGTGACTATAATCGAAGAGAATTCTCTTGGTAGATAATGCGGTCGGCATTTGATTGTAAGGAATTCTAGATCAGGTGAACAAAAGGACTTGAGTTCCTGTAGGTTGTTGTGATTACCCCATGAGTCGTTAATCATAATGCATACACACCTGCCCTTCTTCACAGAGAGATGTTTGTTTCTGTCCGAGCGACGCGTGAAGAAACCGGGTGGCTGTACCGACTCTGACAACATATCCCGAGTGAGCCATGTATCTGTGAAACAGAGAATGTTACAATCTCTGATGTCTCTCTGGAAGGCAACTCGTGCCCTAATTTCGTCCACCTTTTTGTCTAGAGATTGGACATTGGCGAGTAATATGCTCGGAAGCGGTGGATGGTGTGCTCGCCTTCTAAGTCTGACCAATAGGCTGCTCCGTCTGCCTCCCCTGCGGCGACCGCGTTGTTTTGGGTCGGCCTCTGGGGTAATGTTGGTTAGTTGACGTCGCTTTTATATCCAATAGTTCCTCCCGGCTGTATGTAATAACACTTGAGATTTTCCGGTCTAACAATGTAAGAAATAATACATTAAAAAACAAATTACTGCATAGTTTCCTAAGGACCTGAAGCGAGGCGACCATCTCTGTTGGCACCATCATGTTCTCTCATGTATCTACATTACACGGTACTCACCAGAGATGGAGGTATCTACGGTACACGGTACTCATTACATGGTACTCACCAGAGATGGAGGTATCTACAGTACATGGTACTCACCAGAGATGGAGGTATCTACGGTACACGGTACTCAGTACATGGTACTCACCAGAGATGGAGGTATCTACAGTATATGGTACTCACCAGAGATGGAGGTATCTACTGTACACGGTACTCATTACATGGTACTCACCAGAGATGGAGGTATCTACAGTACATGGTACTCACCAGAGATGGAGGTATCTACAGTACATGGTACTCACCAGAGATGGAGGTATCTACAGTACACGGTACTCACAAGAGATGGAGGTATCTACAGTACATGGTACTCACCAGAGATGGAGGTATCTACGGTACATGGTGCATGCCAGCTTGCATTCTCTCTCACATACTCTGATGGTAGGCAAGAACGTAACATTCTCATCTAGATATAACCGTTAGGAGTTTGAAATGTCTCAATAACAAAATCAGTCTGTCTCTCATTAGGTGTTCCTCCTTCGCCCAGGTTGATTCCCAAATGACACCCTATTCCCTATTTAGTGCACTACCTTTGATCAGGGCTCTGGCCAAATGTAGTGCACAGTATAGGGAATAGGGTGCCCTTTTTGGACACAGCCCAAGTGTTTTTTTCTTTCTATTTCTAAGGTAGGAGGAATGTGAAACGTCATCTGTACTGGCCTGGGGGGTTGGGCCAGCTGGTTCTCTCTCTAGGAGATTTCCACTTCCTATTTACCAATGTTTTACAGCTTAGGTTTGATTGTGACTAGGACAGAGAACCTGGGACTAGGATAGAGGACCTGGGACTAGGACAGAGGACCTGGGACTAGGACAGAGAACCTGGGACTAGGATAGAGAACCTGGGACTAGGACAGAGAACCTGGGACTAGGACAGAAGACCTGGGACTAGGACAGAGGACCTGGGACTAGGATAGAGAACCTGGGACTAGGATAGAGAACCTGGGACTAGGACAGAGAACCTGGGACTAGGACAGAGGACCTGGGACTAGGACAGAGAACCTGGGACTAGGACAGAAGACCTGGGACTAGGACAGAGGACCTGGGACTAGGACAGAGGACCTGGGACTAGGATAGAGAACCTGGGACTAGGATAGAGGACCTGGGACTAGGACAGAGGACCTGGGACTAGGACAGAGGTCCTGGGACTAGGACAGAGGTCCTGGGACTAGGACAGAGGTCCTGGGACTAGGACAGAGGTCCTGGAACTAGGACAGAGGTCCTGGGACTAGGACAGAGGACCTGGGACTAGGACAGAGATCCTGGGACTAGGACAGAGAACTTGGTACTGGGACAGAGTAGTAATCTACCTGTGGTTGCCCAATGCACATCAAATCAAATGTTATTTGTCACATGTGCTGAATACAACAGGTGTAGAAATATTTATTAAATATTTTAGCAGAAAATAGCTTACCTTCTATACTTTCTGTTCCTACTTTGTCTTTGTTTATTTCAATGTTTATTTAGGCTATGTAAAGTCTTCTAACTCCTGAAGCTGTCTTCAATGAGTTGACTTAGCCTTTCCTAACCCAGTAGGGAAGTGTGTTGTAAAGAAACACAGCACTCTCTCTCTCCCTACAGAAAGAATAGGCTCCATTATTCCAACAACAGTTAGCCAGGCTAGCTGCAGCTGGTGCCTTCAGAATTACCACACCCCGGTGGGTTCCAGTCACGGTTCATCAGCTAAGCTGTCAAATAAGCTAGCTAGCTTTCAGTACACAACAACTAGCATTTAAATGCTAACACAGAAGCCCTAATATGGGTAAAGTGCCTTTGCTAATAAGGCCTTGCCACTTTAAAGCAGCGCTAACCGCTAGCTAACACACCCATAATAGTTTATCTAGCCCTGCTTTGTTGACTTGGCACGGGGTTTGATATTGATGAGCAGCATGTCACTGGACGCTGCAGAGCTTATCCCCTTTGTGTTAGGCTAGGCCTAGCATGCAGCTCCTAGGGAGGGAGGGATGGGAGGGGGAAAGAGGGAAGGATGGGAGGGAAGTGAGGGATGGGAGGGAGGGATGGAGGGAGGGAGGGAGGGGGTAAAGGAGGCGGGAATCACGTGAGTGACTTGTAATTATATTTATGTTAAGGATCCTTTCAATCTGTCACAGTAAATGTGTTTGACTCGTCCCGTTGTCGGTCATTAGAGGATTAAAGAAAGCCGTTGTTATGAGCTTAAAGGACTGATGAGAGAGGGAACTACTTTGTTTTGTCCTGATGATCACTGGGTTGTGTTAGTTTCTTTTTGGCAAGATGGCTGGGAAGATATTAGCCCCTGGGCGGTGGAAGATATTAACCCCTGGGCGGTGGAAGATATTAACCCCTGGGCGGTGGAAGATATTAACCCCTGGGCGGTGGAAGATATTAACCCCTGGGCGGCGGAAGATATTAACCCCTGGGCGGCGGAAGATATTAACCCTGGGCGCGGAAGATATTAACCCTGGGCGGCGGAAGATATTAACCCCTGGGCGGCGGAAGATATTAGCCCTGGGCGGCGGAAGATATTAGCCCCTGGGCGGCGGAAGATATTAGCCCCTGGGCGGCGGAAGATATTAGCCCCTGGGCGGCGGAAGATATTAGCCCCTGGGCGGCGGAAGATATTAGCCCCTGGGCGGCGGAAGATATTAGCCCCTGGGCGGCGGAAGATATTAACCCCTGGGCGGCGGAAGATATTAACCCCTGGGCGGGGGTCGTTTTCTAAGTATGAATGAATGTGAAGGCAGGGGGAAATAACGGGTGATGTCACCATACACACAGCTTGGCTTTGAAGGCAGGGGGGAATAACATGGGTGATGTCACCATACACACAGCTTGGCTTTGAAGGCAGGGGGGAATAACAGGGGTGATGTTACGGTACACACAGCTTGGCTTTGAAGGCAGGGGGGAATAACAGGGGTGATGTCACCATACACACAGCTTGGCTTTGAAGGCAGGGGGAATAACAGGGGTGATGTTACGGTACACACAGCTTGGCTTTGAAGGCAGGGGAATAACAGGGATGATGTTATGGTACACACAGCTTGGCTTTGAAGGCAGGGGGAATAACAGGGGTGATGTTACGGTACACACAGCTTGGCTTTGAAGGCAGGGGGGATTAACAGGGGTGATGTCACCATACACACAGCTTGGCTTTGAAGGCAGGGGAATAACAGGGTGATGTTACTGCACACACAGCTTGGCTTTGAAGGCAGGGGAATAACATGGGTGATGTCACCATACACACAGCTTGGCTTTGAAGGCAGGGGGAATAACAGGGGTGATGTTACGGTACACACAGCTTGGCTTTGAAGGCAGGGGGAATAACATGGGTGATGTCACCATACACACAGCTTGGCTTTGAAGGCAGGGGGAATAACAGGGGTGATGTTACGGTACACACAGCTTGGCTTTGAAGGCAGGGGGAATAACAGGGTGATGTCACCATACACACAGCTTGGCTTTGAAGGCAGGGGGAATAACAGGGGTGATGTTACTGGTACACACAGCTTGGCTTTGAAGGCAGGGGGAATAACAGGGTGATGTCACCATACACACAGCTTGCTTTGAAGGCAGGGGGAATAACAGGGTGATGTTACATGTACACAGCTTGGCTTTGAAGGCAGGGGATTAACAGGGGTGATGTCACCATACACACAGCTTGGCTTTGAAGGCAGGGGGAATAACAGGGGTGATGTTACGTTACACACAGCTTGGCTTTGAAGGCAGGGGAATAACAGGGGTGATGTTACGGTACACACAGCTTGGCTTTGAAGGCAGGGGGAATAACAGGGGTGATGTCACCATACACACAGCTTGCTTTGAAGGCAGGGGGAATAACAGGGGTGATGTTACGGTACACACAGCTTGGCTTTGAAGGCAGGGGGGAATAACAGGGGTGATGTCACCATACACACAGCTTGGCTTTGAAGGCAGGGGGGAATAACAGGGGTGATGTTACGGTACACACAGTGTTGGCTTCGAGAGCAGAGGGAATAACTCTCTCTCTTCTTCAAAAGAACGGGCAACCATCCAAGAGTCAGGGGGAAGAATGCCTCAGATAAATGGTGTTCTCATTTGATACTCAGAATGTTTAGTTCTGAAGAACGTGTAATGAGACTTATCTCTGTTCCTGCTACAGCAAGACAACTTACACCACACAGTTTTCAAACTTCGTCTTTCTCATGTAGACATAAATTCTCCAATGGACTAAAATTGCCTTTTTTTTTTTTTTTTTAAGTATATATATTTTTAACAAAATAATAATAGTTATCTTCAGTAAATCTGTGGTTTGTCCTTTATGTTTGCACGCCTCCATCTATCTCATATAGATGTACTGTAATCATTAAATGAATGGCCATTCAACAACCATGGTATTTTTCTGTCAAAATAGTTTCTGTGTTCCTGGATTTGAAATGGCCTCTATGCAAATAACACAGCTCCGTTTGTAAGCGAATCACATGCAGCCTATTCAAATGTCCTTTTGTGTTTTATTATTATTGCAGAATAGAACACATTGGCCTTGTTTAGCTACCAGGACACACACACACTAAACTCGTTCTAATCTACAATATGGTTTTTAATAAGCAGGAAAGTCTAGGAATTATTTGTGCTGCTGTGACTGTTTGCTGCTGTTGTATGTTTTGACCTGCTAGTATTTATGGTCCACAGAGAGAAAAATAAATATTTATAAAATAGTGTAGTTATGATAATGTGTGGGTTTTTGAAAACTGTAAAAACCAGTGTGTCCCCTCAGGGGAACGAATAAAGATCGGATACCCTGTTGTTGGTATGCATATTGTTCAGCTATACTCGGTTACATTGTTAATGAATCAATGTCATTATTCTGTATCGGCAAAACCTCTCCGAGACGTAATGACAAACCATTGTACTGTATTTCATAGATGGTGACTATAGCCCCTGGTCAACAGTGTATATAGGGTTCATGGGTTCTGGTCAACAGTAGTGCACTATATAGGGAATTGGGTGCATAGGTTCTGGTCAACAGTAGTGCACTATATAGGGAATAAGGTGGGTTCTGGTCAACAGTAGAGATGGCAGCCCGGCCAAACTGAGCAATCGGGGGAGAAGGGCCTTGGTCAGAGAGATGATGAAAACCTGCTCCAGAGCGCTCAGGACCTCAGACTGGGGCGAAGGTTCACCTTCCAACAGGACAACGACCCTAAGCACACAGCCAAGACAACGCAGGAGTGGCTTCAGGACAAGTCTCTGAATGTCCTTGAGTGGCCCAGCCAGAGCCCAGACTTGAACCAAATCGAACATCTCTGGAGAGACCTGAAAATAGCTGTGCAGCGATGCTCCCCATCCAACCTGACAGAGCTTGAGAGGATCTGCAGAGAAGAATGGGAGAAACTACCCGAATACAGGTGTGCCAAGCTTGTAGCGTCATACCCAAGAAGACTCGAGGCTGTAATCGCTGCCAAAGGTGCTTCAACAAAGTACTGAGTAAAGGGTCTGAATACTTATGTAAATGTCATATTTCAGGTTTTTATTTATAATAAATTTAATAAAAACCTGTTTTTTACTTTTGCTTTGTCATTGTGGGGTGTTGTGTGTAGGAAAAAAAACCAATTTAATCCATTTTAGAATAAGGCTGTAACTTAACAAAATGTGGAAAAAGTTAAGTTGTCTGAATACTTTCCGAATGCGCTGTATCGCTCAGAAATGTAGAATATATGAATGTTTTCTGATGTTAGATTTCATGAACCTTGTTTCTTATCTATGCCCTTTTTTCTCCCCAATTTCGTGGTTTCCAATTGGTAGTTACAGTCTTGTCTCATCGCTGCAACTCCCCGTACGGACGAAGGTCGAGAGCCGTGCGTCCTCCGAAAACACAACCCAGCCAAGCCGCACTGCTTCTTGACACAATGCCCACTTAAACCCCCGGAAGCCAGCCGCACCAATGTGTCGGAGGAAACACCGTACACCGTGTCATCGTGCACTGCGCCCGGCCCGCCGCAGGAGTCGCTAGTGTGTGATGGGACAAGGACGTCCCTGCCGGGCCAAACCCTCCCATAACCCGGACGACGCTGGGCCAATTGTGCGCCGCCCCCATGGGTCTCACGATCGCGGCCGGCTGCGACAGAGCCTGGACTCGAATCCAGAATCTCTAGTGACACAGCTAGCACTGTGATGCAGTGCCTTAGACAGCTGCGCCACACGGGAGGCCCATGAACCTTATTTCTAAGGCTACATATATTAATACGGGCTGTGTTCAGCCCTTTCCTGGGTAGCTTATCAGAGATAATATGGAAAAGAGAAAACAAAGCAAGAGGAAAAATATATACATTCAGCAGTCCATTAATCAGCTGGTGTGTGTGTGTGTGTGTGTGTGTGTGTGTGTGTGTGTGTGTGTGTGTGTGTGTGTGCTGCGGGTGTTGAAGCTACTAACCCATAGGCTTGGCTCTCTCATTCCTTCCAGGCTTCTGGGAGGGAGGGTGGACAATGAGCCTGTCATAGCGGATGTAAGCAATGTCCCCACGTGCTCTGGCAGCTTTCATCATGGCTGGGATAAATTCTTTCCCGAGTGGCCAAGTTACAGTTTTGACTTAAATCTGCTTGAAAATCTATGGCAAGACCTGAAAATTGCTGTCTAGCCACAATCCCCAACGTCTTGAAAGACTTATGAAAAGCTTGGAGATTTTATGAAAATAATAATGAGTTAATATTGCAGAATCCAGGTGTGGAAAGATCTTATAGACTTACCCAAGAAGATACCGGCTGTAATGGCTGCCAACTGAGTTTCTAACATGTATTGACTCCGAGAGCTGAATACTTTATGCAACGTCTATATTTCAGTTTATTTATGTTATTAATGTTTATAAAAATATATAAATACCCCCACACACTTTGACATTAGGAGTATTTTATGTAGATTTGATTACTTTCTTTCTTTTTTTTTGTTACAATTAAATACATTTGAATCCCACTTTATGACACAATAAAATGTGAAGAAATTCAAGGGATATGGATACTTTTGAAAGGCACTGTATGTGACTAATTTAATTCCCTGGACACATTCTAATATGTAGATTGTATCAGACCAGTGACTAATTTAATGCCCTGGACACATTCTAATATGTAGATTGTATCAGACCAGTGACTAATTTAATTCCCTGGACACATTCTAATATGTAGATTGTGTCGGACCAGTGACTAATTTAATGCCCTGGACACATTCTAATATGTAGATTGTATCAGACCAGTGACTAATTTAATGCCCTGGACACATTCTAATATGTAGATTGTATCAGACCAGTGACTAATTTAATGCCCTGGACACATTCTAATATGTAGATTGTATCAGACCAGTGACTAATTTAATGCCCTGGACACATTCTAATATGTAGATTGTGTCGGACCAGTGACTAATTTAATGCCCTGGACACATTCTAATATGTAGATTGTGTCGGACCAGTGACTAATTTAATGCCCTGGACACATTCTAATATGTAGATTGTATAATACCAGTGACTAATTAATTTAATGCCCTGGACACATTCTAATATGTAGATTGTGTCGGACCAGTGACTAATTTAATGCCCTGGACACATTCTAATATGTAGATTGTATCAGACCAGTGACTAATTTAATGCCCTGGACACATTCTAATATGTAGATTGTATCAGACCAGTGACTAATTTAATGCTCCTGGACAAATTCTAATATGTAGATTGTGTCGGACCAGTGACTAATTTAATGCCCTGGACACATTCTAATATGTAGATTGTATCAGACCAGTGACTAATTTAATGCCCTGGACACATTCTAATATGTAGATTGTATCAGACCAGTGACTAATTTAATGCCCTGGACACATTCTAATATGTAGATTGTGTCGGACCAGTGACTAATTTAATGCCCTGGACACATTCTAATATGTAGATTGTATCAGACCAGTGACTAATTTAATGCCCTGGACACATTCTAATATGTAGATTGTGTCGGACCAGTGACTAATTTAATGCCCTGGACACATTCTAATATGTAGATTGTATCAGACCAGTGACTAATTTAATGCCCTGGACACATTCTAATATGTAGATTGTGTCGGACCAGTGACTAATTTAATGCCCTGGACACATTCTAATATGTAGATTGTGTCGGACCAGTGACTAATTTAATGCCCTGGACACATTCTAATATGTAGATTGTATCAGACCAGTGACTAATTTAATGCCCTGGACACATTCTAATATGTAGATTGTATCAGACCAGTGACTAATTTAATGCCCTGGACACATTCTAATATGTAGATTGTATCAGACCAGTGACTAATTTAATGCCCTGGACACATTCTAATATGTAGATTGTGTCGGACCAGTGACTAATTTAATGCCCTGGACACATTCTAATATGTAGATTGTATCAGACCAGTGACTAATTTAATGCCCTGGACACATTCTAATATGTAGATTGTATCATACCAGTGACTAATTTAATGCCCTGGACACGTTCTTTACGTGTCTCGGCCTGTTTCTGGAGGGTAAGCAGCATGTTCTTCAGACGCTTCAAGAAGTCTTGGTATGCGTCTCAAAAGGCACCCTATTCCCTATATAGTGCACTACATTTGACCAGGGCCCCATAGCCTGTGGTCAAAAGTAGTGCACTATGTAGGGAATAGGGGTCCGTTCAGGGTTACAGGCGTACAGTAACATCGCTGGCTGATGAATTGAACATGTTTCATTCTGACAGTTGCTCAATGCACTCAGTAAAATGGATTTGATGCACTTCATCCGTTTGGCAGATTGACCGGATTGTGGAGTGGAAACATCTATTCGATACACATCAATTTTAGATCATGGAGTGTCCCGGACAAAACGGGTAGAGGTGGAATCCTCTCGCGTTAGCAAGAGTCAGATAGCCTAGCGCTAGATATTACCGTACTGATGATTCTACTCTACAACAGACCACTAGATGATTCTACTCTACTACAGACCATTAGATGATTCTACTCTACTACAGACCACTAGATGATTCTACTCTACTACAGACCATTAGATGATTCTACTCTACTACAGACCACTAGATGATTCTACTCTACTACAGACCACTAGATGATTCTACTCTACTACAGACCACTAGATGATTCTACTCTACAACAGACCACTAGATGATTCTACTCTACTACAGACCACTAGATGATTCTACTCTACTACAGACCATTAGATGATTCTACTCTACTACAGACCACTAGATGATTCTACTCTACTACAGACCACTAGATGATTCTACTCTACTACAGACCATTAGATGATTCTACTCTACTACAGACCACTAGATGATTCTACTCTACTACAGACCACTAGATGATTCTACTCTACTACAGACCATTAGATGATTCTACTCTACTACAGACCACTAGATGATTCTACTCTACTACAGACCACTAGATGATTCTACTCTACAACAGACCACTAGATGATTCTACTCTACTACAGACCACTAGATGATTCTACTCTACTACAGACCACTAGATGATTCTACTCTACTACAGACCATTAGATGATTCTACTCTACAACAGACCACTAGATGATTCTACTCTACTACAGACCACTAGATGATTCTACTCTACAACAGACCACTAGATGATTCTACTCTACTACAGACCACTAGATGATTCTACTCTACTACAGACCACTAGATGATTCTACTCTACTACAGACCACTAGATGATTCTTCTCTACAACATACGTGAAGCTGTGAGAGCTGCAGTAGTTGAGGTGTACATACAGTGATGGAAAAAAGTATTTGATCCCCTGCTGATTATCAGTCTATGATTTTAGTGGTAGGTTTATTTGAACAGTGAGAGACAGAATAACAACAAAAATCCAGGAAAGCATGTGAAAAATGTTATGAATTGATTTGAATTTTAATGAGGGAAATAAGTAGTTGACCCCTCTCAATCAGAAAGATTTCTGGCTCCCAGGTGTCTTTTATACAGGTAACGAGCTGAGATTAGGAGCACACTCTTAAAGGGAGTGCTCCTAATCTCAGTTTGTTACCTGTATAAAAGACACCTGTCCACAGAAGCAATCAATTAATCAGATTCCAAACTCTCCACCATGGCCAAGACCAAAGAGCTCTCCAAGGATGTCAGGGACAAGATTGTAGACCTACACAAGGCTGGAATGGGCTACAAGACCATCGCCAAGCAGCTTGGTGAGGAGGTGACAACAGTTGGTGCGATTATTCGCAAATGGAAATAACACAAAAGAACTGTCAATCTTCCTCGGCCTGGGGCTCCATGCAAGATCTCACCTCGTGGAGTTGCAATGATCATGAGAACAGTGAGGAATCAGCCCAGAACTACACGGAGGATCTTGTCAATGATCTCAAGGCAGCTGGGACCATAGTCATCAAGAAAACAATTGGTAAAACACTACGCCGTGAAGGACTGAATTCCTGCAGCGCCTGCAAGGTCCCCCTGCTCAAGAAAGCACATATACATGCCGTCTGAAGTTTGCCAATGAACATCTAAATGATTCAGTGGACAAGACAACTGGGTGAAAGTGTTGTGGTCAGATGAGACCAAAATTGAGCTCTTTGGCATCAACTCACCTCGCTGTGTTTGGAGGAGGAGGAATGCTGCCTATGACCCCAAGAACACCATCCCACCGTCAAACATGGAGGTGGAAACATTATGCTTTGGGGGTGTTTTTCTGCTAAGGGGACCAGACAACTTCACCGCATCAAAGGGACGATGGACGGGGCCATGTACCGTCACATCTTGGGTGAGAACCTCCTTCCCTCAGCCAGGGCATTGAAAATGGGTCGTGGATGGGTATTCCAGCATGACAATGACCCAAATCACACGGCCAAGGCAACAAAGGAGTGGCTCAAGAAGAAGCACATTAAGGTCCTGGAGTGGCCTAGCCAGTCTCCAGACCTTAATCCCATGGAAAATCTGTGGAGGGAGCTGAATGTTTGAGTTGCCAAACGTCAGCCTCGAAACCTTAATGACTTGGAGAAGATCTTCAAAGAGGAGTGGGACAAAATCCCTCCTGAGATGTGTGAAAACCTGGTGGCCAACTACAAGAAACGTCTGACCTCTGTGATTGCCAGCAAGGGTTTTGCCACCAAGTACTAAGTCATGTTTTGCAGAGGGTCAAATACTTATTTCCCTCATTAAAATGCAATTCCATTCATAACATTTTTCACATGTGTTTTTCTGGATTTTTTGTTGTTGTTATTCTGTCTCTCACTGTTCAAATAAACCTACCATTAAAATTATAGACTGATCATTTCTTTGTCAGTGGGCAAACGTACAAAATCAGCAGGGGATCAAATACTTTTTTCCCTCGACTGTACAACAACACAGAGTTACACATGGAATACACAGACATACAGCCATACAGCCAATAATATATTTATATATATATACACAGTAGGGTCCAGATGTTGAAACTGTTTCTGTACCATACTGGGATAGACGGTGTTACGCAATGTGCACAGAAAGGGCGCTATTTGAAACGAATTCTGATTTAAAAAAATATATATTTTTGGGGGGGTGGGAATTGAATGTCTCTGCTGTAACTAGGAAGCTTGATCTTGACATCTAGCCACTTATCTAGCAAGTTAGTAAACTACATGCATAGCTGGAGCCCTGAGCTGGATATCATTGATTTGACACATCTTAGATTTCATGTAGTTATACTTATAGTTTCTAAGAAGTGGCACAGCACGCACCCACGCAGCCCCCGCGCACCGTCTGCATTTCAAAATACCCCGGTATACAGTATAAACGTTATATCGCCCAAACCTAGTATACGCTAGAGAGAGAATCATAACGAAACAGTATAAATGTTTATCATCAGCAGCCAGACAGCTCGTCCAGTGGTAACAGCATATCACTATGGTAACATTATAGCACTATGGTGACAGCATATCACTATGTTAACAGTATAGCACTATGGTAACAGCATATCACTATGGTAACAGTATATCACTAAGGTAACAGTATAGCACTATGGTAACAGTATATCACTAAGGTAACAGTATAGCACTATGGTAACAGTATAGCACTATGGTAACAGTATAGCTCTATGGTAACAGTATAGCACTATGGTAACAGAATAGCTCTATGGTAACAGTATATCACTATGGTAACAGTATATCACTATGGTAACAGAATAGCTCTATGGTAACAGTATAGGACTATGGTAACAGTATAGCACTATGGTAACAGTATAGCACTATGGTAACAGTATAGCACTATGGTAACAGTATAGCACTATGGTAACAGAATAGCACTATGGTAACAGTATAGCTCTATGGTAACAATATAGCACTATGGTAACAGTATAGCTCTATGGTAACAGAATAGAACTAAGGTAACAGTATAGGACTATGGTAACAGTATAGCACTATGGTAACAGTATAGCACTATGGTAACAGTATAGGACTATGGTAACAGTATAGCTCTATGGTAACATTATATCACTATGGTAACAGTATAGCACTATGGTAACAGTATAGCACTAAGGTAACAGCATAGCACTATGGTAACAGCATAGCACTATGGTAACAGAATAGCACTATGGTAACAGTATAGCACTATGGTAACAGAATATCACTATGGTAACAGAATAGCACTATGGTAACAGTGTAGCTCTATGGTAACAGAGTAGCACTATGGTAACAGTATAGCACTATGGTAACAGTATAGCACTATGGTAACAGAATAGCACTATGGTAACAGTATAGCTCTATGGTAACAATATAGCACTATGGTAACAGTATAGCTCTATGGTAACAGAATAGAACTAAGGTAACAGTATAAGACTATGGTAACAGTATAGCACTATGGTAACAGTATAGCACTATGGTAACAGTATAGGACTATGGTAACAGTATAGCTCTATGGTAACATTATATCACTATGGTAACAGTATAGCACTATGGTAACAGTATAGCACTAAGGTAACAGCATAGCACTATGGTAACAGCATAGCACTATGGTAACAGCATAGCACTATGGTAACAGTATAGCACTATGGTAACAGAATAGCACTATGGTAACAGAATAGCACTATGGTAACAGTATAGCACTATGGTAACAGTGTAGCTCTATGGTAACAGAGTAGCACTATGGTAACAGTATAGCTCTATGGTAACAGTATATCACTATGGTAACAGTAAAGCTCTATGGTAACAGTATAGCTCTATGGTAACAGTATAGCACTATGGTAACAGTATAGCTCTATGATAACAGTATAGCTCTATGGTAACAGAATATCACTATGGTAACAGAATAGCACTATGGTAACAGTATATCACTATGGTAACAGTATATCACTATGGTAACAGTATAGCTCTATGGTAGCAGTATAGCTCTATGGTAACAGTATAGCACGATGGTAACAGTATAGCACGATGGTAACAGAATAGCACAATGGTAACAGTATATCACTATGGTAACAGTATAGCACTATGGTAACAGTATAGCACGATGGTAACAGAATATCACTATGGTAACAGTATAGCACTATGGTAACAGTATAGCACTATGGTAACAGAATAGCACTATGGTAACAGTATAGCACTATGGTAACAGTATAGCACTATGGTAACAGAATATCACTATGGTAACAGTATAGCACTATGGTAACAGTATAGCACTATGGTAACAGTATAGCTCTATGGTAACAGTATAGCACTGGTAACAGTATAGCACTATGGTAACAGTATATCACTATGGTAACATTATAGCACTATGGTAACAGTATATCACTATGGTAACAGTATAGCTATATGGTAACAGAATAGCACTATGGTAACAGTATAGCTCTATGGTAACAGTATATCACTATGGTAACAGTATAGCTCTATGGTAACAGTATAGCTCTATGGTAACAGAATATCACTATGGTAACAGAATAGCACTATGGTAACAGTATAGCACTATGGTAAAAGTATAGCACTATGGTAACAGAATAGCACTATGGTAACAGTATAGCACTATGGTAACAGTATAGCACTATGGTAACAGAATAGCACTATGGTAACAGTATAGCTCTAAGGTAACAGTATAGCTCTAAGGTAACAGTATAGGACTATGGTAACAGTATAGCTCTATGGTAACAGTATATCACTATGGTAACAGAATAGCTCTATGGTAACAGTATATCACTATGGGTAACAGTATAGCTCTATGGTAACAGTATAGCACTATGGTAACAGTATAGCTCTATGGTAACATTGTAGCACGATGGTAACAGTATAGCACGATGGTAACAGTATAGCACGATGGTAACAGTATAGCACTATGGTAACAGAACAGCACTATGGTAAGAGTATAGCTCTATGGTAACAGTATAACACTGTGGTAACAGTATAGCACGATGGTAACAGTATAGCACGATGGTAACAGTATAGCACGATGGTAACAGAATAGCACGATGGTAACAGAATAGCACGATGGTAACAGTATATCACTATGGTAACAGTATATCACTATGGTAACAGTATATCTCTATGGTAGCAGTATAGCTCTATGGTAACAGTATAGCACTATGGTAACAGTATAGCACTATGGTAACAGTATAGCACTATGGTAACAGTATAGCACTATGGTAACAGAATAGCACTATGGTAACAGTATAGCTCTATGGTAACAGTATAGCACTATGGTAACAGTATAGCTCTATGGTAACAATATAGCTCTATGGTAACAGTATAGCTCTATGGTAACAGTATAGCACTATGGTAACAGAATATCACTGGTAACAGTATAGCTCTATGGTAACAGTATAGCTCTATGGTAACAGTATAGCTTTATGGTAACAGTATAGCACTATGGTAACAGTATAGCTCTATGGTAACAGTATAGCACTGGTAACAGTATAGCTCTATGGTAACAGTATAGCACTATGGTAACAGTATAGCACTATGGTAACAGTATAGCTCTATGGTAACAGTATAGCACTATGGTAACAGTATAGCTCTCTACGGTAACAGTATAGCTCTACGGTAACAGTATAGCACTATGGTAACAGTATATCACTATGGTAACAGAATAGCACTATGGTAACAGTATAGCACTAACATAACAGTATGACCATCAATTAAACCTATCTTGAAATGTTTCACTTGTACTGTATCCCGAATGGCATCCTACTTCCTATATAGTGCATTTTCGACACAGACAAAGGCTACTTCTCCGCGCCCCTGAAAGGTCCAAAGGGCAGTTTCACTCTGCTGTGCAACAATGGAGGGTTTGTATGTGTGCAAACAGAGGCCGCGTCCCCAAGTTCCATTTGGGACGCAGAAGGAGCCATAAGCAGTGAGCTGGCAGACCCGAGCGACGACCAGCAGGCTCGAAGCATCCTGTCATCAATGTTTAACACTTTTTTTTGGTTACTACATGATTCCATATGTGTTATTTCATAGCTTTGATGTCTTCGCTATTATTCTACAATGTAGAAAATAGTAAAAAATAAAGAAAAACCCTTGAATGAGTACTGTGTATATTTTTTGGGATACTTCAAGTGGTCTTAAAATTCTAAATCAAATAGCAAACTGATCTTTAATATGACCTCCAGCGTAGACAGGGCTTAGACTGTTATAGGTTTAGACTGGCACAGACCAGTCAAGACAATCTGCTCTCACATGCAACAGTTCGTCAGGAAAGTCATTTAACCAAAGGAGAGTTTTTTTGGCGGGGATATACATTCAGATTGTTTTGCGTTATGGTTTGCACATCACAACAAATCAAATTGGGTAGTGAACTGACGTTAGCTTTCTGCGACTGAATGTAAAACTTACTTGCTAGCAAGCGACCAGTATCTTGTTTTGTGTCCTGAGTGCTGTAGCCTCCTATATGGAAATTTAGTTTTATTTTTTGGGGCTGAACAGTGAATTATTGAACACTTTCAATATGTCTGTTGCCGTGTGTCATTATTTAGGTGTTTTTCAGCGGAACTATATGCACCTTGGTAACAAGCGGTTCCTCGCCGGCTTGCGACAGTTTGACACGAGGCAAGTGCGCTCGCGCTAGATTATCGTCCCGATCGATTATCGCTCCTTCTCTAGAGGAGAGTAGTGTTTTTAAAAGAATATATATATATATATATATTTCACCTTTATTTAACCAGGTAGGCAAGTTGAGAACACGTTTTTTCATTTACAACTGCGACCTGGCCAAGATAAAGCACAGCAGTGCGACACAAACAACAACACAGAGTTATACATTGGAGTAAACAAACGTACAGTCAATAATACAATAGAAAAATCTATATACAGTGAGTGCAAATGAGGTAAGATTAAGGAGGTAAGGCAATAAATAGGCCATAGTGGCGAAATAATTACAATTTAGCAATTAAACACTGGAGTGATAGATGTGCAGATGATGAATGTGCAAGTAGAGATACTGGGGTGCAAAGGAACAAGATAAATAAAAACACATAAGGGTGTGTTGCCTTTGTTTGTGTCTGTATGTGTGACTGTGTGACTGTGTGTGACTGTGTGTCTGTATGTGTGACTGTGTGTGTGTGACTGTGTGTGTGTGACTGTGTGTGTCTGTATGTGTGACTGTGTGTGTATGTGACAGTGTGTGTCTGTATGTGCGACTGTGTGTGTGTGAGGCTTCGCATGGCCTCATTGATTAGTAGTAGTGACACACACACACACAACCTCTCTTCATTCAGCAGTCAGTCAGCCAGGCGGCGGGGGTGTTGGGGGGGTTGTATGGTTCATGTCCTAGTCACACTAAGTTCTCCTGAGACTGAGGCTGCAGCTGGGTAGCTAGCTGGGTAGAGACAGAGCTTTGTGTTTTGTCTTTGTGTGTGTTCAGATACCCACCCCACGTGCCCTAGTGAGTTTCCTGTAACATCATAGGATAGATGTTAAATGGACTCACATGGTCAGGTTGTCATGGGGATAAGAGAGGTGAGTCAGTGGGTCAATATTGACCTTGTTCTCCCTGTTACAGATGAATAAATATCAAACCCCACCCCAAAATGCTAACCTCCCCTGTTATTGTAATGGTGAGTGGTTAGCATGTCTTGGGGGTATGATATAAAATGCTAACCTCCCTGTTATTGTAATGGTGAGAGGTTAGCATGTCTTGGGGGTATGATATAAAATGCTAACCTCCCTGTTATTGTAATGGTGAGAGGTTAGCATGTCTTGGGGTATGATATAAAATGCTAACCTCCCTGTTATTGTAATGGTGAGAGGTTAGCATGTCTTGGGGGTATGATATAAAATGCTAACCTCCCTGTTATTGTAATGGTGAGAGGTTAGCATGTCTTGGGGTATGATATAAAATGCTAACCTCCTGTTATTGTAGTGGTGAGAGGTTAGCATGTCTTGGAGGTATGATATAAAATGCTAACCTCCTGTTATTGTAATGGTGAGAGGTTAGCGTGTCTTGGGGGTATGATATCAAATGCTAACCTCCCTGTTATTGTAATGGTGAGAGGTTAGCATGTCTTGAGGGTATGATATCAAATGCTAACCTCCCCTGTTATTGTAATGGTGAGAGGTTAGCATGTCTTGGGGTATGATATAAAATGCTAACCTCCCTGTTATTGTAATGGTGAGAGGTTAGCATGTCTTGGGGTATGATATAAAATGCTAACCTCCCTGTTATTGTAATGGTGAGAGGTTAGCGTGTCTTGGGGGTATGATATAAAATGCTAACCTCCCTGTTATTGTAATGGTGAGAGGTTAGCATGTCTTGAGGGTATGATATAAAATGCTAACCTCCTGTTATTGTAATGGTGAGAGGTTAGCATGTCTTGGGGTATGATATAAAATGCTAACCTCCTGTTATTGTAATGGTGAGAGGTTAGCATGTCTTGGGGTATGATATAAAATGCTAACCTCCCCTGTTATTGTAATGGTGAGAGGTTAGCATGTCTTGGGGTATGATATAAAAATGCTAACCTCCCTGTTATTGTAATGGTGAGAGGTTAGCATGTCTTGGTGGTATGATATAAAATGCTAACCTCCCCTGTTATTGTAATGGTGAGAGGTTAGCATGTCTTGGTGGTATGATATAAAATGCTAACCTCCCCTGTTATTGTAATGGTGAGAGGTTAGCATGTCTTGGTGGTATGATATAAAATGCTAACCTCCCCTGTTATTGTAATGGTGAGAGGTTAGCATGTCTTGAGGGTATGATATAAAATGCTAACCTCCCTGTTATTGTAATGGTGAGAGGTTAGCATGTCTTGGGGTATGATATAAAATGCTAACCTCCCTGTTATTGTAATGGTGAGAGGTTAGCATGTCTTGGGGTATGATATAAAATGCTAACCTCCTGTTATTGTAATGGTGAGAGGTTAGCATGTCTTGGGGTATGATATAAAATGCTAACCTCCTGTTATTGTAATGGTGAGAGGTTAGCATGTCTTGGGGGTATGATATAAAATGCTAACCTCCCTGTTATTGTAATGGTGAGAGGTTAGCATGTCTTGGGAGTATGATATAAAATGCTAACCTCCCCTGTTATTGTAATGGTGAGAGGTTAGCATGTCTTGGGGGTATGATATAAAATGCTAACCTCCTGTTATTGTAATGGTGAGAGGTTAGCATGTCTTGGGGGTATGATATAAAATGCTAACCTCCCTGTTATTGTAATGGTGAGAGGTTAGCATGTCTTGGAGGTATGATATAAAATGCTAACCTCCCTGTTATTGTAATGGTGAGAGGTTAGCATGTCTTGGGGTATGATATAAAATGCTAACCTCCCTGTTATTGTAATGGTGAGAGGTTAGCATGTCTTGGGGTATGATATAAAATGCTAACCTCCCTGTTATTGTAATGGTGAGAGGTTAGCATGTCTTGGGGTATGATATAAAATGCTAACCTCCCCTGTTATTGTAATGGTGAGAGGTTAGCATGTCTTGGTGGTATGATATAAAATGCTAACCTCCCCTGTTATTGTAATGGTGAGAGGTTAGCGTGTCTTGGGGGTATGATATAAAATGCTAACCTCCCCTGTTATTGTAATGGTGAGAGGTTAGCATGTCTTGGGGGTATGATATAAAATGCTAACCTCCCTGTTATTGTAATGGTGAGAGGTTAGCATGTCTTGGGGTATGATATAAAATGCTAACCTCCCTGTTATTGTAATGGTGAGAGGTTAGCATGTCTTGGGGGTATGATATAAAATGCTAACCTCCCCTGTTATTGTAATGGTGAGAGGTTAGCATGTCTTGGGGGTAACATGATTAATAATATCACTTTAGTAAATTATTTTTAAAGGGTGGATGAGCCTATGTGGCCTCTTCAGAAAATCCTAATTTACCAAAAACGCGTCTCATTGGTTTCACTAGTCATACTGGTGGCACAATGTTAACTGCTCTTGAATGCAAGTAAAACTAAATGCATGCTCTTCAACCAATCGCTGCCGCACCTGCCCACCCGTCTAGGATCACCACTCTGGACAATTACAAATACCTAGGTGTCTGGTTAGACTTTAAACTCTCCTCCAGACTCACATTAAACATCTCCAATCAAAAATTTAATCTAGAATCGGCTTCCTATTTCGCAACAAAGCGTCCTTCACTCATGCTGCCAAACATACCCTTGTAAAACTGACTATCCTACCGATCCTTGACTTCGGCGATGTCATTTATAAAATAGCCTCCATCACTCTACTCAGCAAATTGGATGCAGTCTATCACAGTGCCATCCGTTTTGCCACCAAAGCCCCATATACTACCCACCATTGTGACCTGTACGCTCGTTGGCTGGCCCTCACTTCATATTTGTCGCCAAACCCACTGGCTTCAGGTCATCTATAAGTCTTTGCTAGGTAAAGCACTGCCTTATCTCAGCTCACTGGTCACCACAGCAGCACGCGCTCCAGCAGGTATATCTCACTGGTCATCCCCAAAGCCTATTCCTCTTTGGCCGCCTTCCAGTTCTCTGCTGCCAATGACTGGAACGAATTGCAAAAATCGCTGAAGCTGGAGACTCTTATCTCCCTCACTAACTTTAAGCATCAGCTGTCAGAGCAGCTCACAGATCACTGCACCGGTCACGATCTTGTTGATGAGCGGACCAAAGTGCAGCGGGTGTAGTTCCTCATCTTTTAATGAATGAAACTTACAAAATACAGAGAAACAATGAACAAAGATCTGACCTAAAGCAGTTTGTCTTGACTACAGCACCTACTCACAAACAATGACCAACACCGCAAGTGGGGAAAAGAACAAACATATATATGGTCCCCAATTAGAGGTAACGACACTCAGCTGCCTCTAATTGGGAACCATCCACAAACCAAACATAGAAAATAAAACATTGAACAAAAACCCCCCCTGATCACGTCCTGACCAAAACACAAAATGACAAGTCAGCAGGCTATCCCAGGCCAGGACGTGACAGTACCTTCCGCCAAAGACGCGGACTCCGACCGCGACAAAAAGTCAATGGGAAGGGTTTTCGGGTGGGTCTTCGCCCTTGGCGGCGGCTCCGGTGCGGGCCGAGCCGGCCCGAGAAGACACACCGGAAGCCCGGTGCTTGGAGCCGGAACAGGAGTCCTCGGACTCGGGAGACGCACAGTAGGGCTGGTGCGTGGAGCAGGAACAGGACGTGCTGGGCTCTGAAGGCGCACAGGGGGACCTGGTGCGTGGAGCAGGAACTTGTTCTCAACTAGCCTACCTGGTAAAATAAAGGGGAAATAAAATAAAAACATAACGGTCGAAAATATTTAACATCGTTAAGTTACCATATTAGTTGATTTAGAATGGGAAGATGTACCCGAATACATTTAAATAAATAAATCTACAAAAATTAAGTTCCTTTTTTTGCAAAATGCCCAAATGCCACTGTTATTCAAGAACGACCCACCTAAGAAACTACTGCCATATTACTTCTGCTGTTTCACCTTGTTGGCTTAGTGTGTGTGTGTGTGTGTGTGTGTGTGTCTGTGTCTGTGTGTCTGTCTGTGTGTCTGTCTGTGTGTCTGTGTTTGTGTGTGTCTGTGTGTCTGTGTGTGTGTGTCTGTCTGTGTGTCTGTCTGTGTGTCTGTGTGTGTGTGCTTCTATAACTATCCTCGTGGTACATGATATCCCCACAAGGACAGTAAAACAAGGAAAATTCTCCCTTGTGGGGTTAGGTTTAGGGATACAATTAAGGGTTAGGTTAGCGCTAAAGAGATTAATGTACGGTTTAGGGATTTGGTAAAATAGAATTTTGAATGGAAATCAATTTTAGGTCTCCATAAGGACAGTAACACAAACGTGTGTGTGTGTGTGTGTGCGTACTGGCTGCTTTCTGCCATTAGTAAGTGTGCATGGCCTGTTGGAGGCCGGATGACACCGGCAAGGAAGGGAGAGAGATCAGAGATCATGAATATTCAGTGACTAGACCGCTAAATGAGGCTGACAGCACTTAACATGTTCTACACCCACCCTCTGGCACCTCTGCTCTCACTAAGCCAACAACACACACAACGACACACACACCTCTTATGACAAGGAGAAGCTGTCTTCAACACATGTAGTCTCTTTTGACCTAGGTCCTAGATTATATACACTTCAGCATGAGAACAGTTTGAAGTCTGCTATACCTCTTCCTGAAGAGCCCTCTTGAGTTTCCCTGTTTGGTGATTTCCCTGATTGGTGATTTCCCTGAGTGGTGATTTCCCTGATTGGTACAATTGTTTCCTGTTCTGATTTTGCGTGGTGAGCGGGAGGACAGAGAGAGGACACACATGGCCTATGACTGGGCTATTCAGTAACGACATCCTGACAGGAGGTGGTTTACCCAGTAACCCCATGTTCAACAGTCAAACAGTCCTGAGAGGGTAGTGAACTACTGTTGACCAGGGTCCATAGGGTAGTGAACTACTGTTGACCAGGGTCTATAGGGTAGTGGACTACTGTTGACCAGGGTCCATAGGGTAGTGAACTACTGTTGACCAGGGTCTATAGGGTAGTGGACTACTGTAGACCAGGGTCCATAGGGTAGTGGACTATTGTTGACCAGGGTCTATAGGGTAGTGAACTACTGTAGACCAGGGTCCATAGGGTAGTGGACTACTGTTGACCAGGGTCCATAGGGTAGTGAACTACTGTGGACCAGGGTCCATAGGGTAGTGGACTACTGTTGACCAGGGCCCATAGGGTAGTGAACTACTGTGGACCAGGGTCCATAGGGTAGTGAACTACTGTAGACCAGGGTCCATAGGGTAGTGAACTACTGTAGACCAGGGTCCATAGGGAATATGTTGACATTTGAGTTACAGTCACTCTCTCTAATGCGTCTCCTCCCTCTGTGAGGAAAACCACACCAAGAGGCTTTCTGAGAGGCCCACATGGCTCCTTGGTCTTATCTAGACTGACGTGACTGGAGTTTGGCAGTGCAGTGCTTGGAGGAGCTGTTCTGTTTGTGTGTGAGTGTGTGTGTGTGTCAGTGGAGGCTCCTCCGAGGAGGAAAGTGAGTACCATCATCCTCAGTGAATTTCATTAAAAATAAAATAGTTTAACATTGAAAAAGTAATTTTTTTAGATAAAACTATACTAAATATATTCACGGCACCAAATAATTGATTAAAACACACAGTTTTGTAATGATGGTCTACAGTAGCCTCAACAGCACTCTGTAGGGTAGCACCATGGTGTAGCTGGAGGACAGCTAGCTTCTGTCCTCCTCTGGCTACATTGACTTATACAGTAATTATGACAATGTCCTCCAACCTATCAGAGCTCTTGCTGCATGAACTGACATTTTGTCCACCCAATCAAAGGATCAGAGGATAAATCTAGTACTGAAAGCATAAGCTACAGCTAGCTAGCACTGCAGTGTATAACATGTGGTGAGTAGTTGACTCAAAGAGAGAGAGAAAGACAATAGTTGAACAGTTTTTTTTAACAAATCAATTTCTTCAAAAATGAAGGAGAAGCAAGAGAGGAGAGAGATTTCATCATTTTCTTTACCTTTCAGTTTCTCTTACTTAGCTAGCAGATGCAGCTAGCTAGTTTAGCCTACTCAAAACACCCGGCTCAAACAGAGGCATGCTATGTTAGCTAGCTGGCTATGACTATCCAACACAATACTGGAACTCTTCCATATCAAAGTCAGCTTTTGGTTTTATTAATTTATTGCCACCTGGGCCCGCCGGTGTAACTGTTTACTGAGTATACACTGTAATGTTACTGCATGATTGTAGCAGGTTTACAGTGAGGGAAAAAAGTATTTGATCCCCTGCTGATTTTGTACGTTTGCCCACTGACAAAGAAATGACCAGTCTATAATTTTAATGGTAGGTTTATTTGAACAGTGAGAGACAGAATAACAACAAAAAAATCCAGAAAAACTGCAGCGCCCGCAAGGTCCCCCTGCTCAAGAAAGCACATATACATGCCCGTCTGAAGTTTGCCAATGAACATCTGAATGATTCAGAGGACAAGACAACTGGGTGAAAGTGTTGTGATTCTACTCTACAACAGACCACTAGATGATTCTACTCTACTACAGACCACTAGATGATTCTACTCTACTACAGACCATTAGATGATTCTACTCTACTACAGACCACTAGATGATTCTACTCTACTACAGACCACTAGATGATTCTACTCTACTACAGACCATTAGATGATTCTACTCTACTACAGACCACTAGATGATTCTACTCTACTACAGACCACTAGATGATTCTACTCTACTACAGACCATTAGATGATTCTACTCTACTACAGACCACTAGATGATTCTACTCTACTACAGACCACTAGATGATTCTACTCTACAACAGACCACTAGATGATTCTACTCTACTACAGACCACTAGATGATTCTACTCTACTACAGACCACTAGATGATTCTACTCTACTACAGACCATTAGATGATTCTACTCTACAACAGACCACTAGATGATTCTACTCTACTACAGACCACTAGATGATTCTACTCTACAACAGACCACTAGATGATTCTACTCTACTACAGACCACTAGATGATTCTTCTCTACAACATACGTGAAGCTGTGAGAGCTGCAGTAGTTGAGGTGTACATACAGTGATGGAAAAAAGTATTTGATCCCCTGCTGATTATCAGTCTATGATTTTAGTGGTAGGTTTATTTGAACAGTGAGAGACAGAATAACAACAAAAAAATCCAGGAAAACGCATGTGAAAAATGTTATGAATTGATTTGAATTTTAATGAGGGAAATAAGTAGTTGACCCCCTCTCAATCAGAAAGATTTCTGGCTCCCAGGTGTCTTTTATACAGGTAACGAGCTGAGATTAGGAGCACACTCTTAAAGGGAGTGCTCCTAATCTCAGTTTGTTACCTGTATAAAAGACACCTGTCCACAGAAGCAATCAATTAATCAGATTCCAAACTCTCCACCATGGCCAAGACCAAAGAGCTCTCCAAGGATGTCAGGGACAAGATTGTAGACCTACACAAGGCTGGAATGGGCTACAAGACCATCGCCAAGCAGCTTGGTGAGGAGGTGACAACAGTTGGTGCGATTATTCGCAAATGGAAATAACACAAAAGAACTGTCAATCTTCCTCGGCCTGGGGCTCCATGCAAGATCTCACCTCGTGGAGTTGCAATGATCATGAGAACAGTGAGGAATCAGCCCAGAACTACACGGGAGGATCTTGTCAATGATCTCAAGGCAGCTGGGACCATAGTCATCAAGAAAACAATTGGTAAAACACTACGCCGTGAAGGACTGAATTCCTGCAGCGCCCGCAAGGTCCCCCTGCTCAAGAAAGCACATATACATGCCGTCTGAAGTTTGCCAATGAACATCTAAATGATTCAGTGGACAAGACAACTGGGTGAAAGTGTTGTGGTCAGATGAGACCAAAATTGAGCTCTTTGGCATCAACTCACCTCGCTGTGTTTGGAGGAGGAGGAATGCTGCCTATGACCCCAAGAACACCATCCCCACCGTCAAACATGGAGGTGGAAACATTATGCTTTGGGGGTGTTTTTCTGCTAAGGGGACCAGACAACTTCACCGCATCAAAGGGACGATGGACGGGGCCATGTACCGTCACATCTTGGGTGAGAACCTCCTTCCCTCAGCCAGGGCATTGAAAATGGGTCGTGGATGGGTATTCCAGCATGACAATGACCCAAATCACACGGCCAAGGCAACAAAGGAGTGGCTCAAGAAGAAGCACATTAAGGTCCTGGAGTGGCCTAGCCAGTCTCCAGACCTTAATCCCATGGAAAATCTGTGGAGGGAGCTGAATGTTTGAGTTGCCAAACGTCAGCCTCGAAACCTTAATGACTTGGAGAAGATCTTCAAAGAGGAGTGGGACAAAATCCCTCCTGAGATGTGTGAAAACCTGGTGGCCAACTACAAGAAACGTCTGACCTCTGTGATTGCCAGCAAGGGTTTTGCCACCAAGTACTAAGTCATGTTTTGCAGAGGGGTCAAATACTTATTTCCCTCATTAAAATGCAATTCCATTCATAACATTTTTCACATGTGTTTTTCTGGATTTTTTGTTGTTGTTATTCTGTCTCTCACTGTTCAAATAAACCTACCATTAAAATTATAGACTGATCATTTCTTTGTCAGTGGGCAAACGTACAAAATCAGCAGGGGATCAAATACTTTTTTCCCTCGACTGTACAACAACACAGAGTTACACATGGAATACACAGACATACAGCCATACAGCCAATAATATTATTTATATATATATACACAGTAGGGTCCAGATGTTGAAACTGTTTCTGTACCATACTGGGATAGACGGTGTTACGCAATGTGCACAGAAAGGGCGCTATTTGAAACGAATTCTGATTTAAAAAAATATATATTTTTGGGGGGGTGGGAATTGAATGTCTCTGCTGTAACTAGGAAGCTTGATCTTGACATCTAGCCACTTATCTAGCAAGTTAGTAAACTACATGCATAGCTGGAGCCCTGAGCTGGATATCATTGATTTGACACATCTTAGATTTCATGTAGTTATACTTATAGTTTCTAAGAAGTGGCACAGCACGCACCCACGCAGCCCCCGCGCACCGTCTGCATTTCAAAATACCCCGGTATACAGTATAAACGTTATATCGCCCAAACCTAGTATACGCTAGAGAGAGAATCATAACGAAACAGTATAAATGTTTATCATCAGCAGCCAGACAGCTCGTCCAGTGGTAACAGCATATCACTATGGTAACATTATAGCACTATGGTGACAGCATATCACTATGTTAACAGTATAGCACTATGGTAACAGTATATCACTATGGTAACAGTATAGCACTATGGTAACAGTATATCACTATGGTAACAGTATAGCACTATGGTAACAGTATAGCACTATGGTAACAGTATAGCACTATGGTAACAGTATAGCACTATGGTAACAGTATAGCTCTATGGTAACAGTATAGCACTATGGTAACAGAATAGCTCTATGGTAACAGTATATCACTATGGTAACAGTATATCACTATGGTAACAGTATATCACTATGGTAACAGTATAGCACTATGGTAACAGTATAGCACTATGGTAACAGTATAGCACTATGGTAACAGTATAGCACTATGGTAACAGTATAGCACTATGGTAACAGAATAGCACTATGGTAACAGTATAGCTCTATGGTAACAATATAGCACTATGGTAACAGTATAGCTCTATGGTAACAGAATAGAACTAAGGTAACAGTATAAGACTATGGTAACAGTATAGCACTATGGTAACAGTATAGCACTATGGTAACAGTATAGGACTATGGTAACAGTATAGCTCTATGGTAACATTATATCACTATGGTAACAGTATAGCACTATGGTAACAGTATAGCACTAAGGTAACAGCATAGCACTATGGTAACAGCATAGCACTATGGTAACAGCATAGCACTATGGTAACAGTATAGCACTATGGTAACAGAATAGCACTATGGTAACAGAATAGCACTATGGTAACAGTATAGCACTATGGTAACAGTGTAGCTCTATGGTAACAGAGTAGCACTATGGTAACAGTATAGCTCTATGGTAACAGTATATCACTATGGTAACAGTAAAGCTCTATGGTAACAGTATAGCTCTATGGTAACAGTATAGCACTATGGTAACAGTATAGCTCTATGATAACAGTATAGCTCTATGGTAACAGAATATCACTATGGTAACAGAATAGCACTATGGTAACAGTATATCACTATGGTAACAGTATATCACTATGGTAACAGTATAGCTCTATGGTAGCAGTATAGCTCTATGGTAACAGTATAGCACGATGGTAACAGTATAGCACGATGGTAACAGTATAGCACGATGGTAACAGAATAGCACAATGGTAACAGTATATCACTATGGTAACAGAATAGCACGATGGTAACAGAATATCACTATGGTAACAGTATAGCACTATGGTAACAGTATAGCACTATGGTAACAGAATAGCACTATGGTAACAGTATAGCACTATGGTAACAGTATAGCACTATGGTAACAGAATATCACTATGGTAACAGTATAGCACTATGGTAACAGTATAGCACTATGGTAACAGTATAGCTCTATGGTAACAGTATAGCACTGGTAACAGTATAGCACTATGGTAACAGTATATCACTATGGTAACATTATAGCACTATGGTAACAGTATATCACTATGGTAACAGTATAGCTATATGGTAACAGAATAGCACTATGGTAACAGTATAGCTCTATGGTAACAGTATATCACTATGGTAACAGTATAGCTCTATGGTAACAGTATAGCTCTATGGTAACAGAATATCACTATGGTAACAGAATAGCACTATGGTAACAGTATAGCACTATGGTAAAAGTATAGCACTATGGTAACAGAATAGCACTATGGTAACAGTATAGCACTATGGTAACAGTATAGCACTATGGTAACAGAATAGCACTATGGTAACAGTATAGCTCTAAGGTAACAGTATAGCTCTAAGGTAACAGTATAGGACTATGGTAACAGTATAGCTCTATGGTAACAGTATATCACTATGGTAACAGAATAGCTCTATGGTAACAGTATATCACTATGGGTAACAGTATAGCTCTATGGTAACAGTATAGCACTATGGTAACAGTATAGCTCTATGGTAACATTGTAGCACGATGGTAACAGTATAGCACGATGGTAACAGTATAGCACGATGGTAACAGTATAGCACTATGGTAACAGAACAGCACTATGGTAAGAGTATAGCTCTATGGTAACAGTATAACACTGTGGTAACAGTATAGCACGATGGTAACAGTATAGCACGATGGTAACAGTATAGCACGATGGTAACAGAATAGCACGATGGTAACAGAATAGCACGATGGTAACAGTATATCACTATGGTAACAGTATATCACTATGGTAACAGTATATCTCTATGGTAGCAGTATAGCTCTATGGTAACAGTATAGCACTATGGTAACAGTATAGCACTATGGTAACAGTATAGCACTATGGTAACAGTATAGCACTATGGTAACAGAATAGCACTATGGTAACAGTATAGCTCTATGGTAACAGTATAGCACTATGGTAACAGTATAGCTCTATGGTAACAATATAGCTCTATGGTAACAGTATAGCTCTATGGTAACAGTATAGCACTATGGTAACAGAATATCACTGGTAACAGTATAGCTCTATGGTAACAGTATAGCTCTATGGTAACAGTATAGCTTTATGGTAACAGTATAGCACTATGGTAACAGTATAGCTCTATGGTAACAGTATAGCACTGGTAACAGTATAGCTCTATGGTAACAGTATAGCACTATGGTAACAGTATAGCACTATGGTAACAGTATAGCTCTATGGTAACAGTATAGCACTATGGTAACAGTATAGCTCTACGGTAACAGTATAGCTCTACGGTAACAGTATAGCACTATGGTAACAGTATATCACTATGGTAACAGAATAGCACTATGGTAACAGTATAGCACTAACATAACAGTATGACCATCAATTAAACCTATCTTGAAATGTTTCACTTGTACTGTATCCCGAATGGCATCCTACTTCCTATATAGTGCATTTTCGACACAGACAAAGGCTACTTCTCCGCGCCCCTGAAAGGTCCAAAGGGCAGTTTCACTCTGCTGTGCAACAATGGAGGGTTTGTATGTGTGCAAACAGAGGCCGCGTCCCCAAGTTCCATTTGGGACGCAGAAGGAGCCATAAGCAGTGAGCTGGCAGACCCGAGCGACGACCAGCAGGCTCGAAGCATCCTGTCATCAATGTTTAACACTTTTTTTTGGTTACTACATGATTCCATATGTGTTATTTCATAGCTTTGATGTCTTCGCTATTATTCTACAATGTAGAAAATAGTAAAAATAAAGAAAAACCCTTGAATGAGTACTGTGTATATTTTTGGGATACTTCAAGTGGTCTTAAAATTCTAAATCAAATAGCAAACTGATCTTTAATATGACCTCCAGCGTAGACAGGGCTTAGACTGTTATAGGTTTAGACTGGCACAGACCAGTCAAGACAATCTGCTCTCACATGCAACAGTTCGTCAGGAAAGTCATTTAACCAAAGGAGAGTTTTTTTGGCGGGGATATACATTCAGATTGTTTTATGCGTTATGGTTTGCACATCACAACAAATCAAATTGGGTAGTGAACTGACGTTAGCTTTCTGCGACTGAATGTAAAACTTACTTGCTAGCAAGCGACCAGTATCTTGTTTTGTGTCCTGAGTGCTGTAGCCTCCTATATGGAAATTTAGTTTTATTTTTGGGGCTGAACAGTGAATTATTGAACACTTTCAATATGTCTGTTGCCGTGTGTCATTATTTAGGTGTTTTTCAGCGGAACTATATGCACCTTGGTAACAAGCGGTTCCTCGCCCGGCTTGCGACAGTTTGACACGAGGCAAGTGCGCTCGCTAGATTATCGTCGATCGATTATCGCTCCTTCTCTAGAGGAGAGTAGTGTTTTTAAAAGAATATATATATATATATATATATTTCACCTTTATTTAACCAGGTAGGCAAGTTGAGAACACGTTTTTTCATTTACAACTGCGACCTGGCCAAGATAAAGCACAGCAGTGCGACACAAACAACAACACAGAGTTACACATTGGAGTAAACAAACGTACAGTCAATAATACAATAGAAAAATCTATATACAGTGAGTGCAAATGAGGTAAGATTAAGGAGGTAAGGCAATAAATAGGCCATAGTGGCGAAATAATTACAATTTAGCAATTAAACACTGGAGTGATAGATGTGCAGATGATGAATGTGCAAGTAGAGATACTGGGGTGCAAAGGAACAAGATAAATAAAAACACATAAGGGTGTGTTGCCTTTGTTTGTGTCTGTATGTGTGACTGTGTGACTGTGTGTGACTGTGTGTCTGTATGTGTGACTGTGTGTGTGTGACTGTGTGTGTGTGACTGTGTGTGTCTGTATGTGTGACTGTGTGTGTATGTGACAGTGTGTGTCTGTATGTGCGACTGTGTGTGTGTGAGGCTTCGCATGGCCTCATTGATTAGTAGTAGTGACACACACACACACACAACCTCTCTCTTCATTCAGCAGTCAGTCAGCCAGGCGGCGGGGGGTGTTGGGGGTTGTATGGTTCATGTCCTAGTCACACTAAGTTCTCCTGAGACTGAGGCTGCAGCTGGGTAGCTAGCTGGGTAGAGACAGAGCTTTTGTGTTTTGTCTTTGTGTGTGTTCAGATACCCACCCCACGTGCCCTAGTGAGTTTCCTGTAACATCATAGGATAGATGTTAAATGGACTCACATGGTCAGGTTGTCATGGGGATAAGAGAGGTGAGTCAGTGGGTCAATATTGACCTTGTTCTCCCTGTTACAGATGAATAAATATCAAACCCCCACCCCAAAAAATGCTAACCTCCCCCTGTTATTGTAATGGTGAGTGGTTAGCATGTCTTGGGGGTATGATATAAAATGCTAACCTCCCCTGTTATTGTAATGGTGAGAGGTTAGCATGTCTTGGGGGTATGATATAAAATGCTAACCTCCCCTGTTATTGTAGTGGTGAGAGGTTAGCATGTCTTGGAGGTATGATATAAAATGCTAACCTCCCCTGTTATTGTAATGGTGAGAGGTTAGCGTGTCTTGGGGTATGATATCAAATGCTAACCTCCCTGTTATTGTAATGGTGAGAGGTTAGCATGTCTTGGGGTATGATATCAAATGCTAACCTCCCTGTTATTGTAATGGTGAGAGGTTAGCATGTCTTGGGGTATGATATAAAATGCTAACCTCCTGTTATTGTAATGGTGAGAGGTTAGCATGTCTTGGGGGTATGATATAAAATGCTAACCTCCCCTGTTATTGTAATGGTGAGAGGTTAGCGTGTCTTGGGGTATGATATAAAAATGCTAACCTCCCTGTTATTGTAATGGTGAGAGGTTAGCATGTCTTGGGGAGTATGATATAAAATGCTAACCTCCCTGTTATTGTAATGGTGAGAGGTTAGCATGTCTTGGGGGTATGATATAAAATGCTAACCTCCCTGTTATTGTAATGGTGAGAGGTTAGCATGTCTTGGGGTATGATATAAAATGCTAACCTCCCCTGTTATTGTAATGGTGAGAGGTTAGCATGTCTTGGTGGTATGATATAAAATGCCAACCTCCCCTGTTATTGTAATGGTGAGAGGTTAGCATGTCTTGGGGTATGATATAAAATGCTAACCTCCCCTGTTATTGTAATGGTGAGAGGTTAGCATGTCTTGGTGGTATGATATAAAATGCTAACCTCCCCTGTTATTGTAATGGTGAGAGGTTAGCATGTCTTGGTGGTATGATATAAAATGCTAACCTCCTGTTATTGTAATGGTGAGAGGTTAGCGTGTCTTGGGGTATGATATAAAATGCTAACCTCCTGTTATTGTAATGGTGAGAGGTTAGCATGTCTTGGGGTATGATATAAAATGCTAACCTCCTGTTATTGTAATGGTGAGAGGTTAGCATGTCTTGGGGGTATGATATAAAATGCTAACCTCCCTGTTATTGTAATGGTGAGAGGTTAGCATGTCTTGGGGGTATGATATAAAATGCTAACCTCCTGTTATTGTAATGGTGAGAGGTTAGCATGTCTTGGGGTATGATATAAAAATGCTAACCTCCCCTGTTATTGTAATGGTGAGAGGTTAGCATGTCTTGGGGTATGATATAAAAATGCTAACCTCCCTGTTATTGTAATGGTGAGAGGTTAGCATGTCTTGGGGGTATGATATAAAATGCTAACCTCCCTGTTATTGTAATGGTGAGAGGTTAGCATGTCTTGGGGGTATGATATAAAATGCTAACCTCCCTGTTATTGTAATGGTGAGAGGTTAGCATGTCTTGGAGGTATGATATAAAATGCTAACCTCCTGTTATTGTAATGGTGAGAGGTTAGCATGTCTTGGGGGTATGATATAAAATGCTAACCTCCTGTTATTGTAATGGTGAGAGGTTAGCATGTCTTGGGGTATGATATAAAAATGCTAACCTCCTGTTATTGTAATGGTGAGAGGTTAGCATGTCTTGGGGGTATGATATAAAATGCTAACCTCCCCTGTTATTGTAATGGTGAGAGGTTAGCATGTCTTGGTGGTATGATATAAAATGCTAACCTCCCCTGTTATTGTAATGGTGAGAGGTTAGCGTGTCTTGGTGGTATGATATAAAATGCTAACCTCCCCTGTTATTGTAATGGTGAGAGGTTAGCGTGTCTTGGGGGTATGATATAAAATGCTAACCTCCTGTTATTGTAATGGTGAGAGGTTAGCATGTCTTGGGGTATGATATAAAATGCTAACCTCCCTGTTATTGTAATGGTGAGAGGTTAGCATGTCTTGGGGGTATGATATAAAATGCTAACCTCCCCTGTTATTGTAATGGTGAGAGGTTAGCATGTCTTGGGGGTAACATGATTAATAATATCACTTTAGTAAATTATTTTTAAAGGGTGGATGAGCCTATGTGGCCTCTTCAGAAAATCCTAATTTACCAAAAACGTCTCATTGGTTTCACTAGTCATACTGGTGGCACAATGTTAACTGCTCTTGAATGCAAGTAAAACTAAATGCATGCTCTTCAACCAATCGCTGCCCGCACCTGCCCACCCGTCTAGGATCACCACTCTGGACAATTACAAATACCTAGGTGTCTGGTTAGACTTTAAACTCTCCTCCAGACTCACATTAAACATCTCCAATCAAAAATTTAATCTAGAATCGGCTTCCTATTTCGCAACAAAGCGTCCTTCACTCATGCTGCCAAACATACCCTTGTAAAACTGACTATCCTACCGATCCTTGACTTCGGCGATGTCATTTATAAAATAGCCTCCATCACTCTACTCAGCAAATTGGATGCAGTCTATCACAGTGCCATCCGTTTTGCCACCAAAGCCCCATATACTACCCACCATTGTGACCTGTACGCTCTCGTTGGCTGGCCCTCACTTCATATTTGTCGCCAAACCCACTGGCTTCAGGTCATCTATAAGTCTTTGCTAGGTAAAGCACTGCCTTATCTCAGCTCACTGGTCACCACAGCAGCACGCGCTCCAGCAGGTATATCTCACTGGTCATCCCCAAAGCCTATTCCTCTTTGGCCGCCTTCCAGTTCTCTGCTGCCAATGACTGGAACGAATTGCAAAAATCGCTGAAGCTGGAGACTCTTATCTCCCTCACTAACTTTAAGCATCAGCTGTCAGAGCAGCTCACAGATCACTGCACCGGTCACGATCTTGTTGATGAGCGGACCAAAGTGCAGCGCGGGTGTAGTTCCTCATCTTTTAATGAATGAAACTTACAAAATACAGAGAAACAATGAACAAAGATCTGACCTAAAGCAGTTTGTCTTGACTACAGCACCTACTCACAAACAATGACCAACACCGCAAGTGGGGAAAAGAACAAACATATATATGGTCCCCAATTAGAGGTAACGACACTCAGCTGCCTCTAATTGGGAACCATCCACAAACCAAACATAGAAAATAAAACATTGAACAAAAACCCCTGATCACGTCTGACCAAAACACAAAATGACAAGTCAGCAGGCTATCCCAGGCCAGGACGTGACAGTACCTTCCGCCAAAGACGGACTCCGACCGCGACAAAAGTCAATGGGAAGGGTTTTCGGTGGGTCTTCGCCCTTGGCGGCGGCTCGGTGCGGGCCGAGCCGGCCGAGAAGACACACCGGAAGCCCGGTGCTTGAGTCGAACAGGAGTCCTCGGACTCGGGAGACGCACAGTAGGGCTGGTGCGTGGAGCAGGAACAGGACGTGCTGGGCTCTGAAGGCGCACAGGGACCTGGTGCGTGGAGCAGGAACTTGTTCTCAACTAGCCTACCTGGTAAAATAAAGGGAAATAAAATAAAAACATAGCGGTCGAAAATATTTAACATCGTTAAGTTACCATATTAGTTGATTTAGAATGGGAAGATGTACCGAATACATTTAAATAAATAAATCTACAAAAATTAAGTTCCTTTTTTGCAAAATGCCCAAATGCCACTGTTATTCAAGAACGACTCCACCTAAGAAACTACTGCCATATTACTTCTGCTGTTTCACCTTGTTGGCTTAGTGTGTGTGTGTGTGTGTGTGTGTGTGTCTGTGTCTGTGTGTCTGTCTGTGTGTCTGTCTGTGTGTCTGTGTTTGTGTGTGTCTGTGTGTCTGTGTGTGTGTGTCTGTCTGTGTGTCTGTCTGTGTGTCTGTGTGTGTGTGCTTCTATAACTATCCTCGTGGTACATGATATCCCCACAAGGACAGTAAAACAAGGAAAATTCTCCCTTGTGGGGTTAGGTTTAGGGATACAATTAAGGGTTAGGTTAGCGCTAAAGAGATTAATGTACGGTTTAGGGATTTGGTAAAATAGAATTTTGAATGGAAATCAATTTTAGGTCTCCATAAGGACAGTAACACAAACGTGTGTGTGTGTGTGTGTGCGTACTGGCTGCTTTCTGCCATTAGTAAGTGTGCATGGCCTGTTGGAGGCCGGATGACACCGGCAAGGAAGGGAGAGAGATCAGAGATCATGAATATTCAGTGACTAGACCGCTAAATGAGGCTGACAGCACTTAACATGTTCTACACCCACCCTCTGGCACCTCTGCTCTCACTAAGCCAACAACACACACAACGACACACACACACACACCTCTTATGACAAGGAGAAGCTGTCTTCAACACATGTAGTCTCTTTTGACCTAGGTCCTAGATTATATACACTTCAGCATGAGAACAGTTTGAAGTCTGCTATACCTCTTCCTGAAGAGCCCTCTTGAGTTTCCCTGTTTGGTGATTTCCTGATTGGTGATTTCCCTGAGTGGTGATTTCCCTGATTGGTACAATTGTTTCCTGTTCTGATTTTGCGTGGTGAGCGGGAGGACAGAGAGAGGACACACATGGCCTATGACTGGGCTATTCAGTAACGACATCCTGACAGGAGGTGGTTTACCCAGTAACCCCATGTTCAACAGTCAAACAGTCCTGAGAGGGTAGTGAACTACTGTTGACCAGGGTCCATAGGGTAGTGAACTACTGTTGACCAGGGTCTATAGGGTAGTGGACTACTGTTGACCAGGGTCCATAGGGTAGTGAACTACTGTTGACCAGGGTCTATAGGGTAGTGGACTACTGTAGACCAGGGTCCATAGGGTAGTGGACTATTGTTGACCAGGGTCTATAGGGTAGTGAACTACTGTAGACCAGGGTCCATAGGGTAGTGGACTACTGTTGACCAGGGTCCATAGGGTAGTGAACTACTGTGGACCAGGGTCCATAGGGTAGTGGACTACTGTTGACCAGGGCCCATAGGGTAGTGAACTACTGTGGACCAGGGTCCATAGGGTAGTGAACTACTGTAGACCAGGGTCCATAGGGTAGTGAACTACTGTAGACCAGGGTCCATAGGGAATATGTTGACATTTGAGTTACAGTCACTCTCTCTAATGCGTCTCCTCCCTCTGTGAGGAAAACCACACCAAGAGGCTTTCTGAGAGGCCCACATGGCTCCTTGGTCTTATCTAGACTGACGTGACTGGAGTTTGGCAGTGCAGTGCTTGGAGGAGCTGTTCTGTTTGTGTGTGAGTGTGTGTGTGTGTCAGTGGAGGCTCCTCCGAGGAGGAAAGTGAGTACCATCATCCTCAGTGAATTTCATTAAAAATAAAATAGTTTAACATTGAAAAAGTAATTTTTTTTTAGATAAAACTATACTAAATATATTCACGGCACCAAATAATTGATTAAAACACACAGTTTTGTAATGATGGTCTACAGTAGCCTCAACAGCACTCTGTAGGGTAGCACCATGGTGTAGCTGGAGGACAGCTAGCTTCTGTCCTCCTCTGGCTACATTGACTTATACAGTAATTATGACAATGTCCTCCAACCTATCAGAGCTCTTGCTGCATGAACTGACATTTTGTCCACCCAATCAAAGGATCAGAGGATAAATCTAGTACTGAAAGCATAAGCTACAGCTAGCTAGCACTGCAGTGTATAACATGTGGTGAGTAGTTGACTCAAAGAGAGAGAGAAAGACAATAGTTGAACAGTTTTTTTTAACAAATCAATTTCTTCAAAAATGAAGGAGAAGCAAGAGAGGGAGAGAGATTTCATCATTTTCTTTACCTTTCAGTTTCTCTTACTTAGCTAGCAGATGCAGCTAGCTAGTTTAGCCTACTCAAAACACCCGGCTCAAACAGAGGCATGCTATGTTAGCTAGCTGGCTATGACTATCCAACACAATACTGGAACTCTTCCATATCAAAGTCAGCTTTTGGTTTTATTAATTTATTGCCACCTGGGCCCGCCGGTGTAACTGTTTACTGAGTATACACTGTAATGTTACTGCATGATTGTAGCAGGTTTACAGTGAGGGAAAAAAGTATTTGATCCCCTGCTGATTTTGTACGTTTGCCCACTGACAAAGAAATGACCAGTCTATAATTTTAATGGTAGGTTTATTTGAACAGTGAGAGACAGAATAACAACAAAAAAATCCAGAAAAACTGCAGCGCCCGCAAGGTCCCCCTGCTCAAGAAAGCACATATACATGCCCGTCTGAAGTTTGCCAATGAACATCTGAATGATTCAGAGGACAAGACAACTGGGTGAAAGTGTTGTGGTCAGATGAGACCAAAATGGAGCATCAACTCAACTCGCCGTGTTTGGAGGAGGAGGAATGCTGCCTATGATCCCAAGAACACCATCCCCACCGTCAAACATGGAGGTGGAAACATTATGCTTTGGGGGTCTTTTTCTGCTAAGGGGACAACTTCACCGCATCAAAGGGACGATGGACGGGGCCATGTACCGTCAAATCTTGGGTGAGAACCTCCTTCCCTCAGCCAGGGCATTGAAAATGGGTCGTGGATGGGTATTCCAGCATGACCATGACCCAAAACACACGGCCAAGGCAACAAAGGAGTGGCTCAAGAACAAGCACATTAAGGTCCTGGAGTGGCCTAGCCAGTCTCCAGACCTTAATCCCATAGAAAATCTGTGGAGGGAGCTGAAGGTTCGAGTTGCCAAATGTCAGCCTCAAAACCTTAATGACTTGGAGAAGATCAGCAAAGAGGAGTGGGACAATCTGTTGGCAATCTGTGATTGCCAACAAGGGTTTTGCCACCAAGTACTAAGTCATGTTTTGCAGAGGGGTCAAATACTTATTTCCCTCATTAAAATGCAAATCAATTTATAACATTTTTCACATGCGTTTTTTCTGGATTTCTTTGATGTTATTCTGTCTCTCACTGTTCAAATAAACCTACCATTAAAATGATAGACTGATCATTTCTTTGTCAGTGGGCAAACGTACAAAATCAGCAGGGGATCAAATACTTTTTCCCCCTCACTGTAGTAACGCGTTAGTTCTATTTGCTATGTTGACTAGGACGTTACTTTAGCTAATGTGGTGACAACGATGTAGGCCGTGTATAGCGGTTATGACATGGTTTGGCTTGGGAAAGGTTTTATCTTCTGGTTATATACAGCTGATTGTGTTGTTCATTGAAGTCCACAAACGAAGGGAAAAGGTGTGAGGAGGAGAGGGCATTGAGGCGAGAAGGAGTACGACGTGGTTGCCTTGAACGTGAACTGCGTTTGTAATCAGGGATGCATTCATTATGCCGATTCTTCTTTTAAACGTTTCTTAAATGGAAGCGAACGATACTGGGATAAAAATTCCAGAATTTTTCCAATAGAAACCAATAGGGGGGGTGATACCATTGTATGTTCGGGGGGTTGGCCAATAGGGGGTGATACCATCGTATTGTTGGGTGGGGGTGATACCATCGTATTGTTCGGGGGGTTGGCCAATAGGCACTATCCATACTCAAACTGCCTACTATTTAGGAGGCAGGTATGGTATTCGGACATGGCCACTGTGTGTGTGTGTGTGTTCGTGTGTGTTCGTGTGTGTGTGTGTGTTTGTGTGTGTGTGTGTGTGTGTTTGTGTGTGTGTGTGTTCGTGTGTGTGTGTTTGATTGCTGGCTGGCTGCATTATACCGCCGACTTGTCTAAAGCTGTTGATGAATCATTTTCAGGATGTTGCAATGAGATCTCTGGCTGGCTATGAACATGAAGGGAGGGAGAGAAAGCTGACTGCCTTAGGCCCTCACCCCAGATTACGTCCTGATACATCAGCCTTGGCTGAGACACACACCCACCCAGTAGAGGGGGATTGTAAGGCCTGATGTCTGGGGATGTGCTGACCCACGTTGATTCATATTGATCGGTGGATGAATTGACCACTTGAATAGAAGTTGGATCAAATGATTCCCTCATTCTCGTCTCCGTAAGCCGTTGTCCAAGATCAGGGAGACAATGCTATTGAAGCCTTAAATGTTCCAAATGGCGCCCTATTCCCTATGTAGGGCCCTGGTCAAAAGTAGTGCACTACATAGGGAATAGGGTGCGCAACAACATGCTGGAGAATGTCCTGCAGGGAAAATAAAGTTTAAGGTTGTCTTTCTGCAAACAGACTGGTTTTTTATCTTCTGCCCTCTGCGTTTTTAAAAGGTCATCCATCTCTTGATGATATTTGGGCTGGAGCCCACTGGTCCCCTATTATGTGCACTACTTTAGACCAGGTTCCCTATGGGTAGTGGACTACTTTAGACCAGGTTCCCAATGGGTAGTGCACTACTTTAGACCAGGTTCCCAATGGGTAGTGGACTACTTTAGACCAGGTTCCCAATGGGTAGTGCACTACTTTAGACCAGGTTCCCAATGGGTAGTGGACTACTTTTCACCAGGGCCCTATGGGTAGTGCACACCTTTTGACCAGGGTTCTATGGGTAGTGCACTACTTTTGCCCAGGGCCCTACATAGGGAATAGGGTGCCATTTGAGATGCAACCTTGGAGAAAGTTGAACCAAACATAGCTGAAGGCAGGGAGGGGTACTATTTAGGACCAGGACCAAGTTTGGGAAACGTTGCTTTAAAAGCTCCTTGCACCTGTACTTTGTAAAGGAATGGATATGTTCCATGCAGCCAAATCCAGGAATCTGCTGGAGCTTGGAAGGCCCCCTGTTGTGTCTCTGTTTGTCTGTATCTGTGTGTAAATGTGTGTGTGTGTTTCTTTATATGTGTGTTTGTGTGTATATGTGTCTGTCTCTGTGTGTCTGTGTGTGTGTGTGGAGCTTGTAAGGCCCCCTGTGGAGCCTGGAGGACACGGTTGGCTTTGTAGCTGCCTCTCTCTCTCCCTGCCTGCCTGTTTCCCTGCCTGCCTCAATGCCTGCCTGCCTGCCTCCCTCCCTCCCTGCCTCCCTGCCTGCCTGCCTTCCTGCCTCCCTTCCTTCCTGCCTCCTTTCCTGCCTGCCTCCCTGCCTGCCTGCCTCCTTCCCTGCCTGCCTGCCTGCCTCCTTGCCTGCCTGCTTCCCTCCCTCCCTGCCTCCCTGCCTCCCTGCCTGCCTCCCTCCCTCCCTCCCTCCCTGCCTGCCTGCCTGCCTGCCTCCCTGCCGCTTGGCTTGGGGTGTAATGATGAAATGGAAAAGTTCCAGTGCAGTGAACACTCACACGCAGCAAGGTAATTGGAGATTGCCACCGAAGAACTCACTGCACGAAGCAGCTTTCAATTCCACTACAGAGTGGGAAGAGATGGGAGAGAGAGATGGAAGAGAGAGAGATATGGAAGAGAGAGAGCGCAATAGAGAGAGCTTTGGCAATGTAAACACGTTTCCCATGCCAATAAAGGCCCATTGAATTGGAGGGAGGTAGAGGGGGGGAGAGAGAGAGGGAGGGAGGGAGAGGGGGGGAGAGAGAGTGAGAGAGAGAGAGAACAGACCACAAACTTTGATTATATTTGCTGTCAGCTGAAGGCTCACTACAGTGGCAGTAAAATGGAGCTGTGTTTCTGAAAGCGAGCCTAGGGACAAGGCAGTGGTTGGCATTAAATACACATCTAATTCTTAGTTTTTCACATACAAGAAGTGTGATTATTGTAGTAGCATTTTCATACCAGAAGTGTGATTACTGTAGTAGCGTTTTCATACCAGAAGTGTGATTATTGTAGTAGCGTTTTCATACCAGAAGTGTGATTATTGTAGTAGCGTTTTCATACCAGAAGTGTGATTATTGTAGTAGTGTTTTCATACCAGAAGTGTGATTTAATGTATTATTATTATTATTATTATTATTATTATTATTATTATAGTGTTTTCAGGAGTAGCCCTGTATGTCTGCATTTGAACTTTGCCTTTCCTGACAAGTGTTATGAACACTGAGGGAGAATCAACTAGCAGTGAAATAAACACCTTGGCCTCCTATTCTTAATTCATGAGACTATAATGGGAAGTAGCCTATCAAATGGCTAGGGATTGCTGCTTTCAAGTCCCACATTTAAAAAAAAAATCACCCTCTTAATCATTTTGAAAGCAGGACTTTAGAGGATCACATTAACTCATCAAATTAAGCGAGTCGAGGGGATCTTTGTATTTCCGTTCTCGCTCTCTCTCCATCCACTTCAAGTGTGATTTGATACTTGAGGATTGGAGTGTGGCTTGTTCACCCCGCTACCATCTAGAAGACAGAGGCAGTACAGGTGCATCAGAGCTGGGACCAAGGGACTGATTTAACAGCTTCTGTCTCAAACGGTTGCCACTAGCCGGCCTCCTCCCAGTACCCTGCCCTGAACCTTAGAGACTGCTTTGCCTTCTCCGGTCATCGAGCACTGGTCACATTAATAATGTTTGCATCCTGTTTTACCCACAATCCCGCAGTCGAAGAAGTCAGATGTGGAGGTCCTTGGCTGGCGTGGTCTGCGGTTGTGAGGCCAGTTGGACGTACTGCCAAATTCTCTAAAACCAAATTTTCTGGCTACTGCTCTGGTGGACATTACTGCAGTCAGCGTGCCAACTGCACGCTCCCTCAAAACTTGAGACATCTGTGGCATTGTGTTGTGTGACAAAACTGCACATTTTAGAGTGGCCTTTTATTGTCCCATGCTGTTTAATCAGCTTCTTGATTTGCCACCTGTCAGGTGGATGGATTATTTTGGCAAAGGAGAACTATTCACTAACAGGGATGTGAACAAATTTGTGCGTCTGGAAAATTTGAGAGAAATGCTTTTTTTTTTTTTGTGCGTCTGGAAAGATTCTGGGATCGTTTATTTAAGCTCATGAAACATGGAACCAACACTTTTCAAGGGTATTCCCTACATAGTGTACTACTTTTGACCAGGAAAAGGGTGCTATTTGGGATGCAGTACAGTAGTGGGAGATTTTGGAGGTTTTATCACCCCATGAATTTACACCACATCATTTTTGGCAGAGGAAATAGTTTGGAGTCTTCTTTACCAAACATGTACACTACATGACCAACAGGATGTGGACACCTGCTCGTCAAACATCTCATTCCAAAACCGTGGCCATTAATATGGAGTTGGTCTCCTTTTGCTGCTGGAACAGCCTCCAGTCTTCTGGGAAGGCTTTCCACTAGATGTTGGAACATTGCTGTGGGGACCTACTTCTATTCAGCCACAAAACCATTAGTGAGGTCGGGCACTGATGTTGGGCGATTAAGCCTGGCTCGCAGTCGGTACTCCAATTCAGTTTTTGTTCTGCCGTTGCTTCCAAGGGCAGTTTTGAACTCGGTAGTGAATGTTGCAACCGAGGACAGACGATTTTTACGCGAAACGCGCTTCACTTGCAGTTGACCGGGGGGCAGCTCTAGCAGGGCAGAAATTTGACAAACTTGTTGGAAAGGTGGCATCCTGTGACGGTGCCACGTTGAAAGTCACTGAGCTCTTCAGTAAGGCCATTCTACTGCCAATGTTTGTCTATGGAGATTACGGCTGTTTAGTTGATTTTGTACACCTGTCAGCAACGGGTGTGGCTGAAATAGCCAAATCCACTAATTTGAAGGGGTGTCCACATACTTTTGTATATATAGTGTATTTGTTGTGTGTAAGCCATCATTTTGACTTTTTTACACGACAACCAGGAAAGAGGGGGGGGGGCTTGTCTCTCTCTCCATCTCTCTCTTGTTCCCTCCCTTCCATCAAGGGTGTGCTCTCTCCTGCTCTGCTTGTGTGCCTTCTAAATGTTTGACTGTTCACCCTTTGAGTCATAAAATACAAGAGGTGCCAAAACACATAAAGTATGGGAGGCAGAGGAAGAAGGAGGAGTGAGAGACAGTTGATTGGTTTTTCTGTTGAAGCAGTACTTCTCCTGTTGCTGTTACTGGCCTGGCAGGGCCCTTGTCACCCTGCCATTGTTCAGCACAGAGTGTGTGCGGCGGCCCAGAAATACTTCAACCAATCGGAGGCGAAGGAAATACTGCTCATCCCGGACCAGGCCCAAATCCCTGACACATGGACATATGTCGGCGTTATAGATACCTGACGAGACTGCGATGATAAACCTCCTCTGCCCTCTGTTCTATTGGGCGAACGTGCAATCACTGGAGAATAAACTGGACAAGCTCTGTTCGAGACTATCCTATCAACGTGATCTGAAGAACTGTAATATCCTAGGTTTCAGCAAACAAGGACATGAAACATGTAAATCTAGCAGTTTTTTTCTATGACATGAAACATGTAAATCTAGCTGTTTTTTCTATGACATGAAACATGTAAATCTAGCTGTTTTTTCTATGACATGAAACATGTAAATCTAGCTGTTTTTTTCTATGACATGAAACATGTAAATCTAGCTGTTTTTTCTATGACATGAAACATGTAAATCTAGCTGTTTTTTTCTATGACATGAAACATGTAAATCTAGCTGGTTTTTCTATGACATGAAACATGTAAATCTAGCTGTTTTTTCTATGACATGAAACATGTAAATCTAGCTGTTTTTTTCTATGACATGAAACATGTAAATCTAGCTGTTTTTTTCTATGACATGAAACATGTAAATCTAGCTGTTTTTTTCTATGCATTGGCGTCAGAGATGTAATGGGGGCGTGGTTTGTGTCTCTTTGTTAACAACAGCTGATGCGCCATGTCTAATGTTAAGGAAGTCTGGAGGTTCTGCTCACCTGAGTTATAATGCCTCATGATAAGCTGTAGACCACACTATTTACCAAGAGAGTTTTCATCTGTATTTTTCATAGCTCTCTATTTACCACCACAAACCAATGCTTCCACCAAGACTGCGCTCAACGAGCAGTATAGGGCCATAAGCAAACACGAAAGTGCTCATTCAGAGACGGTGCTCCTAGTGGCCTGTGATTTTAATGCAGGAAAACTGAAATCCATTTTTACTTAATTTCTACCAGCAGATCACCTGTGCAACTACAGGTGAAAAAAACTCTAGATCACCTTTACTCCACACACAGAGACACATACAAAACTCCCCCTCGCCATCCATTTGGCAAATCTGAACATAACTCCTGATTCCTGCTTACATGCAAAAATCCAAACAGGAAGTATCAGTGACGTGCTCAATGCAGAATTCGTCCGATGAATCGAATGCTAAGCTACAGGACTGTTTGGCTAGCACAGACTGGAATATGTTCAGTGATTCATCCGATGGCTTTCAAGAGTTTACCACATCAGTCACCGGCTTCATTGACAAGTGCAAGCAGTGGGACACTAATCTGGATGCTTATAAGAAATCCTGTTATTCCCTCTGACGAACCATCAAACAGGCAAAGTGTCAATACAGGACTAAGATTGAATCCTACTGCACCGGCTCTGACGCTTGTCGGATGTGGCAGGGCTTGCAAACTATTACAGATTACAAAGGTAAACCCAGCTGTGAGCTACCCAGTGAATAAATGCCTTCTATGCTCACTTCGAGGCAAGGAACACTGAACCATGCATGAGAGCACCAGCTGTTCCGGATGACTGTGTGATCACGCTCTCCGTAGCCGATGTAAGACCTTTAAACAGGTTAACATTCTCAAGGCTGCAAGCCCAGACGGATTACCAGGACGCGTACTCAGAGCATGCACTGACCAGCTGGCAAGTGTCTTTACTGACCTTTTCAACCTCTCCCTGATCCAGTCTGTAATACCTACATGTTTCAAGCAGACCACCATAGTTCCTGTGCCCAAGAACGCCAAGATAACCTGCCTAAATGACCTACGCCCCGTAGCACTCACATCTGTAGCCATGAAATTCTTTGACGCTGGTCATGGCTCACATCAACACCATTATCCCAGAAACCCTGACCCACTTCAATTCTCATACCGCCCCAACAGATGACGCAATCTCTATTGTACTCCACACTGCCCTTTCTCACCTGGACAAGAGGAACACCAACCTGTGAATGCTCATCATTGACTGCAGCTCAGCGTTCAACACCATAGTGCGCTCCAAGCTCATCACTAAGCTTAGGACCCTGGGATTAAACACTTCCTTCTGCAACTGGATCCTAGACTTCCTCACCGACCGCCCCCAGGTTGTGAGAGTAGGCAACACATCTGCCACGCTGATCCTCAACACAGGGGCCCCTCAGGGGGTGTGTGCTTACTCCCCTACTTTGCTCCCTGTTCACCCAAGACTGTGTGGCCAAGCAACATGACAATGGTAGGACTGATCACCAATTACAATGAGGCAGCCTATAGGGAGGAGGTCAGAGACTTGACGGTGTGGTGCCAGGACAACAACCTATCCTTCAACGTGATCAAGACAAAGGAGCTGATCGTAGACTACAGGAAATGGAGGGCAGAGCACGCCCCCATCCACATCGACGGGGCTGTAGTGGAGCGGGTCGAGAGCTTCAAGTTCCTCAGTGTCCACATCACTAAGGACCTATCATGGTCCAAACACACCAACACAATTGTGAAGAGGGCACAATAAAGATTTGGCATGTGCCATCAGATCCTTAAAAAAAGTTATATACAGTTGAAGTCGGAAGTTTACATACACCTTAGCCAAATACATTTAAACTCAGTTTTTCACAATTCCTGACATTTAATCCTAGTAAAAATTCCCTGTCTTAGGTCAGTTAGGATCACCACTTTATTTTAAGAATGTGAAATGTCAGAATAATAGTAGAGAAGGATTTATTTAATATTTTATTTCTTTTATCACATTCCCAGTGGGTCAGTAGTTAAATTGTTTAACTTGGGTCAAACGTTTTGAGTAGCCTTCCACAAGCTTCCCACAATACGTTGGGTGAATTTTGGCCCATTCCTCCTGACAGAGCTGGTGTAACTGAGTCAGGTTTGTAGGGCTCCTTGCTCGCACATGCTTTTTCAGTTCTGCCCACAAATTGTCTATAGGATTGAGGTCAGGGCTATGTGATGGCCACTCCAATACCTTGACTTTGTTGCCCTTAAGACATTTTTCCACAACTTTGGAAGTATGCTTAGGGTCATTGTCCATTTGGAAGACCTATTTGCAACCAAGCTTTAACTTCCTGACTGATGTCTTGAGATGTTGCTTCAATATATCCACATACTTTTCCTACCTCATAATGTAATCTATTTTGTGCAGTCCCTCCTGCAACAAAGCACCCCCACAACATGATGCTGCCACCCCCGTGCTTCACAGTTGGGATGGTGTTATTTGGCTTGCAAGCCTCCCCCTTTTTCCTCCAAACATAACGATGGTCATTATGGCCAAACAGTTATATTTTTGTTTCATCAGACCGGAGGACATTTCTCCAAAAAGTAAAATCTTTGTCCCCATGTGCAGTTGCAAACCGTAGTCTGTTTTTTTTTATGGCAGTTTTGGAGCAATGGCTTCTTCCTTGCTGAGCGGCCTTTCAGGTTATGTCGATATAGGACTTGTTTTACTGTGGATATAGATACTTGTGTACCTGTTTCCTCCAGCATCTTCACAAGGTCCTTTGCTGTTGTTCTGGGATTGATTTGCACATTTCACACACACCCACTCAAACATATACACACTTTTCACACTCCTTCACGCTGTTCACACACCCTGCCGGTTCTCTGTTTATTACCTAGCCTGATTAATAGTACTTCATTATTACCATACTAACAACTTGACCTTAACCTAAGCTATCATGTTTGGTGTTTCTAGGTTGTGTGTCTGTGTAATCATATAGCTAGAGATAGTACCCTCTACTCTACCACATGTTGAGCAGAGGGACAGAGGAAAGGACTCCTGCCAATAGAGGAAGACATGACTCAGTAAATCAATGTGATTCTACCCCTCCTAGGCCTGGGCCTGACCTGTCTAAACACTGCAGCATGTTGACATGGTCCTATAGGCACTAGCTATAAGAGAGGGGGGGAGGAGGAGAGGGGGGGAGGAGGGGGAGAGAGGAGGAGGAGAGGGTGGAGGACAGGTGAGGTGAGGAAAGAGAAGGAAGGGTAGAAGGGAGGAGAGGAAGGGTAGAAGGGAGGAGAGGAGAGCATAGCAGCATTGTGTGGAGTTCTCAGGCCCGTGGTCTCTCTGCTTCCATGAACACTGGAGACAAGTCGTGACTCAGGCCCGTGGTCTCTCTGCTTCCATGAACACTGGAGACAAGTCATGACTTGTGATTTATTTTTACCCAAAAAATATGATTTTCTTACGTGTAGAGACAGAGATGGAGTTGGTTCTGTTCAATACAGCAAAACATAGCCAGGCCTACAACTGGACAGGAAGAAAACATAGCCAGGCCTACAACTGGAGAGGGAGAAAACATAGCCAGGCCTACAACTGGACAGGGAGAAAACATAGCCAGGCCTACAACTGGACAGGGAGAAAACATAGCCAGGCCTACAACTGGACAGGAAGAAAACATAGCCAGGCCTACAACTGGACAGGGAGAAAACATAGCCAGGCCTACAACTGGACAGGAAGAAAACATAGCCAGGCCTACAACTGGACAGGGAGAAAACATAGCCAGGCCTACAACTGGACAGGAAGAAAACATAGCCAGGCCTACAACTGGACAGGATGAAAACATAGCCAGGCCTACAACTGGACAGGAAGAAAACATAGCCAGGCCTACAACTGGACAGGATGAAAACATAGCCAGACCTACAACTGGAAAGGGAGAAAACATAGCCAGGCCTACAACTGGACAGGAAGAAAACATAGCCAGGCCTACAACTGGACAGGGAGAAAACATAGCCAGACCTACAACTGGACAGGGAGAAAACATAGCCAGGCCTACAACTGGACAGGGAGAAAACATAGCCAGGCCTACAACTGGACAGGGAGAAAACATAGCCAGGCCTACAACTGGACAGGGAGAAAACATAGCCAGGCCTACAACTGGACAGGGAGAAAACATAGCCAGACCTACAACTGGACAGGGGAGAAAACATAGCCAGGCCTACAACTGGACAGGGAGAAAACATAGCCAGGCCTACAACTGGACAGGGAGAAAACATAGCCAGGCCTACAACTGGACAGGGAGAAAACATAGCCAGGCCTACAACTGGACAGGGAGAAAACATAGCCAGACCTACAACTGGACAGGAAGAAAACATAGCCAGGCCTACAACTGGACAGGGAGAAAACATAGCCAGACCTACAACTGGACAGGAAGAAAACATAGTGGGAGTGGATACACTCCCAGTGCTTTATAGTGCCTTCAGATAGCACATGCCTGTTAGAATCACCTTTGGCCGTTATTACAGCTGTGAGTCTTTCTGTGTAAGTCTCTAAGATGTTTCCACACCTGGATTGTACAGTATTTGCCCATTTATTCTTTTCATAATTCTTCAAGCAGATTCAGCCACTCAGGAACATTCACTTTCGTCTTGGTAAGCAACTCCAGTTTAGATTTAGCCTTGTGTTTTAGGTTATTGTCCTGCTGAAAGGTGAATTCATCTCCCAGTGTCTGTTGGAAAGCAGACTGAACCAGGTTTTCCTCTAGGATTTTCGCCTGTGCTTAGCTCCGTTCCGTTTCTTTTTTATTGTGAAAAACTCCCCAGTCCTTAACGATTACAAGCATACCCATAACATGATGCAGCCTCCACTATGCTTGAAAATATGGAGAGTGGTACTCAGTAATGTGTTGTGTTGGATTTGTCCTAACACGTTGTATTCAGGACATAAAGTTAATTATTTTGCCACATTTTTTGCAGTATTACTTTAGTGCCTTGTTGCAAACAGGATGCAGGTTTTGGAATATTTTTATTCTGTACAGGCTTCCTTCTTTTCTCTCTGTCATTTAGGTTAGTATTGTGGAGTAACTACAATGTTGTTGATCCATCCTCAGTTTTCTCCTATCACAGCCATTAAACTCTGTAATGGTTTTAAAGTCACCATTGGCCTCATGGCGAAATCCCTGAGCGGTTTCCTTCCTCTCCGGCAACTGAGTTAGGAAGGGCGCCTGTATCTTTGTAGTGACTGGGTGTATTGATGCACCATACAAAGTGTAATTAATAACTTCACCATGCTCAAAGGGATAGTCAATGTCAAATTTTGTGCCCAATATGTATATACCAATATGTGCCCTTCTTTGCGAGGCATTTGAAAACCTCACTTGTCTTTGTGGTTGAATCTGTGTTATGAAATTCACTGCTCGACTAAGGGACCTTACAAATAATTGTGTGTGTGTGGGGTACAGAGATTAGGTAGTCATTCAAAAATCATGTTAAACACTTTAGGTAGATAACAAAGGGGTTGAATACTTAATGACACACAACATTTCAGCTTTTCATTTTTTATTAATTCGTACAAAGTCATAAAAACGTAATTCCACTTTGACATTATGGGGTATTTTGTGTAGGTCAGAATGTGGAATAAGTCAAGGGGTGTGAATACTTACTGAAGGCCCTGTATGTCATCTTATATTGTGTCAGTCAAAGGGTCAGTCTTAGGTCAAAGGGTCAGTCTAAGGTCAAAAGGTCAGTCTTAGGTCAAAGGGTCAGTCTTAGGTCAAAGGGTCAGTCTTAGGTATCCACATACAGTAGGTTGCAATTTTCCCTCCTTTATTCCTATAAGAAAGTCCTGTGTGGCTTGTTCAATTGCTCCGTTCTACCATTCTGCACTTCCACTCTGTGGGCTTCAGTAGGTAGCCTTTAGATCAAACGCACACACTCTCACACGTACGCATGCACACACACACACACACACACACACACACACACACACACACACACACACACACTAACAATACAACTTTTATTAGCTGTGTCTTTCAAGAGGAGGGAACATTCCTCATTATTCTATCCTTTTAGGTTCACAGTTTAAGTCATCTACAATTAATTGAATCCTTAATTTGCCCTTGATTGATGCCGGTTGGATAAGAACATATTGTTCCGGTAATGGTAACGGCCTGTCGTGTCGGTTCACAAGGAGTTTTGCTTCAATAAGCTGCCAGACGGACATTTCTCTGCCATGCAGTGTTGCTTTTGCAAATGGCTACCCTATTTCCTATATAGTGCACTATTGGCCCTACTACCCTGGTCAAAAGTAGTGCACTAATTAGGGAATAGAGTGCCATTTGGGACTCGTCATGTAGAGGCTGCCGATGACGATCACCTGTCTCTGTCTCTGTCGGCCAGAGCCTGCAGAACCCGAGGCCATCTCTCTCCCTCGTCTCAAGGCAGATGGGAGCAGATCGTGACTGCGGCTATTAGGACTAATGTTGATAAGCACAGTGAGCTGAATTCAGAGGCTGGGCTGGAGCTAGCAGGGAGATTATTTCCACTGTGTTTTGTAGCTGAGAGTGAGTGAGGTGAGTGAGAGAGAGAGAGAGAGAGACCCTGGCAGTAGAAAACCTAAACGGTATATTTGACCTTCGCAGCTTCCCTATCAAATAAAAACATTTCAAGCGGACAACCTAAGAAAATTAATGACAAATGGTTTGATGATGAATGCAAAAAAACGAATAAATGAAATTGCGAAACCTATCCACCCGAAAACCGAGTCTACGCGAGTCTACGCACTTCACTATGGTGAATCATTAAAACAGTACAGAAATACACTTCGGAAACAGCATGTCAGAAATCTGCTCAATATAATTGAAGAATCCATAGACTCTAACCACTTCTGGGAAAATTGGAACACACTAAACAACAACACGAAGAGTTACATCCTCTGCTCTCCTCTTGACAGGTGCTGGAGCTGCTGTGGCAAAGCCCTCAGATAGTCTCCTTGTCTTTGGTCTAGCAATGGGCTGCTGCTCGCAGGCCAGAGGGATAACACACAAACACACGTGTCCCAAATAATAATATAATATACAGTTGAAGTCAGAAGTTTACATAAACTTAGGTTGGAGTCATTAAAACTCGTTTTTCAACCACTCCAAAAATGTCTTGTTTTGGCAAGTCGGTTAGGACATCTACTTTGTGCATGACACAAGTAATTTTTCCAACAATTGTTTACAGACAGATTATTTCACTTATAATTCACCGTATCACAATTCCAGCGGGTCAGAATTTTACATACACTAAGTTGACTCCAGAAAATGATGTCATGGCTTTAGAAGCTTCTGATAGGCTAATTGACATAATTTGAGTCAATTGGAGGTGTACCTGTGGATGTATTTCAAGGCCTACTTTTAAATTCAGTGCCTCTTTGCTTGACATCATGGGAAAATCAAAAGAAATCAGCCAAGACCTATAAAAAAAATTATACGGTTTGGGGACATGCACATGGGGACAAAGATCGTACTTTTTGGAGAAATGTCCTCCGGTCTGATGAAACAAAAATATAACTGTTTGGCCATAATGACCATCGTTATGTTTGGAGGAAAAAGGGGGAGGCTTGTAAGATGAAGAACACCATCCCAACCGTGAAGCACGGGGGTGGCAGCATCATGTTGTGGGGGTGCTTTGCTGCAGGAGGGACTGGTGCACTCCACAAAATAGATGGCATCATGAGGGATGAAAATTATGCAGATATATTGAAGCAACATCTCAAGACATCAGTCAGGAAGATAAAGCTTGGTCGCAAATGGGTCTTCCAAATGGACAATGACCCCAAGCATACTTCCAAAGTTGTGGCAAAATGGCTTAAGGACAACAAAGTCAAGGTGTTGGAGTGGCCATCATAAAGCCCTGACCTCAATCCTATAGAAATTTGTGGGCAGAACTGAAAAAGCGTGTGCAAGCAAGGAGGCCTTCAAACCCTGACTCAGTTACACCAGCTCTGTCAGGAGGAATTGGCCACAATTCACCAAACTTATAGTGGGAAGTTTGTGGAAGGCTACCCAAAACGTTTGACCCAAGTTAAACAATTTAAAGGCAATGCTACCAAATACTAATTGAGTATATGTAAACTTCTGACACACTGGGAGTGTGATGAAAGAAATCATTCTCTCTACTATTATTCTGACATTTCACATTCTTAAAATAAAGTGGTGATCCTAACTGACCTAAGACAGGGAATTTTTACTAGGATTAAATGTCAGGAATTGTGAAAAACTGAGTTTAGATGTATTTGGCTAAGGTGTATGTAAACTTCCGACTTCAACTGTATCTATCCAAAATGGAGATGTATGGGTAAAACACATCTCCAATCTTTTTGGCTCTATAATAAAGAGCAAACAGCAAAAACATATACATGATCAAATTCAAATCTTAGAATCAACTATTACAGACTACCAGATCCCACTGGATTCTCCAATTACCTTGAATGAACTACAGGACAAAATACAAACCCTCCAACCCAAAAAGGCCTGTGCTGTTAATGGTATCCTACATTAAAATATACAGACCACAAATTACAAACTTAAACTCTTTAAAATCATCCTCAGCTCTGTTACCTATTCTTAAACTCTTTAACATCATTCTCAGCTCTGGCATCTTCCCCAATATTTGGAACCAAGGACTGATCACCTCAATCCACAAAAGTGGAGACAAATTTGACCCCTATAACTACCGTGGGATATGCGTCAACAGCAACCTTGGGAAAATCCTCTGCATTATCATTAACAGCAGACTCAAACATTTCCTCAGTGAAAACAATGTACTGAGCAAATGTCAAATTGGCTTTTTACCAAATTACTGCACGACGTATTCACCCTGCACACCCTAATTGACAAAAAAACAAAACCAATGCAAAGCCAAAGTCTTCTCATGCTTTGTTAACTCCAAAACAGCTGTTGACTCAATTTGGTGTGAGGGTCTACTATACAAATTGATGGAAAGTGAAAATACGCCGTGGGGTGAGACAGGGATGCAGCTTAAGCCCCACCCTCTTCAACGTATATATAAACTAATTGGCGCAGGCACTAGAACAGTCTGCAGCAGCCGGCCTCACCCTACTAGAATCTGAAATCAAATGTCTACTGTTTGCTGATGATCTGGTGCTTCTGTCCCCAACCAAGGAGGGTCTACCAAATAATGGTATTCCAAAAAAGGTCCAGTCGCCAGGACCACAAATACAAATTCCATCTAGACAACATTGCCCTAGAGCACACAAAAAACTATACCTACCTCTGCCTAAACATCAGCGCCACAGGTAATTTCCACGAAGCTGTGAACGAGCTGAGAGACAAGGCTAGAAGGGCCTTCTATACCATGAAAAGGAACATGAAATTATACATACCAATTAGGATCTGGCTAAAAATACTTGAATCGGTTATAGAACACATTGCCCTTTATGGTTGTGAGGTCTTGGGTCCGTTCACCAACCAAGAATTCACAAAATGGGGCAAACACCAAATTAAGACTGCATGCAGAATTCTGCAAAAATATTCTCAGTGTACAACGTAAAACACAAAATAACGCATGCAGAGCAGAATTAGGCCGATACCCACTAATTATCAAAACCCAGAAAAGAGATGTTAAATTCTACAACCACCTAAAAGGAAGCGATTCCCAAACCTTCCATAACAAAGCCATCACCTACAGAGAGATGAACCTGGGGAAGAGTTCCCTAAGCAAGCTGGTCCTGGGGCTCATAACCCTGGGATTTAGTGTTATGTCCCAAATATAGTGCACTACTTTTGACCAAATGCCTATGTGAGCTCATGTCAAAAGTAGTGCGGTAAGTAGGGTATAGTGTGCCATAGGGCCCTGGTCAAAATTAGTGCACTAAGTAGGGTGAAGTGTGCCATAGGGCCCTGGTCTAATGTAGTGCACTAAGTAGGGTATAGGGTGCTATAGGGCCCTGGTCTAAAGTAGTGCACTAAGTAGGGTATAGGGTGTCATTTGGGATGCAGACTGTGGCTGCAGACTGTATTGGAGGAGGAGGGATAGGAGAGGGAGGGAGAGGGAAGAAGAGGAGGGATTGGAGAGGGGGAGGGAGAATGAAGAGGAGGAGGGATAGGAGAGGGGGAGGGAGAATGAAGAGGAGGAGGAGGAGGAGAGGGGGAGGGAGAATGAAGAGGAGGAGGGAGAGGAGAGGGGGAGGGAGAATGAAGAGGAGGAGGGATAGGGGAGGGAGAATGAAGAGGAGGAGGGAGAGGAGAGGGAGAATGAAGAGGAGGAGGGATAGGAGAGTGAGAGGGAGAATGAAGAGGAGGAGGGATAGGAGAGGAGAGGAGGAGGAGGTGTAGGTAGGGATGGGGAGGAGGGACGAGGGGGAAGGTGAGGTGGAGGAGGGATAGGAGAGGAAGAGAAGGGGTAGGAAGAAGGAGGAGGAAGAGTACGAGGGTGTTGGAGAGGGGAGGAGGAGAATTAGGGAGGAGGGTAATGGGAATTAAAATGCAGGTTCGTTAGGATCCCTTCTAGACGTCTTCCTCTCCTCCTCCACACACATACGATCATGAGCTGTTGCTAATTGAGAGTCGTTAGCTCTGTGATGGGGCGCTCTGCTTAGTTGCTCATTTGTTATGAGTACCCTTTTTGTTTTCATCACATACACACACACACACACACACACACACACACACACACACACACACACACACACACACACAGCTCTTCATTATTGAGGCTGGTTTGTTTTCTCCAGTTATCGGTGCATGTTTTGAGCATCATGATGTCCGAATAAAGAATCTTTATTTCTGCATTAAAGCTTAAGGTTTTTTTTTTTTCCCACATTTTCGACAAGTCTCCATCTCTCTTATGACTGGTAGGAGGGGCAGCGTCCCCTCCCATAAGGCACTGCTTCTAGGTGGTGGAAATGCCATTGTCTTTCCGCCTCAACCACCAGATTATATTCATTTCTCCTTTATCTCTCTCTCTCCTTTGTAGTAATGTTCTCTCTGTCCTCATCCATCCCCCCATTCCTCTGTGTATATGATCCCTCCCTCCCGTCTTTTTTCTCTATTCATGTTATTAGATTGGGTGGAAGGAAAGAACGAGACGAGGGAGGAAGAGGTTGAAAATGCTTAGCCCTGTGACAGATCAAGCCTCATTACTTTTGCCTCTCTATTGGAATTGGTTCAGGATGAGCTTTCTCCCTCTCCTCTCCTCTCCTCTCCTCTCCTTTCTTCCCTCTCCTCTCCTCTCCTCTTCCCTCTCCTCTCCTCTCCTCTCCTCTCTCCTCTCCTCTTCCCTCTCCTCTCCTCTCCTCTCCTCTCCTCTCCTCTCCTCTCTCTCTCTCTCTCTCTCTCTCTCTCTCTCTCTCTCTCTCTCTCTCTCTCTCTCTCTCTCTCTGTCTTATTCTTTCTCCCTCTTTGTCTCTCTTTGTCTCCCTCTCCACCATCTCTCGTTCTCTCTCTTCTCTCTCCTCTCTCCTCTCCTCCTCTTCTCTTCCCACTCTCTTCTCTTCTCTCTCTCCCCATCTCTCTCTCTTTCTGTCTTATTATTTCTCTCTTTGTTTCTCTCGCTTTCTCTCTTTCTCTCTCCCCCATCTATCTCTCTTCCTGTCTTAATCTCTCTCTGTACCCCCTCCTCCATCCCATCTCGCACTCTCTCCATTATCTCCATTACTCTGCTACTGATTCCTCCCGGGCCGTACGGTCATAATGATTCCAGATAGCCAGGTGTCTCAGCCCAGGAGGAAGCACTGTAACCACAGAACCAGTAGTCTGCATAGGGCATCTACTTTTCACCAGGGTCCATAGGGCTCTTGTCAAAAGTAGTGCACTATGTAGGGAATAGGGGGGTCCATTTGATTTGCAGATGAAGCGTGAGACAGAGAGAGAGAGAGAGATCTCACATATACCTGTGTCTGTGGACATAAAGTGCTGTAGTAACCATGTCAACCGAATACGCCTGTAAGCTGCATCCCAAACTGCACGCTATTCTCTATAGTGCACTACTTTTGACCAGGCCCCTATGGTTCCTGTTGTTCACTACATTTGTAATTTTCCCTACAGCGGTCTGTATCAACCAGTAGTCTACCAGTCTATATAACTGAACACCACGACCCCTACAGCGGGTCTGTATCAACCAGCAGTCTACCAGCAAGCGGATCCTGCCCATATTGCTGCCTTTGCTGAAACCACTGAACACGGGTATTTCTCAGGGGCCCCACAGGGAATAAAACACACACACACACACACACAGAGAAGAGGACAGCTAAACTGTTCTTTTTTTATCCAAAATACAAACAATTCATGTTTAAGGGTCCTAGTATTTGATAACACATTGGGAAGGTGACAGCGGGAAACAGATTATAACACATTATAACACATTGGGAAGGTGAGAGCGGGAAACAGATTATAACAAATTATAACACATTGGGAAGGTGACATCAGGAAACAGATTATACCACATTATAACACATTGGGTAGGTGACAGCAGGAAACAGATTATAACACATTATAACACATTGGGAAGGTGACAGCGG